>CAWVPG010000033.1:0-210000 GCA_963931845.1 Maratus michaelseni | reverse complement strand
AGCATAATCCTTTAAAAGAGTGTACCTTTTGATCAATTCGTTCTTCCAATCACACATGTTAAAACTCTCATTACATTTTATGTCGGGCGTGAGTTGCATCAATTCATTTATAATTTTCTCGCACCCCTTAAAAGTGTGCATCGATTTTTCAATGTGTAAAATACCTTTATCCAACCAATCCTCTGACTCGATTTTATAATTTTGCATAACGATATCTTTTAATTTTTCTATATTGTAGCGAATTCGTTTAGCCCATGTATTAAATTCTGTATTAAAATATTGATAAATTTCATTTATAGTATTATACTTATGTAAACGTTCCGAAATTTCAGAAACCAATTCTTCATTGACAGGTAATTCAGCTACATCGGCGATTGCATTTAACATTTTCACTTTATCGGGTATTTGTTTATGTATTTCTAACACTGTATCGGCAAATAAATGAGGTTGTACTTTAATCCAATGAGTTTCGTTTTCTAATCGTACCAATTGTTTTTGGAATATATCATACGTAGACAAATTGTTTGATAAATTGATTAGAATTTCGTCCCAATCCCTGGACGGATAACGTGTTGCTAAGAATTTTAAAATTTTTTGAACGTCTGTTTTATATTCGTTCTCGTTAAAATTTATATTTTTTTTTTTGTAGATTTGACTATCACTTTGGCTTTTAAATAATTGGAGTTCTATGTGTTCTGATGTGTCTTTTTGTGGACTCTCTTGTTTTTCATAGTCCTGTAATGAATCTTCATGTAGATCCATTTCACTTTCACAGTCTTTTAATTTTCCTTTAAGTTGACTCTTTTCAAATTCACAGTCTTTTAATTTTTCTTCAAGTAGATTATTTTGATTTATATAGCCTTTTAATTTTTCTTCAAGTAAATTATTTTGATTTATACAGTCTTTTAAATTTTGTTCTTTTTGCTCCAACGCATTTTGTAAATATTTTTCCCCATTGTCCGTCCAAGTCAACGTTTTTTGAGTCCTGTTTGTTAATGATAAGCTATCATCAGATTTAGAATCGCTGTCATTCATAGAGATATCATATTCATTACATTGCTGAAGTAAAATCTGATTCCCTTCACTAAAAGTTTGCAATTGTTTCTTTAACATATTCGATAATTCACCAATCTTTTGCAATAGTTCTTGCTGTTGTTCATACCAATATGCTTCATTATCTCTTCTTTGAATAAGAAGTTTCAAATTTTCATTAACCTCTATTAACGCGTTCATTTCCGTATTCAATTTTTCATTTTGAGTATACGCTTTGTGTACTTGATTAGTAATATTTTGTAATTGTTCTTTATATTTAATCAGCTGCATCTCTAATTCGTTTTTCCGTGTGTCATTGAATACGGCAACATCATTTGAATTATTTTTTTGCTCCGACATTTCAAGTCGATTCTGTAGGGTTTTCTGCTCCTCCTGACACTTCTTTAACGCATTTTCACATTCTTGAAGTTGGATTTTCAACTGAGAGTTTTTTCCTTCGCGAGTCTTTTCCTCCGTGTTATATTGTTGTAACTTTTTCTGCAATATTTCCTTCTCTTCCAGACAATCCTTTAATTTTTTCCGTTCGTCTTTCAATAGTGTTCTCAAGCTATCGTCTAAATAATCCTCGCATTTTTCTTTCGGTCCTAAAGGTTTTAAACATGTATAAAAGTCGTTATCCGAGGGTAGATGTGAAATTTTTATTAAAAAATCCAAATAACTCCTACTTTCCCAAAAGAGACGCGTGTGCCTTTTTACCAGGGGTTCACTCATCAAAAAAGCTTCCGTTAAATCGTTTTTAATTTCCCGTGTTAGCGTGTGCAGGGCGTTGAGGGCTACACAATCATCCGGATCGCTTATCTGTTTTAAAAGACACTCGACCAACGTTTTAAAAATCATCTTGTTTCATTTCTCTTCTCCCAAATTAATTTTTCTTTTTTGACCTTGTTTTGCTTCCCTTCTCACATGATCATTGATTTCAAAAGTGTATCGGACATTCGGTTCAATGAGTAAAAGAAGGTGTCGCCCGGTAACATGCCAATGTAAAAGTTCGGCTAAAACGAATCGTTTCCAATACAAGGTATTTAAGACCTTATTAACCGACCTTATGGGATCCGGCATCTGCCAAAAAGCCATGTTTAATAACGTGCATAACGTTTTCTTTTGATGAATAAACAATTGTTCGAAATTGACCCGCCGACAGTCGTCCGCATCCATAATCCAATTAGAAAGCTCTTTCGCGGCCACATCGGCACAACCGTAGACAAATTCTACATACTCATCAGTACGATCGGGATATTTTTGCAAATATTTCATCGCTGCACAAGACGTAGACTTGTATTGGTCCATTTTTTTAATTTTACGGTAAATGGAATATTTCTGGGGATCCCGACAGGAAAAAAGAGCTTTGAGTAGCGTATCAACCCAAACAAGCCACCCTTTACTAAATGAATCTACACCTCGCCACGTTTCATCCACTTCTACCATCGGTACATTGAACAAGATGGCCCAAGCATGATCTAAAATGACTTCCGTCATAAACTGGACCAAACCGTTCGCTTTTTTCTGAAACCCTTTTTTGATCTTTTTATCTTCGTCGGAACGCTGATACACATAACGTTTTTTAGAGAGGATCAGTAACCGTTTGACGCGTGTTTCAAATTTGATTTCGATATGCGGTAATTTTAAAAATGCATTCACAACATTGCAGTTTTCTTCCGGCCACCGATAGACCATGAGACTGTCCGTGTCAGCATAACACACTTCATATTGATTATTTCTTAAAAAATGAAAACAACCGAGTAATTGGTAGCGTGACAACGTCACGATTATAATCGCAACAGCGAGATACGTTAAAGGGGAATCTTTGCTCGCCATGACCCCGTAGAGGGAGTTGATCAATATTTTGATCCCGAGTTGAACGTTATAATGATACACATCTTGGGTCGCTTTGTGTTCCCGTTGATGATACTGTCGGAGTTGGATGAAATGCGCTACAATTTTAGGTAAAAAAGCTTCTGTTTGCCGATTGATGACCATAACAAACTCGTCTATTTGGGGATCAAAAGTGGGATAGGAGAACTGCGATTCCGTGTCCATCCTGCATTTGAAATCGAGCGTAGAATGGTGTCGATAGGGGATGGCTGTGAGGGTGTGAACGGCAGGAGTAGCGAGCCATTCGTCCCGTGTCAAAATCGTACAACTTCCATAACATAGATTATTGCTAAGCAACGTACTGGGATACATACTCGCAAAATCCATCACGGCGACGTCTTCGTAAATGCGTTCGGGGTAACAGAAATTCAAAGCTCCCTGGTACGTCTTTTGATCCTGCAAAAGCAGTTGATTTTTAGAATCGTCCATAGTAAAAAATTTGGGATTGATGAAATAGCCGAGTCGTGTGCCATACGTTTTAAACAATTCTAGCAAATAGCGGGAATTGCCAAGATGCAAAGCCTCCATCGCATTGAGCGCTGTAAAATTGGCCCGCTCCACTAAAAAAGAAAGAACAAATTCTTGTTCGAAAATACGATACACCAATTCGGAATCTTTTAAACAATAGTACAAGTACATTCTAAAAGTACCATATTGAGAAGGTTTTTTAATGGTTTCGGGATGCAGGATGTCAAAACACCGTTCTACACTCTGTTCTTCGAAAAGCTCTCGGGATAAAGGGCGTTGTCGATACCAACTCCCGATACCTGTTGATTTAATCGGGACTTTGGTTTCACCTTTCAATTTGATACGAGCGACATCCTCTAGTTTATAAGTGGGTAAATCATAATTCGAAAAAAGTTTGACGTAAGTGTAAAGATCGAGGGTAAGTTTCTGTTTGTAAGACACGACCACATTCTGCCCCACGTTCAACGACCTATAGTTACGAAGCAAAGGAAGCAATTTTAACCAAATGAGTCGGGCAAAAATGCAAGGAAAATCGAAAGCATTAATGTTATAACCTGTAATAATTTGGACATCCTCTAAAAGAGTATGAAATTGAATCAACATGTCGGCTTCGGTTTTAAAACCATAAGTGTACTCGGACAAAGGTTGATCAATACCCTCCGGGAGGACATAGAGTAACCATTTTTCAACACGGTGCTTATTCCACTTATAAAGGCTCATCATCACGATACGATCGGAAGGATGAAAACCCATAGGAATATGATTTCCTTGAAGTGATACCGATTCCAAATCAAAAGCAGCGAACGTCCAATTGGGAGAATCTTTGCGTTCAGGTACCATGCGCAAAGATTCCATAAGTTTGGGTGAAGGTTGAATATCATACCATTTATAATAAAATGAAAAATTATTATATTTGGTACAAAGATCAATATAAATTCGAATCAACCAATCGTCGGGATCATAATAACTAAATTTGTAGCGATTAAAAAAACGTCCAATATTTTTAATACAAGCAGTTGTATAAATTTTATAAAAAGGTTTAGACTGATAGTCTAATTTCCCTCTGGCGAGTCTGTCTTCAAAGTAGGGTAAAATTTTTTTAGCATTTCCAAGGGGCTGATATAAAACATTGTGTCTCGGAAAATGATGTTGGATGGTTTGAACAACGTGTTCGATACGATTGGTACAAACACCAATCCATCCTTCATATAATTTAGTAACAATGTGTTCTTGACCCTGTTCATTAAGGAAGGTAATACGTACCTCAATAATATTTTGGTGAGTCGAAATACGTTCCCAACGAATAGAATAATACATATTACAATAGGAAAAATGTACAAACGTTTCAATAAAAATCAATCCTGTTAAAAAATAAATAAAAATAAAATAAAATAAAATAAAATAAATTAAATTAAATTAAATTAAATTAAATAAAAAAATAAAAAATAAAATAAATTAAATAAATAAATAAATAAATAAATAAAATATATATATATAATATTAAATGTTAAATTTCTGGATCTAAAAGTTATTCTAAATTTTCAAACAGTAAATAAATATGTATATATATCAGGGGTCGCAGCGTCCTATATATTTTTTAATAATCCCCACCACTATTTTTAAAATATAATATTCACAATATCCTTCTATTGCAAATTTTAAGGAAATCTACCATGATATTTATATTTTGAAAATAGTGGTATCAAATATATAAAAAATATAGGATGCTGCGACCCCTGATTGAATTTGAACATCGTCCGTGTTAAGGAGTGGTAGTTTATTATATTTGAGTCGTGAAAGAATATTATTATAGATTGAAATATATTCTTAGATAATAATTAATTTATTAATAATATTTATTAAATCATACATAAGATTTGTAAACAGACTGAAAACAATGTTGTCTATATTTATGAATGTTTCAATGAATTTCAGTATTGTAGCACAAAAATTGTGATTTTTGCAAATAGAGGGTTACATGTTAATTTTCACTAGTATATCTGGTAACTTGTCTGGGTGGCCATGGTTCAGAATCTTTTGAAGTACTTGGTTGCATATATTTTTTTACTTCATTTTTCGCAGTCATTTCTGGAATGACTGAACTTGCTTCAGATTCGGAACCAAATGTCTGTTTTATTTTATTTCTTCCACGCGAAATAGTTTCCTTAAAATGGTATAAATCATTTGGACTCATATCGATCATTTGGTCATTTGCAAAATTATTGTTATTCGGCGCATGTGAGGCGTAAGTAAAACGGTGAACGCGGTGAGGAGATTTCCTTCGACTCCTTCGTGGATCATTTGAAGAACCATTCAAAAATTCCATATCTCGTTATCAGAAATTAATCAAATGTATATCCGGTGTATTCTGTACCTCTCAAAGCCTTTCCTGAAACTATACTTTGAGAGAGTATCAGGCTGTACTTAAAATAATATAATTCTTGAAAGGAAAGAAGAAAAAAAAAAATAATAATAATAAATAAATAAAATAAAATAATAATAATAATAATAATAATAATAATAATAATAATAATAATAATAATAATAATAATAATATATATATATATATATATATATATATATATATATATATATATATATATATATATATATATATATATATATATATATATATATATATATAATATATAATATATATAATAATAATAATTATTATTATTATTTTATTATTTTATTTAATAATATGTGAGGCGTAATGCAAGAAATAAAAATTTATTTATTTATTTTTTATTTTTTATTTTATTTTTTATTTTTATTTATTTATTTATTTATTTTTATTTTTATTTTTTTTTCTTCTTTCCTTTCAATAAGTTTAACATACATGCTTCAATATTTCTTGAATCTGCACTGTGTCCATTCCTACTCTCGACATATGTTCGTTAAAAACTAAAAAATAAATAGGTGTAATATTATAAAGAGCTGTGGATGAAAATGATTGAAAAAGTTTAAAATGTTTCATATTTAAAAAATTCTCTCAACTTATACATTGGTCCAACATTCTATTCATTTAAATGTTATCCATCATAATTGTATAATGTAACACTCTAAGTGCTATCTGCAAAGGCGTGGCTATCACTACAGATGATTTGCGTCTGCTCCTCCCTCTATAAATAAAACGTTAGCTGCAACATTCTCTCATTCTGCTAACTCTCTCTCACAAGGTAACACGAAAGTTTTGTTGAATTAGCCTTTTTCTGGATTTAGTTTACCATGCCGCCAATAAAATTGAAATTGAAATCTTACCGTAAGGAATTACATGAACAGAATATTTTAATTCATTGTCCAAGATGTCCACAAGTTATATCCCCTCACAATTACGAAAGACATTGTACTAGTTATCATTCGTTCAATGCGACACTGGGATGTGTTTGGTGTCAAAAAAAATTTTGGAAAAAAAACGAAAAACATTTACATGTTGCCCATCTTATGATCTGTTTCAATTTTTTTATCACGGCGCAGCGTTCCTCCCTTCAACAGGATTCTACATCTTCTAATCTCAAAATGTTAAATCTGGAACATCCTTATCCTGCAAACACCTTTTTCGAGTTTCAATATTTAGCGGCGAGAGCCCATGAAGCAATTTGGCCATTACCTATAGATCCATCTCTTCTTCTGTTTCAAGATGATGATCTCAACTTGGCTGCAGCCTATGTTCAAAAGTATTTAACACTCCGGTATCATTACGATTGGTTTCACGCCATTGTCCCTTCAGAAATGTTTGACATTTTTGTGGACGCTCTGAATGCAGATCAAGGTATTTCGCGTACATTGCTATTTTCTTGTTGGTGTAAAGCGGACGCTGAAACACAAATGATTCATCGCCATTTTATTGTCGTTTCCCCCCAAGATCATTACAAGCATCATATTTGGCCCAAAGTGACATTACCCTATCTGGATCGAATCCTGTCTCCTTTTCAGTTGGTTACTCTACTAGGCAAATTGTCTACAAGAAACATGGTTTGTGAAGCTTCTACCGACATTGAAGGAAAAAATTTGGTTCAAATGCACCCTTTTTATTTTTGTCGGACACTACCTGACGAATTTCAGCTGCCTCTGGTTTTGTTTTGGAAGAGAGGTCTTAAAGAATTATTGTACGACACTTATTTTAAATATGCACCTCCATCCATTCATTCTTTCCACTTAATTCAAGGACAATGGAAACAAAAACTTAAAGATATTTCTGGCTATGCACGCGATTTTGTGTTACCCGTGTCGAAAGGATTTATGGCTAGTTTAGAACCAACCCCCTGCTTTTTACATTTATTGAATGAAAATAAACTCTACTTTAAATTTTGCCCGAAAAATATAGAGTTGGATCATCAGACCTGGTTACAACAACAAGCTGCAGGTGGAAATTGTTTTTACAATGTCGTGGAAAACGCAATATACACCCCGAATCCTACATATCAAGCCTTTTTATTTGCTTTTATGCCGACCGTTGAAAGAAACACAAAACTTGAATTAGAAAACGCGGAATTGAAGAGAAAAATGTGTAAGCGTTGTAAAAACAAAGACATCGTAAGTGACTAAACACTCAAACTATAATTCAACACCCATAAATAACTTTATGTTCAATTGTGTACAATACATGTTTTTCTTTTGTGTCAATGGAATACATTGTCCAAGTTTTAATTCTAATTTGTATCTCTGCATTAAGAGAAAATATAAGATGTATGTTTATTAAAATGATTGTTAAAGGAATATGAAAATGTAATAACAGTAAGATTTACAATGCTAGAAGATTAAATTTATTATTTTATGTGAAAGTATTGTACTTTAAAAAATTAAAATTCACTATAATTCCAAAAATCATTCGAATCTTATTATTTTAAGTACAGTCTTTCTCAGAGTACAGTTTCATGAAAGGCTTTGGAAAGGCTTTCTTCAAAAACTGTTCATAAAATAATTTATTTTCAGCTGAAGATGTGAGTCGATTAAATAAATAAATGTATATATATATATATATATATATATATATATATATATATATATATATATATAGTAGAACTTCTAAAATAACTCTTTGAATGAATATAATTGTTTCTGGCTTTAATTTTGAATTTAAATTGTTATTTCTTAGTCTCTAAAATCTGGAAATTTCGAAAATATGGAATTGCAGAGTCCCGAGCGATTCCGGATTTTAGAAGTTCTATATATATAATTTTTTTTACACTTCCGTTTCTGTGTAGTTGTAAGAAAGCACCTTTTTCAGATTCATCCTCATTTCCTTCAACTCCCGTTTAATTTGTTTCTTCGTGTCCCATGATGCAGCGCATTGCTCGGCAATTTTAAAGGCCCACCATATGTTTATACATTTTTTCTTATGCAAAATCAATATGATTCGGTACAGAATCATCCAAGTGTTCATTATCATTAGAGCCCAAACTAAAAAATAAAGAGTTAAAAATATTTTACGATATATACTACATAAAGGCAAAATACAATTCAGTTTATTCTCTGAATTTCCACCGCTTTGATTATATGCAAAATAACACGCGCCGTTATCCGGAAATATTTTGTAGACAGCTGTCCATGACCAGTTGAAATAACTCCAAAGCTCATTGAAAAATACATCTGTTACAAGCAAAATGAATATTAAATAAACGGCATAAAAAAATTCTAATGCTACAGTTTTTAAAAATATTAAATTTCCTTTTGAATGTTTAATAACCTGAATCAATTTTTCGGGTTTATCAGCCAGTTTTTCAAGATATTGGAGATAATTTCCATACTGCTTATACCAAAGCAAATAGGGAAAATTAAATCCAAATGCCAATAACAGCAGGTAAACTGGTACCCATTGATAATAGTCGTGATATAATATTGGATGACCTTCCTCTTTCGTCAGTGTTCCGTTAATGTAACATTTGGTATCCATATAGCTTTGTGGAAATCGAACGTTGTCATTTAGACACTCTATAACGTTTCCGAACAAAAAACGAATCATAGTTAAACCTGTGCAAAATAAAATGGCATTTCGAACATACATGTGATAAATTGTCAGAAAAATACTATAACTCTTTTCTTGTTTAGAATTAAAATCTACAAGATGTAATAGGGTATACATACTTTACAATACAGTAAAGACTTTAAAAAGCTTTTTTATCACTTTTTTTAAAAAAACATTTAAACATTAATTGTACTAAATTCCAAATTTCTTTTCACGAGAATTTCTTCTACAAAAAATGAAAAAGTGGATACAGATAAAACATCTTCGTAATGATACGCATCTAAAGCATCTAAAAATATGATTCGTTTCGTACCATCTACGATATTACCCGCATAATTGACGGTCATAGCATGACCATTTGACATCAGTTTTTGATAACCGTAACCGGGCAACCAAATGTAAGATACTAAATACAAAGCGTAAATGGACGTTCGTCCATGTGCGGCCGCTTCCACCCCATTGAGACCCGAAAGAAAAGAATTTTTTACGTTCACGCCACTTTGCATTCCAACAGATCCAAACATTTGTATTAAATTTTCAAAATTACCTTTGGCCTTAGCAAAAATTTGAATAGTGAGACAACATTCGTATGATTTTATGTTACCCCCTTCTTTCAAAATAGTGGTTAACTTCTGCATTTCTTTAAACGTTAAGGCAAAACAGATTCGGTTTTGAAGTCGATCTAAATAAAAGAGACGCATGTCATTAAACGCTTGAAATGCTCTCGAACTTCCATACACTTCGCAAATAGAATGCATTGTTTTTTTTAAATCTCGAAATTTGATAGGTAAAAAATCAATCTCGTCATAAAATAGATAATACGCCACCAACATATCTTGACTCGGGGCCAATTTTAAGCCCATGACAAACGATTTCATTTCCCATTCAGGATTCAGGAGCGTGGCGCATTCTGCCTGAGACAGGATACTTGGAACCAGATAAATATTGGCCTCATCGCCATCAAAATCTCCATTGATCGATTCTAAAATCTCCAGGGGGATGCCAAAACAGTCATAAGGCCACGCGGGGCCTTGCAAGGGTACTTGCAGTCCTACAAAATTTTCCGGTTGTAAAGAAGGCATCCGATTCAAGATTACCCATTTACCCCTCAATCCAAACTTGTCCACAATGTAATCGGGTACCCGAATTTCATTGGGTCGAAGACTGGCGTCGGGCACAATCATACCTCTCATGGAGTAGCGACACCTCTTTCCAAAAGCCACTTGTCGAATCAAAGTGGCTTTGCCGCATGATCGAGATTCGAGGCTACCGTAATTTAAAGGGGCTTCTTGAACCTGCTTATAAAATAAGGGAGCCTTGGAGGAAGGTTGAACCTGTTTGGTTCGCCAGGTCATAGGTACCCCCAAAACGAATTTCGCGACCTTTTCGTAAATTAAAGTGGCCGAAACTTGCCAATAAATCGGATCCGGTAAGACGAGAAATTCTTGATTGGTAGAAAGATTGGCTTGTTTAATCATACGCTCCAGTTGAGGTAAGGCAAATACATAACCCGGGGTAGGAATCGCGAGAGGGGTGACGGGATAAATTGTCAGTTGATCATTATAGTAAAATTGCTGGCAGCAACACGTAAAAGACTTATAGTTTTTAAAATGGAGGGGGGCATGACATTCAGAACACACGTGCGCAAAAGAATGTTTTTTTCGCCAAGCTCTTAGCAATAAAAGTAATGCTTGGGGTGTACACTGAAGGGGACAGGTTTTCAATTCCAGTAGAGAAATGCGATAGCGATTAACAGCCATTAAAATAAGTTATGCGAAAATATCCCAAAAAACGAAATGGGGATGAATATTATCCCGCAAACAAGTCCACCTTTGTAACGACTGAGTATGGTAAGGAATTGTATGCCCGCGATCGAAAAGGAAATGAACTCTATCCCAATCGTGCTGTGAATATATTTGCGCGGGATGGTATGGGAGAATTATATTACGCAAAAGATGCAAAGGGAAATGAATACTATCCTAGTAGGCAAAATCAATCATTGTTTTTAATTGATCCTATTAACAAAAACATCAAACTCGCTCTCTATAAAGACGGTACACAACGGTACCCCACGGATTCCAAAGGAAACGAATATTACTTGCAGGAAAATGAGCAACCTTATTTAATGCGGAAAAGAAGCGGAGAATATTATTTAGCAAAAAGTAAAAATGGCCATGAACTCATCCCTTGGAATTATCTGCAAGAATTTGTGGGAAAGAATCCGTGTATTTATTCAAAGGATGCGTATGGTAATACGGTGTACCTCAAAGAATCTGAATTTTCTCCAGCTGCAAAAGCATTAATTCGATGCATATGTCACATGAGTGTCATGTGTCCGAAAATAGCTAGATGTCATACCAGATTATAATTAATTAATAAAATAATAATAATAATAATAATAATAGTAATAAATAAACATAAAAATAAATAAATAAATAAATAATTTATTTATTTATTTATTTATTTATTTTTAATGATAATTATGTGTTGCAGGTTTTACTACATCTATCCATTTCTCATTAAAATGAATTGTTTGTGGAATACCCTCAAATATATCCATGAATTTTAAATTTAAATGTGTTTCATCACCCATGTGATACCAGTGAACCTGTAATAAATGTATATTTTTATTTTTTAAAATAGAAAGACATCCTTCAATTTGATAATTTTGTATGTTTAATTGTCCATGTGTAAATATATATAATTTAATAGGAGTTAGGGCGGTTAAACATTTCAGGAAACTTTCAGGATTCTTACCAGAGGAATTTTTAAATTGGCAAATCCTTTCATCTATAGTTCGGAACGTTTTAATTTTTACAACGGACCCATTCCAATAAATGACTCGAACTGGAGGTTTCAAAAAAGATAAAATTTGATATATTTTGCTTTTATAATCAGCAATGCAATCATTAGAAACACTTATACATACTGCTGCAGTAATCATCATGAATGTGTGAGTAGTAAAACTGTTTTGAGAAATACCGTTAAGGTATATTCCTTTATTATATTACATACAGATATACAAATTATTTTAAAAAATCAATCTTTTAAAATAAAATTTTTTGTATTTATCATTCTAAAAGTCAAACTTATTCGAATTCCTTTCTTCTCAGCTTCTTTCGGTATTTCGTGATACCAATTTTCATTTGTTGGTGGATACATAATCAACAAGCTTCCACTATTTAAATTAAATTTAATTCTTCTACAACCATTTTTTGAAAACACGAGTGTTCTAGTTTCACCAAAACTAACACACACTATTGGATGGTCCTCAACCAAATCCATTTCATCATCTCTGTGTCTTCCAATGCTATCAAATCCATTGCGATATTTGTTTACCAGACAAAAATTATACTTGTAGCCAGTTTTTTCTTCTACTAAATCCTTTATATGAAGTAACGTTGGTGTCCATATAAAAGCTCTCGTTCTTGTACCAGAGTAAGAATACGTTATTTCACACGAATCTCCATAAGCAGTTACTTTACGCGGTATACTATAATGTTTAAAAAAATTAAGTTTCTTGGACGGATATCTTAATTCTTTTTCCAATGAATTATAGAAAATGTTGGGAGTGGAAATAAAATGTTTATCAAAAGATACATGAAAATCACTGGACATTTTGTTAAGCACATTGTGAGACATGTCGTTACTATATCTTGTTATAATGGGTTTATATATAATATATATATATATATATTTATTTATTTATTTATTTTATTTTATTTTATTTTTTGTCTGTGAGAGATTTTGTGTAATCTATTCTCAAATTATTCATCTACAATTTCAATTACCCATTTAAAATTATCCAATGTTGGTGAAGCTACTGGCGCAAAAAAAGGGGTTGAAGGAAATTGGAATTATAATTCCAATTTCCTTCAACCCCTTTTTTTGCTCTTCTACGCTGATGGATATCAACTTACGAAGAAATGTTATTTCTGTGGTCCATAGTTTGTTTTAAACTCCTGCAGCCATGAAGGGAACTGCACTCCTTCCCATTCTTCACAGGGTACAATGAAATGAGTGCAATCAGGAGTGTGTATATCTCGCACATGGCCATATTCCAAAAACTTCAAAAGCTTTTTGGCACGAGGTGTTTTCAAGCTCCTTAAAAGTTCCAATAATTTAGGCATTGGGGTTAAAAATATGTTGCCCCGTAATGCAATGTGGCTGGTTATGATGTCCTCCACAAGACAAATCGTGAACATGAGCTTGCCAGCATTCTTTAAAATATTAGCTATGTCATCAACAGCAAAATAAGCTTCACCATCTTTATCCGAAAGGACCCCCAAGAGATTCTCAAACTCGCCATTTTGCGTCAACTTGATCCGAAAATAAGCCATTGTGCATATTCAGACAGTTGCGCTTTCCTATTTATACGAGTGTACTTGGATGGGCCGACTCCATTTCTGAAAAGGGGAAAACGTTATTTTAAAATTTTGACATTTGTTCTTGAATTAAAAAATTCATCAACGTTGAGAGAAATATGTATTATAAATATAAAAGAATTGATCAACATTGAAGTTCTAACTTATAAGTACAAGTTCTTTTTTAGTTAGAAACCTACGACTGTTACAAGAACATATAAAGCAATTACGTAGTAATTCGATATATATTGTAAAAAAAAAAAAAAATAAAAAAAAATAAATAAATAAAAATAAAAATAAAAATAAAAAAAATTATATAGTGGAATATAATTTTTTTATTTTATTTTATTTTATTTTATTTTTTTAACATTATTAATGTTAAAAAAAATAAAATAAAAAAAAATAAAATAAAAAAATTATATTCCACTATATAATTTTTTTTTTTTTTTTTTTTTTTAAGCACTGAACTGTGTAGTATTCTATTTGAAGTAGCTTCCAGCGAACTATCCTTATGTGTTATACAAATTAAATGAAATATACATATATAAATATCAGGGATGAGATTGACAAAAAAACGGAAAAGCCGAAAACCGCCGAAGAATCTCATGCCTGAAATATACATATAGTATATATATTTCATATTTCAAAACTGAAAATAATTAAAGATTAATCCCTTTCAAATATTACTTGTAGGTTCAAATTAGATTTACTTCACAGTTATATGTAATGTCAGAAACGATAACAATGTAGAACATATATTTATATTTAGTTTAAAATATTTTAATATGTTTAAAAATATACTTTACTTCATATCTTAGATACTGAAGTTTTCGAATTTCATTTAGTTTCGAAACTGTTTAACGCTTAAAATTTTTTTTTAAAGTTATGTTTAGACAAGACTTATGGATTATACTTCCATAGTTTTAGAGCTTTTGGATTTGGGAAAATATCCAGTTCTCGAAGGATATGTATTGCTAGACATTTATTTTAAAATGATACCCATTGATTATTTGAGCACGTCTGTACAACGATACGATCGACATATGGTCAATCCTGAAGATATTTACATTCGAAACGCTGAGTCCTCAAATTTACACTATCTCGTTTCCACCCATTCTAATCATTTTTATATGCATCGTATTCATACGTTTGACTTAGAATCTTTTCCGCTAGAATGTATCACGATCAAACTAGCCCGATCTTTTTTAGATACAACTGTTCTAAATATGCCAAGTGCTAGTTTTGAAGAAGAAATTTATCATTTTTTAACCCTTTTGAATAACGACTTGCCTCGAGTGGCTCCCCTGATGAATTTAAATTTTTTCGCTAGTACTCGATTCTTACCGCAACGCATTAAACTATGGGTTTTTAGATATTCGGAGCATTCTATTGCATTTCACCCTGTAAGCGAAGCAGAGCGAGTTCGTTTTGGCCCCCCCACTTGCCAAGAAATAATCCCCATTCGTGTTCTTTCAGGTTGTTTAGCTGAATGTACATCCCGAACCACCCTTTTATCTTTAAACAATCATTTTGATTTTCCAAACTTAACATACCTTCATCATTTTACCGAAAAATGGAAAACCCTTATCCCATTAGCTTTTAATCCTTTAGAAAATCCCATTATAACCTTTAATTTCTGAATCTCGATTTGACTCGAATCATATAGTTTTTCTGCTCGGTGCCATCGGGTCGGTAAGGCATGTATTGACGCGTGGGACTGTATCGTCTACACACTTTGTTGATTGCCTGACATACAGGCAAAGGAAAATTGACATCTGTTTCATCGCATTCGTCTCCGCCTACGTCAATGCCCATGCTTGATAGGGGAACTTCGCGATGTTCGTTTTCCCTGAATCGTCCCAATCGGGTTGTCATTTTCAATTCCCCTTTTCGATACCGGGGTGTTTTTCGCACAGGAGGAGTCCGCGATCGAGAACGTGGTGGACTTCTACGAGGAGAACCACGCCGAGAACCTCTAGGGGATGTAGCCGGGGAACGGGCAGGATTGACTTTCATTTGTCTTCGGACATAAGCGCGAATAGTGGGATGTGCTTGCAAAGCCCGTTGCCAATAATTGTGCGGTACGTAAATTTGCCTTTTAAATTCTTGAAAGGCAGTGTTGTTAGCAAACCAAGGTCGTAGGTGGGTCACTCGAACAAGACCTTCTTGCGTAATATCTTGGAGAGCGTCTAAATTTAAACGTTGACTATGTTGATAACCTCGTCTCGATTCGTTTAATTTACTAAAAGCATATTCTACGGGCACTCTCAAGGGAATAGGCATTCTTTATTTCCGAACCACTACATCGCCGCAACAGTAAAATCTGTAGAAAGGCGATTCTTTCATGCATAAATGCGTATCGTAATGAGCGTGTCGATATTTATCGTAAACATCCCAATGGGCTAACGCGTGCAGCGTATGAATAAATAATAGTTGCCAACATGTCATCATTTGAAAATATTCGGCCGTATTGCGCTCTTCATCCAAGAGACTCGAGAGATTAATGGTTCCTCGAGCTTCATTAAACAGCAATTGATTCGATTTGGAAAGTTGTTCGCAAAATCGCTTATGCATAATATTGAATTCATACATATTAAATATGATATGAACCAATGTCCCTCCTTCGACGAAATCTTGTTCCATGTACAATTGAAAAATTTCTTTGGGCCCATTCGGTTGGGTAGAGTAATAAAAATAGGGTTGGTAATTTTCTAAGTGAAAGATAGGTTTTTGAAAAATCCAGTTTAAAAGAGGGACCCAAAGTTCAAAAATTTTATGAACTTGTTTTAGATCTAAGCAAGGATAGTCTTGAACGATTTCGTAGCAAGCCGTCCATGCATCGATCCACATTGACTTTACTGACGGCCAAAGGTCGAGTGACTTTATTTCTTTTATTTTCGTGACGGTCAATCGGTCTTTCATTCATCTTGGCTTTTCACATAAAAAAGAATGTATGCTACCTGTTTCCTATTCTTGATAATATGGATAGCCTACGCTTGGACATGGAAAGAGTTTCCAGTCACTTCCACCGAAGAATTATCTGTTCGGATAGAAGCCCCCATACTCCCACAAAACTGTAGTGCCAAAAAAATACCTTGTATCGATGATTGTTCGTTTCTTTGTATTGAACGCGAGACAAAATGCATCGGTGGAGTGTGTGAACCCACGCGGAATGTGAACCAAATTCATTGCAGTAAAAAAACAGGAGGGGTTCCTATGATGGTGAAGGAGCCCGCACCCCATTGGGTTTGCATTTGTACCGATTCCAGATTTTTTGGTGGAAAAGCATGCGATGAACTTCATCCTGATGTATGTGAACACGGAACATTTTTCTATCAAGGCCGATTGAGACATATTTGTATCTGTCCCCCACCATATGAATTGATTAACATTGATTCTAAACCACACTGTGTTGAAAAGAAGATGCTTGGATTTTATGATGAATCGACAATGAATCAAAACATCTTGTAAAAAGAAAAAAAAAAAAAAAAAAAAAAATTTTTTTCAAATATAAAATATAATCATATATTTCATTTAATTTCAAATACACATAAGAATAATTGGTTGGAAGTTTTTGCATATATATATATATATATATATATATATATATATATATATATATATATATATATATATATATATATATATTTCTTTAACGTTAAACTACTTAGAAACTAAATGAAACTAAATGTTAAATTTCTGAATCTGAGATATGAAGTAAAATATAACTTTTTAGAAATATTTTAATATGTATAAAAAAAAAAAAAAAAAAATACAAAGTTATATTTTATTTTATCTAAGCCGTATCACACGATTGCTCTGTATTCTTGCTTACCCAACTTTTCCGGCGTCGCATGCAAAATGCTGGATGTTCATTCAGCGCTGGATCAACTGAACCAATAGGAACGAAGCTAGGATTTCAGTTTCAGTCTTAAAAAAACATGGTGGCAAAATCCACCAAAATATTTTGGACGAAAGAAATAGAATCCGATTTAAACAGAAGTAAGAAAAATAGAGTATTTATGGAATACGAAACATGAAGTGGTTGTGCCACAACCTACCCCAGGATGTTCCAAAGAACCTACTACTCCCCCAAACAAATTAAAAAATTAAATAAAACAGAAGCAGAGAATGCATATGGACACTTTGTTGTGTCCATGCTCAACGAAATTAAAGATGCACATACACGACACATGGCACGAATTGAAATCCAACAGCTGCTTATGAAATAGTATATTTACGAATAATTTTTTTTCGTTTTATTTTGTGATATATCTTAATTAAAAATCCATGTGTTGTTCATTTATTATATTAATCTAAATTTTCATCAATTAATTTTTGAACAGACTGGTTACTATATAGAAGTTTAGCATGTAGTTTCTAAACAATTTAACACTTAAATTTAAAAAAAAATAAAAAATAAATAAATAAATAAATAAATAAATAATAAAAATTCGTTCCTTACATATAATTGTGGAGGAAATCTGATCTCTGATTAATATTTGAAAGGGATTAATCATTACTTACAATTTTCTAACAGGAAATAATATGTATATATTTCATTTTATTTCAACTACACATAAGAATAATGGAAGTTATTTCAAAGAAAAATAAAAAAGTACTTTTCAAAGTGTATACAACATTTATTATCTCAAAGTATAAAGGTAGTGTATTGAAGTGTATCTTTGAAGTGCATTTATTTTTTTTTAATATTTAAAAATAACGAATTGCACATAAAAAATAAGTTCTAATATACTGTTTATTATAAAAAATATAATGTGTAAAATGTATAATGTTTATTATAAAAAACACAAAATAATTTGGACAAGAAATTTTATTTAGTAAATGTTGATATACATTTGTTAAAACAGATTTAATGTTTTTCAATTCTTACTATTAGCTCACACTCTATATATTTATATATGTTGTTCAAATTTTTAATCGTTAATAAAATATTTTCTATTCATCCACTCAAGTTAAAATACATTTTTTTAAAACACTTGATATCAAATACAGTTTTTTCAAATATGGGAGAAAAATTCCCATTGTTTTCATAAATGAAATGAAATGATTTTCCTCAAATTATTGATGTCACAAAAGTAAAATACTACAAAGATGATTATAAGAAAAATGTTCAATAAAGATAACGTGGGACATTAATGTTGCACGGGTTTATTTTATAAATTTATGATTAAAAAGTACTTTGTTATTTGTTTAAATTTCCTTATTTCACTGAAGAACACTTAGTCAAAATTTTGGGGTTCATCAAAGACTCCGTCACATAGTCTTGGTTCGCTGAATTGGAAACCTCTGTGGAAGTAGCCTGATCCACTGAATGATATGTTTTTGAACCAGGTTCCAGACTTTGCTTGGAATGGTTTGACACAAGGTTAACTTTTTTAGTTAACTGTATGATAACGTCTTCTTTACGTTTAATTTCTTTATTTTGTTCTTGAATAAAAATTCTTTGCTCTTCCAAATATCTTTGGAGATCACCATTCATTCTTTGATACTCTTGTAACAAAAATTGATATTCAACGATGAAAAAAGGAGGTACAGGTGCAAAGGGCCCATATGGGGTATATGAGCCTGGTATTGTTTGGAATCGTGGAAGGGTAAATCGAGCATCTTCACCTTGAGGATGAGTATAGGATGAGTTGTTCTCCATTATGTCGTACATGAATGTTATTACATTGCCTTTATAGATAAATATACACAATGTTTTTTTTTTTTTTTTTTTTTTTTTTTTTTTTTTTTTTTTAAACAATTGATTAGAAACGTTTGCCACATTACAGGGTCTGGATCAGTCTAATCAATTGTTTAAAAAAAAAAAAAAAAAAAAAAAAAAAAAAAAACTGATAGAGATTGAGCAGAGTTATAAAACACAGTGGTTAAGGTCTGTGGTGTGATTAAGTATATAGCACATTGAAGAAACAGTTTATTTGAAATCAGAATTATATTTATTCATTCAACTTGAATGTTAAACTTAAATAAAGATATATACATAGACCTCCAGCCACTGCTGGGAAGTTTGTTATCACATTATAGCAATAAACATGCAGAAAGGGGGTTAACCAGGGATGAGATTGACAAAAAAGCAAAAAAGCGGAAAACCGCGGAAAAATCTCATGCCTGGGGTTAACTGTCCTTCCATCACATTACTACACCTTTCGGGAGTTGTTTCATCCTAGATATACTTATTCCGTACTTCAAACTAGAATAAAATATGCATACAGTTACAGTTAAAAGAGAGTGCTTTTACGACCGAAATGCAAAAGAAAAAACCGGTTCGGAACGCTTTTACTCCCGAACAAACCACTTGACAAATTCTAGGGCAGGGATGAGATTGACAAAAAAGCAAAAAAGCGGAAAACCGCGGATCAGCGGAAAACCGCGGAAGAATCTCATCCCTAAGGATGAGATTGACAAAACAGCAAAATAGCGGAAATCCGCGGATCCGCGGAAAACCGCGGAAGAATCTCATGCCTGCTAGGGGGACAAGATTTTGTCCTGATTTCCTTTCAACAGTTTCCTTTCCTGGATTATTTTATTTACAAGTTCACAGTAAGGATATTTTTTACGTTTGATAACTTTATGATGTGTATGGGGAAAAAAAAGCAAGTATGATACATAATTGAAAAAGAAAAATCAGCATTCGAAGGTTATTTCGAGGGAAGGTATAAGATCTACGAAACGTTTTCTTTTTAATGTATAAGTTGGGCCATAATTCTTTTGTAAAATATAAATCCAGGTCAGGAATTGTTGACCTACATATTTTTCACAGTGGACGATACGAGATCGTATGCCATCAAATGGCTCATCAAGGACATGGCCTGTTTGAAATAAATTTTGAAGATAGAACGAAGGAGGTGTACTGATATGTTCTAGTACTTCCAACAGATGATTGTACTTTATCATCGAAAAAGACGCTAGAACACTAGACATAATAGGACTATAAATTATAAGAGAATGTAGGTCGCAACTCTTGGACCACAGGCCATTGTCCTTTCTTCTAACTAAACTAATAAGATCTCGTATAGAAAAATAAAGTTCGCCATCGTAGTCTGAAATCAATCCGAAGAGTGAATAACTTTGATTTCGAAACGTATAAGCTAGTTCGAAAAAAGTCATTTTGAAGGTATAGTGATCCCGGGTTGGTGTGAGGACGTCACGGTTTTCGAATCCACATGTATCTAGAATAGAAAACAAATATTGAAATACTATAATATAACTAGTACTATATACTATAACTAGTTGAAATGAAGATTTGAATAAATAAATGAAATTCTTAAATATTTGTATTTTAAATAACAATAGTTATTATAATTATATATAATAGATAATATTCACTTCGTATCTTGAGTGATTATCTGCCTTTATAACTGCTTATTATTTTTTTCAGTTTTTCACTATCCCATATTTTTCTTATAACATTTTACTGCTTATTTCATTTTCCATTTTTTCAATATCCCAGATTATTTTACGACGCTTAACTGCTTAGCTATTTATCTGTTTTTGAATCACCCTATTAAATTGACGATGCTTAACCGCTTATACATTTTTCAGTTTTTGGGTAACCCATTCGTTTCTTACGATGCTTAACCGCTTATACATTTTTCAGTTTTTGGGTAACCCATTCGTTTCTTACGATGCTTAGCTGCTCATCACTTTTTCTGTTTTTCGATAGCCCATCATTTTTTTACGATGCTCATCTGCTTAGTCATTTTACAGGATTTTGCATACCCCCTTTCGTTGGTTAAAATAAGGGTTTTTTTCACATTTTTGACCCGGGTCGGAATCGAATCCTGAACATGGCGTTACAATATCAACAGTTTAACCCTTCATTTTTTTTCTAATGAAACCTGTCATTTGCACCATTTTTTCTAATATGACTGTTGTTAATTTCTTATCGTTTGTGACATTAGAAAAAATGTAGCAAATGACAGGTTTCATTAGAAAAAACGATTCCTGTGTTCCGACCCTTTTACCGGATTCGAATGGCCGGTTCGCTCTCATATTCCAAGCGACATTTGTAATAAGCCAAATCATGCGTCACTAAACACATGGCCTGCGGAACCGTTTCTGTCGGTCTGTCTTCCAAGGGAACTCTGTCCCCATCTTCGAAAAACTTTTCCTCAAAGCAACAGGCAATGCCGTTTCCGCGAAGGGCGTTCACTTCCATATTCCCCAACTTCATTCCTCCTTGTCGACTTCTTCCTTTCACGGGCTGGTGAATGACTTTGTCCATTACCCAGGTATCTGGAGCGTACATGTGCTCGCAACTGAAATACACGACAACAAAATAAAAAGTTTTTCCATACAAAGCAGAAGCTCCCTCCATCAAACGACCCTCCGAATTGTGTACTGTCTGGGCATCGCGACCCCCACCCAGATGCAGGGCTTCCAAAGGTTGACCCGTGGTCATGCGAAACATGCAATATGGATTGATAATCAACACGGGATCCACGTTTCCATCTAACCGGGGAACCTTGGACACCACCCGAATGACCCCTTTTTGTCCGTGCAAACTGCACAGTTTATCCCCCGTGCCACTCACATGTTCCTGTTCCACGCAAATCATGAGTTTGTCATCGGTTAAAGAGTGCTGTACGATTCGAAAAGGCGACTTTGAAAAAGTTAGACGGTATTCGCAAGGGGATAGGCGATGCGTGCGCACGTGAATCGAGTAAGGCTCCACTTCCAAAAGATCGCCACTGATTAACGTTCCTAATAAATTGGACTCTTCATCCACATCTCCGCGTACGGGGTAAAATTTGACCCATGTCGTCGCTTTGACTTTGAGTCGAAGGGTATAAAACCGAAAACAGTCAAACCCACGAAAATCCTTGTGCTTCACAATACAGTCTTCCTGCGTGAGTCCCAAAAAACTCATATAGGTGACTACCACGCGCGGTAAAAGGATCTCGAAATGGGGCGAGATGTCATCCTTCACCGCTTCCATGAGCGGCTCATGAGCGGCACTGGGAGTCCGTCGGTACGTGGAGACACTATCCATAAAATAGTGCGCGTATTTGTGTGTGGTGGCCAAAACGGCATTTTTGAGCGCATTAAACGCCAAAATGTTTTTTAGAAAAGCATTATGATGAAAGAAGGGATTTAAATCGACAAAATAACTGTACGCAAATGGCCATCGTTGAATCATTTCTTCTTTGTCCTCAATTTGAAAACACAATCGCGCCCAGTACAGTTCATCGTACGGGGTCACCCAAATATCGGTCTCGGGCAACTGTTTCATGATTAAACCCATTTTGTAGCGGATCACGATAAATTTGTCACGCGCATAACATTCAATGTGTCGAAAAGTCCGTTTGAGAGAAAGGAGATCGATGGTGTGAAAAGACACCTTGGTGACAGGAATACACGCTTCGTTCACCACGACGTAGTAAGGGCTGTCAGCCTGGGGCACCAGCTGTAAGAAGTTCCAAAAAGCCTGGTTAAAAGACTCGTGGTAAACGGGGTCCAACAGGTCACAGGTAGAGACAATGGTATGGCGAACCATCGTATTCATGCGGCCGACATTTTTGGTGTCAAACACACCTAACTTACAAAACCAACCTTCTTGACTGGGATGATAGGGATCGAGGGTGGCATGATTAACTTTATTGGACATTTGTCTCACAATCAGGTACAATAAAAAGGGATTGAGAGGATACGTTTGGGTCGAAATTTCCCGATAGCAGCCCATGCTCTTTTCAATGAAAATTTCGCCATTAGATCCAATTTCTCGATGCGATTCATGGGGTTCATTTGTCATTTTACCCGCCGATTTTCCCTCCTTAAAATAAACAGTTTTTCGCGACAGGACATGTAACAAACACCCCGAGTCAATGGATTTGCGGACCAATTCCGCTTTCGATGTAATGAGATTCCAGTCCCCTTCTCGGAGGGGTCCGTAAAGATATTTGACAAACAGTTTGGTGAATAAATGGCCCGGACTCACGACTACCTTATTGCCTAAATGGTCGATATCAAATACATTACGGCGATAAAGATGAGACATATACGCCGTTAAATGAAGGGAAAGGGCAATGCGAAAAAAAGGTGGGATCTTCCGAGGTTTCTCGGCCATCGTTGTGAATCACGACGACGTCTCCAAACTGACGTTCAGAGGTATGTGCCACGTAATAACTGAGTTCTTTCCCTCGATCTTGCGCATTGTAAGAATAGACGCGAACAATTTTTTTCTGAATGACATGAGTATTAGTAGGATCGTTGGTATAAAAATAAGGAATGTGTCTCAAAAAACCATTAATAATGAAAAACCCGCGACCTATATCGACTTCCTGGAAAGGAAAAGACTCGGAAAAACTGAGGGGCTCAGGGAACGATCGAAGACCGCGATGGCGAATAGCAAAATCTAATTGAGAACCAATCATAATGGGAAAGACATCTTTTAAATGTTTTTTAGGTTTATAATACACCGAGCAAGCGTAAACTGTTTTTTGCAGAATGTGATGCCGGACAATATCCGGACCTTGGTAAAAGAGTCGACATTGAAGTCGATCTCGTAGAAAACAGATAAAATTGTTGACATGTGTATCATAATTATGGAGTATAGGATTAATCATATCCGGGACGTTTAGATGAGGCATATTTGACGCGCATGAGATGAACACGTTCTTGGAAAGTGCGATCGCAAATGTCTTTGTAACCGAGAAGGCTGTAAACACATAGACAAATGATAAGCGTAATGACAAAAAGACAATAGAGATGCAATCCGTAAATGTATCGAGCATGCAAAATATAATGGCTGCCAAAGATGGCTTGAAGAAAAGATTGATAAGAGGTCATATTAAACTTTATATAACAAAAAAGAAAAGAAAAAGAATAAAATAAAATAAAAAATAAAATAAATAAATAAATATATATATATATATATATCTAATTTTGACCTACGAGTAATGTTTGAAAGGGATTAATCTTTATTTTCAGTTTTCAAATATGAAAAAAAAAAAAAATATATATATATAAATATATATAAATATATATATATATATATATATATATATATATATGTATATATATATATATATATATATATATATATATAGCTATACAGCAAATTGTTTAATAATACAATACTATGAATTTGTTGCATTGTTTTTGTTGTATTGTTTCAATTTGTGGTATAGCTATATTTTTTCAGCATTAAACTGTTTAGAATTAAACTTTTGAATCTATGAAAAATATTTTGCAAACTGAATTCTAAGTTAAGGAGCCAAGCTTATAACTTAGATTTGTAAACAGGTTTATTTTTCAAAAAAAGTAGTATTCAGGTACATTTAATCCGTATACTTTTTCATAACCTTTCCACCCCTTTTCCCAGTCAGTAGATAATTCATTTCCCACAATGGCTTTAGAGTTTTTCAATTCTACCAATACATCATAAGCAACCATATGCATCCAAACAAAATCGTCATTTAACAGAGTGTAAAGTTCTTTCGATATCTTATCGAATCCATCAAAATATTTCATTTGCAAAAATATCGATTCAAATAGCTCTATTGTGGAATCCACTTGGTCTTCATTCTTCATTCCAATCCATCTCCCTAAATAGGGATCCCAAGCATAAAGTTTTTCCGTTTTAGAAACTGGTTCGATTCCTTTGACTATGGGAAAGTAGTTTTGTTGAACCCATCTTAAACATTTTGCCATTACAGATAACGTATCTATCCTCTCAAATATAAAACTCCATCCCAATCCGATATGTTTTCCAAAAAATCCTTCTCGTGTTTCTCTCGGAACCGCTTTATACCCACAATATATAATCGTATCCATTGTTAATTCTTTTGAGGCTCTGGGAAGGAACGCGTCGTGTTCGAATCCGGACAACATCTCGTTAATATGGGGAAGCGACGGCTCTGAATTCACGATGAGGGGGAGGAGATGTTTTACCAAGTTACATTTTCGCTTTTTTTCTATTTCAAAATACAACGCATAAAACACTGGTAAAAAATAGTGACCGTCAGAATCCTTCAGAATGGTCAAAAGAGGGCTCTCTTCGTTCTTCAAACGGACGCATCGATGTCGAAGGGTTTGATCGATAAATTGAAAGATACCCACTTCTTTTTCGTTCCGCAGAGGGTTACGAAACCGTTTATACCAGGTTTTGAGTACTCTGTTTTGAAATGTTTGAAACTCTTTGAGGGATTCAGAATGATGCTTGAGAAATTGGTAACAATACGATCCACCCTCCTCTCCTGGTCTTTTCAATTTTTTCTCCAAGCAATTTTTATACATTGCGTGATAAGTATCTGCAAAACTCGTCCGCCCAGCAGTATATTGTCTTGAAAAGTTTGAACAAAATTTCGTTGTAAAATATAAAGGAATAGACGGTTTGTGTGGAGGCTCAACAGGCATCATGAGTTTTGCCAATTCAATCATTCGGTCTCGACTCGTGTTTTTTTTTATCGTTTCAAAGAGAAATTCATTTCGCAAAAAGGGTTCCTCTGAAAAAAGAGATGGCGTGTCATTCCACACGATCAATGAATCAACGCGTTTAGATGTCCACGTCTGGATTTGCTCGTCAAAAACAGTTTCGAATCGTATTCGAACCAGACGATATCAAAAATGACGGTATGCGAGGGAGAAAGAATCCAATTGTATTGAAGATCATGATTAAAATCCGAATCTACGAGAGACATGGCGAGCAAGTCTGTCAACTTGTCATAATCGTTACACAAAAAATTCTGACCGTCTGGTATCCGATAAAAGACAAGAGAGGTCTCGTGTTTTGCATACTGAGGAGGGATGGGCGTCAGAGAATATTTCTCTAAATCCATGCTGTAGGTTGTGAAAAAAACTATTGCAGTAAGGACTTGACAAGTTTAAGATGTGTATAAGATAACGTTGAGTATTCTTTTAAAGAGACTTGGCAGTTTAGTAGGATCTGTTAAAGGTCTTAATTAGGAAAACTCTTTAAAAGGGGAGTATGGAGTAATATTATATATATTTTTTTTTCTTTATAAGGAAGTCAGATTTAGAGTTCTTAAAATATTTTACAAACTAGTTAGTAAACTAAGTGTAAATAAAAAAATCTGAATTAACAGTCTAAATTTACTACCCATTGACAAGTTACTCTGAGAGCTTTCAGAATATTTTGCTAACTAAAATCTAAGTCAACAGTTTAAACTTACAACACATTGACAAACTAACGAGTGTTGGAGCTTTAAAAAATATTTTCCAAACATAAATCTAGGTTAAGAAGCCAAGCTAAAATAATAATAATAATAATAATAATAATAATAATAATAATAATAATAATAAATAAAAAATAAAATAAAATAAAATAAAATAAATAAATATTATTTATTTATTTAATTATTTATTTATTTATTTATTTATTTATTTATTTTTTTTTTTTTCTTCAAGAATTTAAATGTTGAAGTAAATTTTATAATGTCTCAACAGAATGTTTTAAACATATAAATATATATTTTAGATACAGACTTGAAAGGCTTACAGATTTTAAATTTTATCGTTTTCATTTCATATTTGATTATTTCAAATTATTTGAAATAGAGTAATATGTCAATGAACTTTTTCATGCTTCTAATCTTGGTTCAAAAGAACCATTATTGATGTTTCTATTCCCGTCGCGTCTAATAGGCATGCTTTTATCTTTTGAAAGGCAGTTTGACCTTGATTCTCGTGTATATAAATACAAATTCTTTTTCATACT
The DNA here is from genome assembly GCA_963931845.1 of Maratus michaelseni. Lineage (NCBI taxonomy): Eukaryota > Metazoa > Arthropoda > Arachnida > Araneae > Salticidae > Maratus > Maratus michaelseni. Next base: position 182,570 of record CAWVPG010000033.1, on the reverse strand, counting down.
CTCATATATACTCGACTGTTCCCTAGAAGATAATTGTAGTCATGGCTCCCAACACCGAAGTTATAATATGGCATATTTTTATCCATTTACTTTTCCATCATAAAATCAATACTCTTGATAAATCTGAGCGTCCCACCAGTCAAGAAGAAGAAGAAATTCTTAAAATTATTGAATCACATATAGAAGAAATCTACAGTCTTTATGGCGAACATATTCAAAATAGAACACAACTGTTGAAACAAACATTTGAAAGGCTGCTTGACTGTTTAAACTTTATTTTTCACCAATCGCTTTCATATGAAATGAAATGGAATCAACTCATATTGTGCATGATTTATGTGGTAGAGGCAATGGTCCTTTATATGAAAAAGGACTCTGCGGAAAACACCCTCGACTTTACCTGGGATATTTTATGTGAAAATTTTACGCACTTGGATGTATGGATTCAAAAACAAGGTGGATGGGCTAATTTAAAAGATAAATAAAAATTTTGATTCCAGAAAAGTTCAGAAGTTAATCTAATCTGGAAAAATGTATAATTTTTCTCTTTTACCTCTAAAATTTTGTATGTACGTTATGTAATTTATTCTTGTATTTTAAAATAAATATGTGTAAATATTATTTTAAAACTTGTGTTCTTTTTTTGTTTTTCTTTAGTTGATTGCTAGTTTAAGTTAATATTTGTTATGTTTTATTTAAATTGGAATTAAAAACTGAAAACTTATGATCTGAAAACTTAATATTAATCCGCGCATCCCTACAGTTTATGAATATAACGTTTGCGGACAAACAAATGTTTTTTCGTCTCTCATATCATTCGATACTTTCATTTGAAACCTATATACTCGATCAGGTGATATAATTAGATGATGATGGCTTCGGACGTTATTAAGAATACTTTCTACAGCCAACCACGTTAAATGTAAATTTACTAGTCTAATGTAAAAATAATAACATTCTAGCAAGGTGATTTCATACATCAAAGTATTTCTACATGCAAATTCACTTGCCAATTTCTCAATTTCCGTGACAATTTCTTGATAATCCATGGAATCTACAAGTATTTCACTTCCTTTAAAACGAATATCTAACGGAATCAACATTCGTTGACCACTCAAAAAATACAGGTAACCATATTTTTCCTTATGGTGTAAAAGTTTAGAAATGTATTTTCGAGCTACATTTTGAATCTTTAAGTTGGTAACCAAATCTAGGGTAATGAGCTTCTCTATTGGACCACTTCCGGAACGTTCCTTTACATATGTCATTTCCCGACTCAGTGATTCGTTTTCATACAATTCTTTTAACAGATCATCTACGGGTAAAAAGCATGTGGCTAGTTTTTCATACATCTTGATTCCTTTTTCTAGGCAATATGCGATAGATGAAAGGTGCAATCCAACTCAATAACCAGACGGCTAAAACAATCCCAAATCCATAAACAACATATGATATCCAAGGGAAAAAGGTTTCTATGCTAGACCATATACCAGAACTCACATTTTGAGCAAAATGAGTCAGAGCATCTGCCACAGTCGGTCGTTGACATTGCATGTCTTCGTTTTCAGCGCATCCTATTTTTGTGCAAGTACAGTCTCTACAGCAAGACTTTTCTACGTCTTCATCAAATTGGTCACATGCGGTATTATAGTGAGTCATTCCATCGCAGTAGGGTACATTATCTAATTTATCTTGTTGACAGCAACTCAACTCAACAACCTTACAGACACTTCCATCCCGATTTTTCTTGAAACAGCCTGAATTAGATTCAATATAATTCATAATACTCGCAGCCCCAACAGCCACGGCACCACTCACAGTCGCGACCGCCAAAGTTTTTTTACTGAAAACATGTGTAATGACTTTTCTTAAAGAATTATTTTTAGCAATACGGTCATTTAAGTCTGCTAGTGATTTGGCTTTCACTTTAAAAGAATCGAATGTTTTGTGAATTTTGCGACGTGGATTGAAATTAAACTTACGTCCTAGTTTTTTCATGGTGTACTTGATTCGGAAAATACAAGTAGATAATATGGAAGAAACTAAATGTATTTTTCAAGGAAAGAAATCCCGTTGCAAAAGTGAACCTAGAAAAGATTTACCTCTTTTGATGTGTCAACAACATCTTAAACAATATTATGGTTTAGAAGTGGGTTACGAAATGATCGACGGTGTGAAACATGTGGCTTTTGCAGGTGGTTTTTTAAAACCTATCTTTGGATATAGTACCTTTAATAGAAATGAAGTGATTATTCCGACAAAATATTTTATGGATTTAAACATCCGTACAGAAGACCGTTCAAGTAATGACACTCAAAATCTTTTGGAAAAGTATAAATTAAATAACCGTATTGACGAAACACTTCGGGAATATGCAAGTAGTTTTCCTGACACCATGGAACATCGACACGTAGTGGAAATGTATCGAAATTTTATGGAAGAGGCAGAAGCAGATACAGATCCAACTCATAAAGATAATTTACCCAAATTACAAGCTCTTGTTGAAGCTAAAAAGAAACAATCTGAAGTATATATTAGAAACCAACCAGTAAGTCAAACTTTAAAAGATAATACCATTTTTATTGCCGGAAAAGGACATAAAATAACTGAAAGAGGTTGGTCTAAAAATTTTCAGTATCTATTAAATAATTGTATGTATGCAGAATTTCAAGTTGGGGCAAATAGCTATTTAGATCACATACCAGCTAATACGACTTTTATAGAGAAGGTTGGTTTGGTAGCGACAGAAATGATTGTACATCCCTTATATTTGGTTATCGATGGACAGAGCATAGGCAGTGCAATATATTACAATGCTCATGTGGGTTTGGTACAAAAATTAATGCAGCCGTCTAAGTTTACAGTGAGAGATATTCCAAGACAGTATACCTTAAATGAAGCCTGGAAAGGTGGAACCCTCTGTTAAAAAAGACAAACATTACATTTTAAAGTACTATTTTTATTACGATAATATAATAAATTAAAGTTTAATGTGCTATTAGATTGCTAGATTTTGTGTTATTAAGAATATAAACAATATATTTTATAAATTATTTTATGTAAAAAAATTTCAATCATGTTTGAAAAACAATTTTATCATTCCATTGACAAAAAACTTTCCTCACATTTAATTTTTTTTACTTTGCTTTCGTTTGGAATTCCAAAAAAATCTTCAGTACGTTCTCTTTTTGTTTCGGAAATATCATCAACTGTGACAAAAGGGTCATCTTCATAATCCGACGATTTATCTTGCTCCATCAGTGCTTTAAATTCGTTTTCCTCTTCTTCAATTGTCAAATTTGTTTGAGTTTGAGTAGAATCAAACATTTCATGCAAAGAAATATCTTCATTTTCAATCGCTTTCACTTCATTTTTCTTTTGTTTCTTTTTTTCAGATGGTGTTTCTTTAATGAATTCCATTTCTTTTAAATCCCCCAAATTAATTGGTCTTATTAAGTCCAGTTGTGCCTCGTTAAACGCTACCAGAGAGTTAAAAGTACCTCCAATACGATACAGCTTTTGATTAGGATTACTAACGTCTGTATAATGATATCTTGCGTTAATGCTTATATGCATAATACCTAAAAAGGTGCGTGAAATCATAGTGAGCATATGATATTGAAATCGGTTTAAAATTTCTTTTCCATCAAAGATTTTTGTAACACCAATACACGGCTCCAGATAATCATCTTTAATATGGTAACCCCTTTTAGCCAAACTTATAGCAGATTCCTTGCATTGTGTACAACTAGAAACAGTGCAAGTATTATTGGGATTAAATTTAAATTCATCCGATATCTGAAGATGTGATCCTAAATCACGAGTCATGACTTTAGCAATTTTAGTCAAAGGTGCACAGTTGCTAATAATTATGGGTGGTGCTTCTTCTTCTTTACCACTATATGGTTTGGCAAATCTACAATATCCAACCAGTATAACGTTAAAAAGAATATTTTTAGAAGTTTCGTAACCATACAAACTGGTTGAATTGAGTTTACGTTCAGGCTGAAATTGACAATCTTGAAAGCATGTATTCTTTTCCAAGCAAGTCATCCAATCTGTCGTGATGAGATTAAGAGTAGCTGGTTTAGGATGACATACAGATTCTATAGACATCATGGTTTCGATTTCTGTCAATAGAACATTATTCTTTAGAATACGGGAAACAAGGGTTGAATATTCCTCCATAAGTGCTTAATACTGTGTGCAACCCGAAAAAAGTAGAAATTCAATGAATGATTGTGTATTTAAAGTACAAGAAAAAAAAATTAATAAATCAATAAATAAATAAATAAAAAATATTATATATATATAATTTTTTTTTTTTTTTTTTTTTTTTTTTTTTTTTTTTAATATTTATTTCAAAGATCATCATAACGAATCATCAAGATATCCATAACGATATGAACAAGCCTTTCCCGTTTTTCGACTTGCCCAAGGTGGTTCAGTGGAACTTTGGGAAATAAAATCACGTTTACTTTATGTTCTATTAGATATATCAGATTAAATATAACTTTTCCCTTCAAAGTCGAACGGTTCAATATTTCTGAGTCTGAATTGAATCTTTGTGATTTTTTAAAGGTTTTTTTAAAACACTATTGTTTGCTGAAAGAAAAGTCAATTTTGGTTTATAAATCTACTGAATATTGGGACTTATTGATTAGTTCTGCCAAGACGTGGATAAATGGTGCTATATTACCAATCAAAAACGTCAAATGTGTTATTGACGACGGATCAGATGAACAACGTTCCCTTCTTAGGCGTGGCTGTGATCATAATTTAAAAGGTACTCATTTCACGTTGCTGGATGATAATGGGGTGTCTTTCAATTTCTATGGTAAAATTTCTATATTTAAACCTGATCACGGCTATTATGTGTCCAGAGGAACTTTGGGAAATAAAATCACGTTTACTTTATGTTGTATTAGAGATAGAATGTATTCAGATAACAAATTCACGGTTGAACGGTTCAACGTTTCTGTGTTTGAATCGAATCTTTGTGATTTTTTAAAGTTCTTTCTGAAACACTACTGTCTGTTGAAAGAAAAGTCAATCTTTGTTTATAAATTTTTTAAACATCATAACTTATTAATTAATCCTTCTACCAACGCTGTGAGGTGGATAAATAATACTATATTAACGAATGATGACAACAAATTTGTTACTGACGACGGATTAGAGACCAGACAAAGTTTCTTTTTTTCGCGTTTTTGTAATCGTAATATAAAAAGTATTCATTTTACTTTGCTTGATGATAATACGGTGTCATTAAGTTTCTTTCGGGAAAAATCTATACTTGAACCCAAGTCTTTAGAATCGCACCTCCTAAATGATGACTATGTTCTTAGTGACCCTAAAAACTTTCTCCGTGACAACTGGGAAGGTGGTCCATTACCTATTAGCAGAAAAACGGGCCAATTAGATATTTCCTTGGAAGGAAGAGAAAAACTATCTGTAGATGTGTCAACACCTAATATTAATAGATTCTGTTTTTCTAATAATAAAGATTTAATCAATATGCTTTCAGAGAATATAATGAAAATACTTTTTGAAAAGACACTTGAATAGGGTTGAAAATCTGAAGTCGAATTTTAGTTTGGATAATATTTCTACAGTCGTGAAAAAAAATCTAAATTTCAGGTTAAAATTTAATCTCATGGACATTACTCACAGCATTCCCTTTTTTATTTGACTTTATATGTAGTGTATGTAATATATATATTAATATTATGGTAAAAATAAAATACAACGTTAAAACACCAGTATAATTGAATATACAGCAGACCTTTTGCTGTAGATTCAATTATACTGGTGTTTTAACGTTGTATTTTATTTTTACTTTAATTATATCGCACCAAGCTCCAAATTAATATTTATTAATATTATGTTTAATATATTTTAACATTTTTATTCATTATTACATCTGTTCTATACCGTCCAAATTTGCATTTTTTAAAATAAATATAATAATAATTTGTATTTGAATTTGCATTTTTTAATAAATATAATAATATTATGTTTAATTAATTTTATTTTTAATTCAAACTTCCATATATTCATTATTACATCTGCTCTATACCGTCCAAATTTGCAATATGTCTTAATTGTATTTGTAGATTCTCCACTTTTTCATCCAACAATTTTACAATTTTTCTTAAAAGTGTTTTTATTTCTGCGTCATAAGCTGCACATTTCTTTTGAATGACTTTAATAAACTCTCTTAATCGATCATTTTCAATAGTAAGATCCTCAATAGGGTCTACAAAACCATCTTCAAGTACCATTCTCCTTCTTATTCATTAAGATAAATTAAAAAAGATATTAAAGTATACTCTGTTCCATTTTAATAAAAACTTAAATAACATAAATAACATTTAAATTTTTTCTATTACGTTATTTTTTCAGAAACAAAGAATACAATGAATAAATTGAAATGGAATCATTTTCAACTTTTACATAGCATTATTCCCGACGGTAAAGTTTACGAAATTATCGTTTATGCAGACGAAAATAAAAAATATTACTTTTTTGGAAATTCCATATTATGGTGTCTAGGCTACGATCAACCCCACGTTTCTTTGAAATTGTTAGTACCCGACAATGAACAGCATAAAGTTCCCCTGGGTAATGGCATATTTTTAGACGAATTATCTGTGCAACGACTAATTACACAAAAGAGACAAAGTTCTTCGAATCCAAATTATGAACGGTTTGAAAATTGGTTTAAGAGTTACTTAAGTAATTGTAAAGGAACCAACCCATCAATAGAGTGTCCTCGTTAATCAGGTTTGTATCGTGAAGATTTTTCCAACGGCGATTAGCACAAAGTTGTTGAATACGTTTTTTGTGATATTGTAAGTGTATATTTAAAATGGATGTATCACGTGGGTTCATGTGTATGTTAAAATATTTGTTACGAATAATTTCCCGCCCGGTTAGAAGTCTTAGGTATGCCTCATGTGCGCTTTTAGAATCTGACACATCTAAAAGAACAGCTTGGGACAATATTTCATGATAGATCTGTTTATGAAAAATGGGAGGTTTAAATACTTCATAATTTTGAAGATGCGGATCGGGAAGCTTGGAAATGTCAATACTGGAGAGGTATAGGTAGTAAAAATCAATCTCATGCTTCCCCCAATAACACAAATTCATATGACTAGTCAAAACTATTAAATGTTTAACGTTAGAATCTTTATGAACGGTGAAACCAAAATAAGGTTCCACGTGGATTAAAAAATCAACCTGTTTACTCTGAGTTTGGTACTCGGAAGATAGATCCCAATCGCATACGACTTTGACAGTTTCTTCAGAACGAAAACATAAGTCTAAATAATAAATTAGTAAAAATGGTTGTCGACCCAAATTTCCAAACACAATGGAAATTTCTCGATTTCTCCAATAACTTATTAAATTTCGTACATGTTCAAGTTTTGACCTGGGATGTTTAAAAATAGATTTTTCTAGAGCTCTACGTTGGCAAGATTCTCGAATGAAATCTGAATTGTGAGATGTTTCATATTGTGTATAATAAAATATAGTAGCATCAGGATTGGCAAAAGAAACAGATTTTTTATTTTTGATATTCATATCACCTCTTATATTTTTAAATCCTTTTCTCTTTAATATATAAAATTTAACATAAAAAAATAAAAATAAAATAAAATAAAATAAAATAAAATAAAATAAAATAAAGTAAAATAAATAAATAAATAAATAAATAAATAAATAAATAAATATTTATTATTATTCTGACACAAAGCGTATATTGTAACCTCGCGGCAAATTTGCTGGTATGTCTTTTAACCTTCTGAAATCTTTGTATGAAACTTCGCTGGTACATTTTGTACATTTCAAGCCTCTAATTTTCTTATTCACAATCTTTTTGGCACAGTAGGCATGATAGTAATGTCTACATGAAAAAATAAATATCATAGACGGTTCTATCAATGTACTGCATACCTTACAAAGTACATTCATGGGAAATGCTTTTTGACACACTTCAATATATTTTTTTCCAACATCATTTGAGTCTGGTCCTATTAAAGTTGAAGTATTAGGAAAAACGGGCTCTATTCGCATGTATTGAGACATGGTGTACTCTTAGACCAATAACCACAAAAACATCTACATGCTCTCTAATAATCGATTACGAATCCAGTTTCTAGTTTCTTTAAGTCGCAATTCATCAGCAGGTGAAAGCTTTTTGCATGTCTTACATCGAATGTCCGGCCTAATGCGAGATACACATTTATGATGATAAATGTGTCCACATTGCAGCATAAACATAAATTTCACCTCAACACGTTCTCTACATATTTTACATTTCACATCGGGTAAGGCATTTTTATTGAGCTCTATAGTATCAAAAGTTGAAATTTCCATAAACTTCTGAAGGTAGGCAATAGAAAAAAATAGTTATATTCAGTGAGTGTCAAACCAATATGCTATTTTAAAAAAATAATTAAATAAAAATAATAAATAAATAAATAAATAAAGAAATAATTTTTTTTTTTTTTTTTTTTTTTTTTTTTTTTTTTTGTATGTCCCCCAAAATACTTTTTCAAACTAAGATCTAAGTTCAGTTCCAAATAACCCATTAATCTGAAGCTATTGCAAGAAAAATTCGAAACGCATAATTGTCGATGTAACAAAAAACTAAATTTACTATATTATAATATTACCAACCGTCTTAAACAACATAACAGTATTCAAAATATATTTCAAACTATAGTCTCGGACATGGAACACCAATCGACTAACATTAGTATCGAGGAACGTCCGGACGCCTTTACGTGTTTACTCAAAAAAATCATCGAGGAGGACACCGGTGATATTAGATGTTGTTTGAAGTTGGATGGTAGTCGTGAAAAAACGAGGCCGCTTTGTGAAAGACAGACGAAACAGATTCACTTTATCAGTATCTTCTTAACTTGTACGTTTGGTCGCAAAGAAGTACACAGAAAAAAATGGAAACATTGGAAACAGAATTGATTCGACTCAAACATAAAAATGAGACCTTGAAAAAGAAACAGGTTGAAACTGAGAAGAAACGCGTAACTGTATATGCAGCAGAAAAATAAATTTACTAACTTAGTCATACTTTTTTGTCTTAACGAAGAGTAGGTGAAATTATCCTAATTTACTGAATAACAAATTTGTATGCGAAGTTACCTGTTATGCAAAGATATAATTTAGAGTAGAAATGAGAATATTTAGAAGTTCGATAATTTGATTTTTAAACACATTGCACCGCTTTTTAGATCGATTAGGTCTTTTACAAAAAAATTTCGTAACATTTTGTTTATCGCTGAGAATAGTTGAGTCCTTTTTCAGATTTCCATTTGCATCACATCCAAGTAGAGCTGTTAATTTATTCTTAACTAGAGAACTGCGACATATTGGGCATGTTAATTGATTTTCAATTGACGCTACCACTGTTGACCTGATACAACATTTATGAAAACTATGTCTACATTTAATAGGAGTAAAATAATCTGGAAATATTTCGCTTAGACAGATTCTGCACCTATCCATGATTTTATGATTAAAACCATTTTCAAAAGCGTGTAAATTCTAAAGTCAGACAGAAGCTATTAAAAAAAAAAAAAAAAAAAAAATATATATATATATATATATATATATATATATATATATATATATATATATATATATATATAATAATAATAATATTATTATTATTATTATTATTATTATTATTATTAAATATATTTTTTATTTTTTTATTTTTTTATTTTTTTTATTTTTTTTAAAGCGTTAAACTGATTAGTTGTTCTACAGACTTACTGTCTTGTTTACACAGTCTTTTGATCATCTTTTCGATGGATGAACTAATACCCGTGCCTACGTCTCATGACGTTTCTTCAACGGTTATTTATCGACAACCCGATGGTCAAAACTTTGTATGCCATAACTATGATGTCTTGACTCGTGCTTTAGCCCACTCCCTCTTAACATCAGACTACAACCATCATTTGTTTATCGATTGGACGCGATCCTCTGCTCATCCACTTATTTTTGATATCGACCTTCACAATCCTCACGGTGTCAATACTCGCGATCTCTTGATACGTTATTTTGACCATGTCTTTCTGCCTGTTCTTCAAAAATATGTCGGTTTTTCTGCACTTGATATCTTATTGGCCATGCGTCGCCAGCGAAGAAGTGGCATGCATATTCATCTGTTAAACGTGCAAATCTCGCACGATGATTACGTTCATTTGTGTAGTTTAATGCAACCCGACTGTCATCGTCAAGAGGCTGATTGTAACATCCATTTAGATTGCCCTTCTAGCATGTGTCTGGTGGCGAGCGACAAACAAAATGCTCAGGGAGGCCTGTACCTTCCCGTTTGTCTCTTCCGTATCGAGTTTGAACACGCGTTGGGAGGAGCGCCTTGGAAACAGCGCAAAGTGACCACTTGCAATCTCCCTTCTTCTGACAATGTATTTTTGTTTGATAGACTCACCCGAGAACGTATGCTAGAAATGGCTCATCAGATGATGCCCTTCCCTCAACAGCATGAACAGATCCTAAGAGTCTCTTTTCCCACACGGATCGTAGCACGGGAGGGAGCCTCCGAGGAGGGCGTAGCTCACTTTACAAGTTGCTTGAACCAACGGGAATATGTGTTGCTTAAAGAGTTACCTCTGACACCCGGCCCAGTATCGTTTTGTTACTCGTTCTTAAAACAAAATGCTCGTTTTATCAAACCTTTTGTATCTCCTCGTAACAGAGTGTTGAAAACGTGGTATAAGCGATTTTCGCCTCGCATTGATAAAGGAAACATCTTTCGACCCATTGACCAAAAACTGGCGCGCATGTGCCCCCATTTAAAAGATGTATCGAGTCCATTGTGTTGTATTCTCGAATCTTATGAACTCTGCTTACCCGTTTATTTTGCCTTGTGTAATTTAAAGCAAAACAAATATTATTCGGATACCATAGCGGATCGCCTCAGTTCACTAGTGCCCCTTTTTTCAACCCGAGTGAAGCCCCCACTCCCGGAATCGAATCGATTAACGTTTGATACGATTGTGTATTGCGCATTTAAAACGACACCCCGTGAAACAAAAGAAGATCTAATTCTTCTACATATAGGAATGGGGTGGGATTGGATATTGGAAGCGACTCAAAAGCTTTCAGAAATGAAGGAACATGTACGATGGATTCAAAAATTTTTTTTTCCTATCGTAAAAGGAAAAATGATTTCAATCCCGTCGAAATCAGATCAGTTTTACAGTTGGGATCCTCTGGTAGATCGATGGTTTAAGGTAGAAAACAAAAAGCACATTGAAACCGTCATCCAGTTTATAAACTGTTCCATGAAATATTTTGAGGGGTTCTTTAAATCACCCATAAAACTACATATCGAATTACAAAATGAATCGGAATGGATCAGTTCCCTTGTGGAGGATATATGGGCCGAATTGAAAGAATCTGAAGCTATTTCATTTAATATTTTATCAAGGATGAATGAAACCTGGATGGAAAATTATGGTGCCAATGTACCTGAATATTATTTTTTCAAAAAGAATCAGGAAGAGGATCTTGCGAAAAGTTTACAAAGGATGAAATTAGAATAAGTTGTGAGAGTTTGAACAAGGAAAATTTTTAACATTTGCAGCAAAAAAGTCCGCCTTGCTTCAACAAATCGGTTTTTGTCAAATAGGATATCCATTCCACTATTGCGTACCCACTCAACATACCAAGCAATAAAGTTGTATAAAAACCATAATGACTATATTTGAACTAACGTAAAAGATGACGAATATCAACCATACTTAATTAGTAATGAATATTAAGTAATAATAAGAATGAATACTCCAACAGAATTAATTCAACTGTCTCTGAAAGATGACCCTGAACACTTTTATAAAAAATTATTGCATATACCTCAAGACAAATTGTATGATCATGTGAAAAGATTCGAAAAGTATGCTTGGTACTGGTCTGTGCTGAAATTTCACCGGGAAGCACTTCGACGACCTAGACTCAATATTCGTATTACGTACAATAATTTGCATGGTTGGCATATATCATCCTGTATGAAAAGCGTACTGCAAGAAGATGTTAGTGAAAATGTTTGTACGTGTCAAGAAGATATTAGGAAACCAAAACTATTTTTTCATAGAATCCTAAAGGAGGTGGTACTAAACCCAAAATATAAATTTAATTGCACAGTATGTAAAAGTGAAATTCCATTATTATATGGATAGAAAAAAAAAAAATATATATATATATATATTATATATATTATAAATTATGTATTATATATTATAAATTATGTATTATATATTATAAATTATATTATAAATATATATATATATATATATATATATATATATATATATATATATATATATATATATATATATATATATATATATATATATATATATATATATATATATATATATATATATATATAATTATAAATTATATATATATTAATGTATTTCTGATAAAATGTAAATAAAATCTTTCCAGAATAAAGTATATTTATTATGGATTATTCTACGTTGGTTAAATGTATATTTAACAATGATATTCTTTCAAAAGCTGTTGAAGACTTAGCAAATAGAACGAAAATATTAAATTTAATAACTTCAGAATGGAAACATATTTTAGAAAATAGTGACGTTTATAAAACACATTTGAATGGAAAGGCAAAATATTCTAAGGGGCATTCGGTAGCCAAAGAAAAAGCCTTTAATCGAAGACTTAAATATAAAAATGAAATGTATACAATCATCATAGCAGGGGAATGGTCACTTACTAAAACGAAAGAGGACGAATATTCTGTAATTTCACGGGATTGCGAACCTTTACAACTCATTGCGTCGTCTATGCGCGAAAAAACAGATAATATTTTGCATGATGGTGGTCGATTTTTCATTCGTCATTGTAATCCAAACTTATGCAGTGATTGTCGATCAGTACATAAAAAATATGAAATTCCACTTACATCGCAAAATTGGTGTGTAAAAAGTTTACGAATATTTGATGGAAAACATATCACAATGACGTTTGCACACATTTTACAGCAGTCTTTACCTAAAATGGGTAGTTTTATGGGTATATTTCGCATGCAAATACAATCTCGAACAACATTTGGAGATGATTGTTATAAAATTGGTGGTGTTATTGACGAAATGATTATTTTTCAACATTCGATTTTATTACCTGCAGGTATAATTTGTTTGGAATCTACAGAGAGTTTACCTTGCGTCGAATATCCCAATGAAGAGTTAATAGAATACAAAGCAAACGAATCACCTTCCAAAAGAATAAAATGTAGCTTAAAATAACATTTATATATAAAATTTATTATGCATATTTAAATTACGAATATTATAATTTTATCACAGTAAAAAAAGGGGGAAATGGTTCATTCAGATGATGAGGATTTTGAGGAAATGAATGAACGACTAATAGCGGAAAACACGCACTTAAAAGAGGCTCTTGAAGCAACTAAGAAAAAACATGAATCTGCTGAAGGTGAAGTTAAAACTTTACTTAGAAAAGTCGTAAAGTTATTGGAAGAAACAGTAGAAAAACTTCAAGAAGATTTGAGAAAATATGTTCGAATAGAAGGTGACGGTTAAAAAATAAATAAATAAAAAAATAAATAAAAAAATAAATAAATAATAATTTTTTTTTTTTTTTTTTTTTTTTTTTTTTTTTTTTTTTTTTTACCGCCACTTTCTCTTATAAAAAATAAATCATCTCTACTGATTCATTTAGTCTTTTAACGAATTTCATGTAATTTATATATTTTCAATTTTCTGTGCTGATAATAAAGGACATAATCATGTTTTCAACTGTTGCTTCTGTTGCAGTACGAAATAAAAACTCTGTACCGGTTGAAATTGTTGTTGTTTACGATTCCGAATTTTGTGTGTTTTCTAATCCAGCTAATTTTGAACTTTCTCCCCATCATGAATTAGTTGCCGTCGATCAAGATGCGTATACATTTTTGAAAAATAAAAACTTGGCTAGTACAATATTATATGAAAAGAGTTTTTTGAAATTTCCATGCTGGGAATGTCAAAATAGAAGATGTTTATTAACCATAGCATTTCTCGCTTGGCGTACCTGCTTAAAACGAAAAAGAGGAGTACCTGTTAATCATGGATTGGTTACTTTAAATTTGGTTTCTCCACGTACACAAGAAATGTTTATATCTGTGGAATTTGATGTACACAATAATCCAATAAATGGATGTGTTGTAGCCGACAGTGGTTATTTTGATGGAAATCCAAATGAATGGCTACCACAAGTAAAAGAATCTGGTATTGTATTAACAGCTATGGGTTCGAAAACGGGTAAATGGTTAAAGGAACAAGTTCAATATCCGATAAAGATAATACATGATATTAACTTAAATTATCCATGCAAGGAATGCGGTCGAAAAACTTGTCCGCTAGTAAAAGCTTACTATGGTTGGAAACGAAGAGCAGTCCAAACATCGTACATTGAGCATTAAAAAAAAAAAAAAAAAAAAGTTTAAAGTCAAGTTATAAAATCTTATTACAACATGAACTTTTTAGAAGACACCTTGCTCGAATCCTTAGTATCTGTTGCTTCCATATTGATGGATCCAGACGTCAATAATACAGATATAGAAATTATATTTCAAGTAGATCCGTCCATTCAATTGGAACCACATGAAAGTTTTTCTGATTTTTCAACTGATGTAGACCTAACTGACTTTGTGGAAATGGAAAATATAAATTTGGATAACTTAATGGATACGGATATGACAATACATTTATCATATGCTAGACTATTAGGTTTATCCCTGCAATCGTTAATGAACAACCATGATTTTTATTTACAATTCGAGCTACCAGCATCGGTACTCGAGTTTTTAGAAACGATAAACAACCCTCTTCCAGAAAAACATCCTGTCCCAGAAAGTGTTATAAATTCTTTTCGCATTGTAAAATTAGATTCCAAATGGGAATTTAAAAATGATGGATGTCCAATTTGTCTTGAAACATTTAAATGTAAAGACAAAGCACTGTTTCTTTCTTGTAATCACTATTTTCATGAAATATGCATAAAGCGATGGTTTCAGGAACAAAACTTCTGTCCAGTCTGTAGACAAGAGGTTTGAAACATGGAATTTTCAAATACCCTGGACACTTTAAACCCCCATACACAAGCGCAAATAGTTTACAAAAAGCTCACGCGAATGACTACACATCAATTAGAAGAAGAAGCTCAAAAATTTAATTGGTATGCTGAACTGTCTCAGATTATCAACTGTTATCTAATGATTAGAAAACAACCACCAGAAATGAAAATGGAAATGATTTTTGATGAAAAAGGTTGGTGTATAAAATATTCTAACAGAATGAATTTGAATTTCGAATCATCTAATGATGAAGATGTAAAAATTTTAAAAACTGTACAATCATAAAAAAAACTTTTAAATTCTAATGTTTTAGTTGTGAGTGTATGTAAAATAATGAGTTCAAATAAATTTTGCTTTTATGAAAAAATATGTTGTCCTTTTATACCATTCAAAAGGGGTAAGAAACAGTTCCCTGTCCTCAAAAAATATATGTTAAAATTGATAATTGTATGCTTTCATTAATCCATATTTCTTTCCATTACAAATGTTTCATTTATTTAACTTTGTCAAATTTAGTATGAATAAAGAATGCCACTTTTAGTCTACTATTTTAGCATGGAATAATTTCATTGGTTCAGTATAATCCCCTCTAAAACATACGAATATAAATAAAAATGAATGGTTTGAGAAAGTTCATTTTCCACTGCCGGTGATCTTTCATTAGAGTTTCAAATACTAATTATTGGTAAAGATAGCGGCTTCATACTGATGTGGCAAAAGTTTTGGGTTATAGCAGATGCAATGGGTAAATTCTCCGAATAAGGGATGTCATCGGCAATTTACCAATCTCTGACAAATTTTTGAACATGAAAATTATGCCGCACAACAGGCTAATGAAGTACTTGGAAAATTCTTACAATAGAACAGCTCAAGCTTTTAACAAAAAATTAAATTCACCTGAGACCCAAATAAAAATTGTTATGGAACATCCAATCAAACAAATGAAAAATTCAGCGAGGATTTTAATTCCGGATCAACCTACTGATAAAGATTACTATTTATATGTGTGGTACGAATTTTACAAGCAAAATGTCATGAATATGTATATAAGGAGAATTTAGCCAATGATTTCATCAAAACATTTAGTAAATATGCAGAACAAAAAACAAATGAATGGTTGGTTGAACCCCCAAACCTTTTCCTCAAAAGATTAAATACATACTGAATGGAAAATCTATCATGTATATTCCCCAAAGATTGGAAAATATTTCTTCATCATACTGATTTTTTATTAAAAAAACAGTTTTTGAAGAGCAAAAAATGGGTTGAAGAAAATTGGATTTATCCAATTTTCTTCAACCCATTTTTTTGCGATAAAGGATTTACCAATCTTGGTAAAATTTTTCTTAAAAAAATTAATTTGCGATCAGTCTTTCTTTTGAGTCTTTCTTTCAACTCTTATTCACTCAGTTTTCATTACAAGACACCATTAGATTTATTACGTTAGAACCTGTTAAATAAGTTTTCCTAATTTGTTTTTATTGTTACAATGCAAATAAAAACTATCATTTTAAGAAATAATTTAACGTGGTATGTGTATGTTTAAAATGAGGTTTCTTTATTAAAAGACTAAGAAAGAAATCCTATAACATTGGAGAGGCAAACGAATCAATCGTAGGTGCTTCCAACAAATAAACCCCTCCTCCAAGAACCCTGGAGGCGTATCTCTTTCCCTGTGTATAAAAAGCGCGGAGCTCGGATATTTCAATTAGAGTGTTTCTTGTATTTTGGTACTGATACTTCAGCTTTTAAAGATGCTCTTCCGTTTACTTTTCCTCCAACGCCGTTGTTTCTGGAATATTTTTGGAGTGGTGGCCCGCAATGGCAAAACTTATTTCTCATCGCCCGATGTGGCCCTTGCGTTAGGGCAACACAATATCATGCGTTGGTCTCAGGAGATAGGGAACTGCCAACTGAAAGATATTATGCCCGACTGCGAAAAATTACAAGAATCCGAATGGATGATTGAACTAAGTGCTCTTCTACTGTTATTGGAGAAACGGATTAAAACACTTCCCCAGTACGAAGCGGATTTAAATTTATACGACTTACTGGTGCAACGACATGTTAATTTTTTTATATTTGAAAGAACGGCTGCGACCAGAACCATATACCTTAAAGAATGCTCCCGGCAAGAAGGAAAACCTTTCCGAAGTTGGATCGAAGACATCCATCATGAACAAAGTCTTCTAAAGCCTGATTGGATGATAAAATGCGCGATGACACTCCATGCGATGGCACCTACATACCCCTCCTCAATCTTTCCTGATGAACAAAGTGAATAACGAAATCCTGCCTCTAAAAGACTTATTTTGAAACGACTTCTCAAGCCCGAATGGGTGTTGAAGTGCAAAAAAATGGGGTTGAAAATACTTGGAATCCAAGTATTTTCAACCCCATTTTTTTGCGGTGCTCTATGAGCCAACGTTGGATTACTTTTAAACAGGTAAACAAAAATTATATGTTATTCATGCGACTTTCTTCGTTTCTTTTATGAAACCAACCTTGGAATAAATAGAACATTTAAGTGTGCCCAACGCCTGATTTATAAAAAGAATATTTCGTCCATGATTCGAGAACTTTTGCTTCACTTGTTAGACATTGAAGTGGTTTATAAAGTACATGCAAATTGATTAAACAATACATTAATGTTTGAAATTATTTTCAGTTTTAATACATGAAATGAATATGTGTATATTCATTTTATTTAGCCCTAAATAATATTAATATAATAATTATATTAACTACCTATAATATATATATATATATATATATATATATATATATATATATATATTTAGTTATTT
Source organism: Maratus michaelseni (assembly GCA_963931845.1). Lineage (NCBI taxonomy): Eukaryota > Metazoa > Arthropoda > Arachnida > Araneae > Salticidae > Maratus > Maratus michaelseni. The sequence continues at coordinate 164,600 of CAWVPG010000033.1, read as the reverse complement.
ATTTTATTTTTATTTTATTTTTATTTTATTTTTATTTTATTTTTATTTTTTTTATTTTTATTTTATTTTTATTTTTTTTATTTTTTTTATTTTTTTAACGCATGACTGGCTGTGTTGCAACTCCACCCTTCTAGCCAGACCAGACGAACACGGAGAGAAATAAACTCGTGCATTCTTCATTTCGACCGCTGTTGATGTCAAAGATGTCTGTTGCTTCAAGTTTTCGTGCCGTCGCTCCCATCACAAAACCTACCCTCAACTTGCTAGAGTTACATCCAGACGTGTTACAGAAAATTTTACGACACGTTCCTCTCCAGGACAAAATTTGCGTCCTCAGGAAAATGCCAGAATTTCGAGAGCTCCTCGAGCACCGTGCCTCTTTCCTGGAGTACCTACTACCCTTTTCGTTTGAGTACCTGAACTACGTCAGCCTCCTCCGGACTGGGTGGTACGCGTTACGGAAAAACTGGGGACATCGCTTCTTTATGCAGATCGATGAGACCACCCTGCAGATTTCCATTCGCCATTTCCACGTGGAGAAGCTTACGAGCAGTTACGCACCCAATTCTTGCGCATCTCGAACTTGCAACACGATTGCGGAAACGACCCAGCTGATGGATAATTTTTTAGACAAATATCAATGGATGGACGACATGCAGTTGCTCACTTATCATTTGGAAGGGTACGGTCTCATCATGGTGGACTATTCCTTTCACTTCAAAGTGCACAACATGCGCTTCTTCGACCGTACCCAACACACTATTGAAGAAAACGTGACGTACTTTGTGCATTCCCAGTGGCCCTTCTCTCAGCATTTCTCCTTGTTGCTGAAACCAAACAAAACACTCGTCGTGCAATGTATCCTTGCCGCAATCATACGCTGCCGCTGTCAAACCCGCATCCAGAAACTGTCTCCCTTTACGTACGACGTCTCGGAAGATTGCCGATTTTTAACTAAGCCCGAAGGCGAACCCATTCCATTCATCGCGTACCAGAAATTTTCGTTAGACAACTCCGAAGAACGTGTTACCTGCGAGACACTATACCACGCAAACTACAAACTGGAATACACATTCCCGATTGTACAAAGTATGAGAAGTGACCCGATACTCAAAAGACTTTTGTCAGAGGGTAATCCTTTTTACACATGTAAAAAAAAATGTAAAAAATAAAAGAATTTTTCTCTTTTTATGTTTAAACTCATTTCGTTTGAATGTCAGATGTTTGGGGAAGCAAAATATATGCAAACAGTAAAATTGGAAAAATTCCAATTTTACCTTTGGGGTATTTTTTTGCAACTTTTTAAAAATATTAAAATATTTTAAACTGAATATATAGATGTGTTTTACATTTATTAATACAATAAAAATAGAAAAAGCTGTGGGTTATCGTTCCTCATATGACTGTGGAGGAAATCTAATTGCCGAAACGTCAGTTGAGGCTCACTGTGGAGACCCGAAAAGTTTTTGGTTTCTCTCTGTCTGTTTGTCTGTCTGTCTGTTCCGCGATAACTGCCGCAAAAATGATCCGATTCGTTTGATTTTTGGTAGGTATATTGGTGAGGTACCCGGAATTAGCTGTATAGTTTTTAGTTACGTTTGGTTCATTCGTTCGGAAAATATAAAACATTTCTTTTTAGGTCATAATGCTTTCCAATGGGAATTCAGACGATTTTGAAAATGTTCATCCATTGAAATAAAATGGCGCATTTGATTAATGTATTTTAATTGTGTAAGTTATGAAGGCTAAAATTTATCAAGTCAGGTCTTAAATTATTCAAATTTATTTGAAATTTTGTTAATACATTCGTCAGATTTTTTAAATTAGGTGTACAATGTTTGGTTCAATTTTATACATCTGTTCTAATAATATAATGCATTTTATTCTATCATTTTTTGCAAATTTTAAAATGTATTTATTTTTATTTTCCTCTTTAATTTAATCGTAACCTAGTAACTACCTTTTAAAGAATATCAAAATAATCAACAATCGGTGTTCTCTGTTGAATAAACGTATTCACCGTCACGCTCTTCTACTCACCCTCCAGGAAGATTTGACACTCTTATTGCAATGCCTAATTCCTGCGAATGTCAACTCTGAAGACGATTGTGGCAATCTTGACAGAGTCATATCCCCTTTGTACTTTCCACTCTGTGCTGAAATGGGTCAGATTTTACCTTTATCTTCCTCTGAAATGTTGGAATGCGACTGTGAAGAAGGTCCCCGCATTATTCACCCAGAGAACAAAGTTTCCTACACAGACATTCAAAAACAAAAGGCATCGGTGATAGAAACGAATTTTTATAATGATGAGTATTTAGTTTGTTTGTTTAGTCACTTAACAAAAAACATGTAAATATCTATAAAACTTATTTAATAACTCCTATGCTTGTACTATTGTTACACCTATTTCATGTTATCTTTTTGTTGATCAAAATAAATGTATATCCGTAACGTGTCTCATTCTTTATCAAAACATGCTAGAAATGTTCCCTTTGGGAATTCCACTCTCTAAGTACAAAGCATGTCCCATGTAGTATTAGAGTTACATGTATTCCCTAAAACTGGAAGTGGGGGTATATTTATTTCCACCCATCCAGCCCCTTATCGTCTCGGGGATGAAGCTCTCCTGAAGTGTGGGATAGGTTACAAACACCCTGACCCATCCTTTTCCCGAGTAGTTTCCAAAAACGAACAGTTGACCTGGGAACCAGCTGAAATCCATTGCCAACCAATCTCCGAATTGAATACATTACCCGAAACGGGTAATGGGGGTAGATTTATCGGTTCCCGTTCCTCTGCCCCTTACCATATCGGGGATACAGCCGTTCTCCAGTGTACTTTAGGTTATCATGTTCCTACCACTTCCACTTCAACCGTGGTTTTCAAAAATGGTCTCTTGATGTGGGAGCCCTCTTCAATCCATTGTAATCCGGTTCAATGTACGGAACCTTTTATTCCCGTACATGGTCATGTCAGTTCGAGACAGTATTTTTTCCCTAATTTTTTTACCTATGTGTGCGATGAGGGTTATGAATTGAACCAACCGGTCCAAGAGTACTACTGCATGGCTTCCGGTAATTGGTTTCCAGTCCCGTCTCGTGTGACCTGCCTACCTGTTCAATGCCCCCCATTGAAAGCGCCCCTCCATGGATCCATGACCTACTACGATCGGGTGTTTGGATCCGTGGCAACGTTTCAATGCGATCGCAATTATATCATGCTTCAAGGAGAGACCAAAAGAGTGTGCCAAGCCGATGGCACGTGGAGTGGCGAAAACGTGGAATGTGGTCAATTACCTTGTCCCCCCATGCCTAGTTCAGTATCCGCCATCCCATTGAATAATTTCGTGATAGTTCAGTGTGATCAGGATCGAACGGTAAATGTGAAATGTCTTCCTACCGGACAATGGTCGCTTCAATTTCCTTACTGCAATGGGATTCCCACAGTTCCCATGCTGCCCAAAAACGTTCCTACTACGCACCCGTCTGAGAGGGCTCCATCAAACATCCTTCCGAAAGCGAATCCACCTTCTTTTCCAGTGTTACCCCTGGCATCACCGCTTCCTCTCCCTAAACCCAACATCCTTTCTCAGGTGAATCCCTCTTCTCCAGTCTTACCCACAGTAAAACCGCCCCCCCTTCCTCATCCCACGGTCACGTCGGGTCGAACCTCCAAACACACTCCCTTCTTTTTCATGTGGATAGTGTTTGGTCTCGTAATTTGGATCTTCAGCTGGTGGACTCTAAAAGGTTAAATGTCAATGCGTTTTCTTTCAATCGTTCCATTCTACGAGAGACTGGGATCAGGGGTACGGTTCAATAGTTTAAATTCGAAGTCCAGCAGGCCGTTGGCGAACGACTCTGTCTATAAAGTGTCGCAACCAAAACCTAAAACTCACCCCTGTGGTAGTATGTTGGACGATGAGCGGGATGCGACCTCTGTTAAAAATTTTTACCTTACCGTATCGAAAAAACCCCAATAAAACGTCTCCCCAATGCATTCTATCTAAAAGGTGCAACAAATGAAACATTTCGATCATGAGCCAGTTCCGCATGTGCAATGGACAATTGTGGGATATGGCTCCTAACCGGGAAGAGGCATTGGCTAGCACTCGGTTCCCTTGTAAGTGGCTCTCTTGTAGGTACTCGGCAATGTTCACGGCGCTAAAAAAAACATCGCCGCGGTATGTGACATAACCTAATATTGGCCTACTATATTGAGAAAGACGTAATCGAAAAGCCATGGTAATGTAAGAAACAAATTCCACACTTTATTTTTACTCATGAATAAAAATGTGCGCGACACAGGGTGTTGATTTTTCTTCAAAAAATAGAAGAACGTTTTACATGTTAGCTTCATATTTGAAAACTGAAAATAATTTTATAAATATTAATCCCTTTCAAATATTAATCGCAAGTTAAAAATGAGATTTACTCCACAGTTATATGTGAGTTTATTAATCGATAGTAAAACACATATTTATATGTATTCAGTTTAAAATATTTTAATATGTTTAAAAAGTTATATTTTACTTGTTATCCTAGGACCAGAAGTGTAGCATTTAGTTTCTAAACAATTTAACGCCTTAAAAAAATTATATTATATATATATATATATATATATATATATATATATATATATATATATATAATATAATATAATATAATTTTTTTATATAAAAAATATATTATATTATATTCATCATCATCATCATCAACCGTTTTCAATCCACTGCTGGATGTAGGTCTCCCCCAGATTTTTCCATTGTTGCCTGTCTAGTGCTTTAGTCATCCAATTAACACCGGCCACTTTTCTGATTTCGTCACTCCATCTTACTTGAGGTCGTCTTCTTGGTCGTTTTACATCTCTGGGATACCACTGTAAACGACTTTCAGAAGATAAGGATCGCCATAAGGACTGCCATAAGTTGATGACCTTGGCTACGTATATTATATTATATTATATTATATTATATTATATTATATTATATTATATTATATATATACATATATATAATATAATATAATATAATATAATTTTTTTTTTCAAAAATGAATTTTGTCTCCGAATCTCAATACTTTTAGTCTGCGAAAATAAGCTTTCTTCATCAAACCTTTTTCATCAAAAATGCAGTGCTTCTTTGTAACGAAACCGTGTCCTGTATGAAACGCCATTTACCACAATGTGTTCTATTGTTTCCAAAGCCTCATAATCCCAAAATGGTTTATTTACTGAGCCGACGATCCACTTTTAATGATTGGCCGGGGACTTTTTTAGAGGTGACAACAGGTCTCTATTATACGGGCTATAGGAATATGTTGGCATGTTGCTGGTGCAGCTAATCAAATGGGAGAGTGGGATATCGGCGAGAGAGACATTTGAACGAACAACCAGATTGTATGTTTATTTTTGATCAATGTGAAAATATATCTTTGTGCATTTACTGTAAAAAAATGATACCCGAATCAAAGAAAATACCGGAAAGCGCTATAAAGGCTCATAGTGAGCGTTGCGTGGAGACCGCGATCGCAAATCTGAATGAACCGGGCAAGTTTCCTTGTAATTTTCGAATGGCTGATGCAGCTATGCGATTGAAATCATTTAAAAGATGGCCTAAAAATGATTCCTCAGTACAAGATTTTTTTTTTTTTTTTTTTTTTTCTTAAATATAAAATTTACGTTCACTTTCATATTAACGTAATTATATCTCGTGACTCATTTTCTTCCGGTTTCGGCGAAAAATTTGTTGATTTATTGTTTTCGTTAATCACCAATTTTAAAGATTTCGAATAATGTACAATAGGGGAATTTTCGAAAGGATGTATGTTCGGAATACTATTCAAAGAATGTAATAATTTATTTTTCTTTGTATTTGTTTTTGAAAGCAATTCATCATCACGTTCTAAAAAATATCTTTGACCTTTTACATATATCCAATAATTTGTTTTTTTGTTATTGATTGAAGGTTTTATATTTTTTGCGAGTGGTATCGATAAACTATACAGTTTGTAATTGAGTCTATTGTATGAGTTACATTTTTTATTTATATGTTCTTCGAAATGTATTCTTCTAGTACCTGAAGGAAATTTCGCTTTACAAAGTACACAAAATGATAGATCTAAGTCATGATTTTCAGAAAAATGAGAATCAAATTCTTGGGCAGTCTGAAATATTTCTAGACAAAAATCACAAGGAATGTAATCCTCCATTGTGTGAAAGAAACATAGGATTTAAAAGAGAATAAGTCATAATTATAGTAAATAAGTTATATAACAGTTTATTATTGAAAAAAAAAAAAAAAAAAAAAAAAAAAAGTATTTATTATATTATATATTATATTATTTTATATATATATATTAAGTAAATATAACTTTTCGTAACGATTTATGAAATTTTTAATTTACTCTTTAAAACACCACTCAGCTGTATACCCTAAAATCATTATGGTCTGATATTTGTCGTCATCATGATGTTCTATCCTGTATCTTGAACCACATACGTTAAATTCTGGAATTTGTTTCCAAACTTCAAATACAGCTTTTTTATATTGTTCGAGATCTTTTAAATAATATTACCAGAATCAGGGGTAGGAAAAAACGTAAAAGTTTGCAGCTATACTTTATTAAATTACCTTCAATTTTCAAACAATTACGCATAAGAATAATTTTAGAAATTAATTGTGAAACTTCTAAATTTAAGATATAGTGTAAAATGGATATGGAATAAACTTTTTTGAAATATTAAAATATTTCAAACTGAATATAAATGTGTTTTACATTTGATTAAAAAATAAAAAAGGGAAACGCTATGTCTTAAACATAATATGGATATATTTAAATAGTGAAATAAAAAACCAAATGCTGTGGAGTATCGTTGAAATCATAGAAGTATTTTTTATTTATTTATTTATTTATTTATTTATTATTATTATTATTTTTTTTTTTTCTATTTTTCTATCATTCTTTCGCGCGAGATAGGAACATGTGTAGATTCTTTTGAAAATCTTTTATCTATCATTCTTTCGCGCGAGATAGGAACATGTGTAGATTCTTTTGAAAATCTTTTATCGTTATGTATCTCAAAGGGTCCTCCTGTTCCTTCGTTAAACTGTACGCCAGTATATATGCGTTCCAAAGACGATACTACCTCATGCCACACTCCCCTACACGGACCTGTAGCTAACCGAGAACAATTTCGTTTCATTGCTTCAAAACTTAATACATCAATAGGCGGTCTGTCTTTATTTTTGGCTAAACCTTCTCTGTTCATGGGTAAGAGTTCTCCGCGGGAAAACATAAACGTTAATAGAGTAATGACATCTTTTTCGTATTTGGATCCATCATTTACAAAAAGTTGTCGTCTCGTGACTTGTACCATGTTAAAAAAAGTGCATGTAATCCCACATTTTTTAAATAGACAGCGAATATCCGAGAAAGCTGTAATTAGTTTTAAAGGTACACATCTCAGAATAAAATATAAATCATTAAGGGATTTGTAAAGTATTTTAACGGAACCTCGATCTTCTACTAAAATATATTTAAACGAAGCCAAATACCTATAAAAACCTTTGCAATTTTTCCCTTTATTAAATTCTCCTCCTCTTTCTAGGATACAAGCATTCCGTAACTGTTGCATTAAATAGGATAAAGTGGTATCGTCACTCATAAAAACTGTTGCGTATTTATGCCTATTAGATAATTCAAAAATTTGAATATGATTTGAAAAAAGCGCCAATTCATCTAAAATGTCTTTTTCAACATGAAACTCAAGACTTGGTAAATTAGTAATTGCAGAAATGTGTTTACTGTCTAAAGCTCCCTGAGTATCGGATTTCGTAACACGACATATAACCTTAATTCCAAACGCATCGCCGGGTTCAGGTAATGTCATATGTTTAATTACGGTCCATACAAATTCCGGAACGACATCAATATTTTCATTAAAAATAGATAAATCTGGTATATTACGTAAATGACATTCAAATATTTTTAAAACAGAATGGAGACTGTAAGGGCGTATTTTTCGTAAAATGGCTTTGTACAGATCGGGACGTTTACTCTCTACCAAATGTATCAAACGCTCTGCTATAAAATCCATAGAAATGTTAAATGAAACCAAGACGTAATGTTTACTTTAAATGAATTACAAATAATTTATGATAGGGCTCGTTGCCGAAAAACGATTGATGAATTGTGTTTAATTATATATATGTTGATGACTACCACATTAAAAATGCAAGACCTATTAGGCTGGTTTAATCGAGATAGGATAAAAAGACGTAAATATTTGCAAGATTTAAAAATTTTAGAAGAATATGAATTAATTCGAATACTATTTCCAAAAAAACATCAAACTTATTTACTTCAATGGAAAAAAGCTTGTCATTCTTGGATAGGTAAAAAAAATGTGACATTCGAAATGTTAAGAAGATCATGTAAATACGCAAAACTTGAATTATAAAAAAATAAATAAATAAAAATAAAAATAAATAAATAAATAAATATATATATAATAAATATATATAATATATATTTATTTATTTATTATATACAGGGATGAGATTGACAAAAAAGCAAAAAAGCGGAAAACCGCGGATCAGCGGAAGAATCTCATCCCTAAGGATGAGATTGACAAAACAGCAAAATAGCGGAAATCCGCGGAAAACCGCGGAAGAATCTCATGCCTGTATATATACTGTTTAAGCAAGTACACGATCATTAAACATGTTGATTTACGACAATTGTAAAAATTATACTTTGGAAGAACATGGTGTTGAGGTTGTTCCAAATGTATTAAATAAAAATGAAATAATTAAACTTAGAGAAATGATGTGGGAATGGTTAAATTATAAAACTAAACATTTGGATAAACCTGTTGAAAAAAATAAAAAAAATACTTATGCATCTCTTTTTAAGCTGTTTCCTAAACACGGAATGTTATTCCAACATTGGGACTTTGGACATAACCCCTTATCATGGTACGTTAGGCAAAATGCAAATGTGATTAAAAAATTTGCATCGATATGGAAGAATGACAAATTATTCACAAGTTTTGATGGAATCAGCGTCAGTCTTCCATGTGAAATTACAAAACGAGGTTGGTATCGTGGAAAAGAATGGTTTCATAGTGATCAATGTTTTCGGCGCAATGATTTTGAATGTGTACAGGGTTTGGTAAATATTTATGATGTCTCTGAAAAAGATGCGACATTAAGGGTGATTAAAGGCAGTCATAAATTGCATAGACAATTTCAAGAAAGATTTCAAATTAAAGACCCTTCTGATTGGCATTTATTAAGTCCCAAACAAAAAAAATTTTACATAAAAAAGTTAGGTCCCTTTTCCGATATTTGTGTTAAAGCAAAAGCAGGTTCATTAGTTTTATGGGATAGTCGAACTATTCATCAGGGGGTTGAACCTCAGAGAAACAGACCCAAAATGAACATACGGTGTACGCCATACGTTTGTATGACTCCTTCTATTCTTGCATCGAAATTACAAATAAATAAAAGAATTAAATATTTTGAAACAAGGCGTACGTGCAATCACTGGCCGCAGAAAATTAAAGTATTTTCAAAATACCCCAGAACATATGGTAATCCTCTTCCTCGTGTAGAAAACGATGATTTAATAGTTACGGACTTAATGAATGAATTAGTGGGTTACGGTCACATGAATGATGAGCGTATTTCGATCAAACGGAAAAAGAATTCCTCAAAAGAAAAGGTTTCTAAATACATGAAGAAATCGCATGAATCTGACAAATAGATGTTAAGTTTTTAGTTACACATGAAAATTTTAAATGAATAGTGAATTTTAATTTATAATGACATATTACAATAAATTCGTAAAAAATATTAACAGATTACAGTAATATGCTACAATAGACAACTTTTTGTTGCTAAACTTTTATAGTCTGCAAAACTAAAATGTTTCCTTTTCACTGAAAATAGTCTCAATACGCGTTACAGTGTCTTTGTCAATGTCTTTCTTTTCTTGATACTTTTGAAATTTTTTGTGAAATCTTGGATAATTTCCTTCGATTTCTTCTTTTATTTCATCCCTAATTGTTAACATTATATCTTTTAATGAGTCCCGTATCATTTCTTCTTTGATTTTCTCTAAATCATCACCAATTTTTGAATACGCTGAAATGTATCGATTATAATTTATATAAGATTTTATTATTTTTTTGTTTAATAATGGACCTTTACATTCCCCAAATTCTTTTCTCTTTATCTTAAAAATATTTCTCGAGACTGATATTTCATTTTCATCCTTTTTTAATACAAACCCTTCCACAAACTGCTCAGAAAAAGCACTTTTATACTTTTCCACTATGACTTTCAAGTTGTCTATACTTTTGTCATTTATAGTTAAAATCGGTAAGCAAGGTAATCCAATTTGTTCAAATAACACAATAGCGTCACTGTATTTTAAAAACATTTTTTGATCAGCATTGTAAAGATCAAAAGCTCTGAAAAACACTTCTTTACTTCCAAATACAGTAGCAGATACAGGATCATAATACTTTATCATTGTTACGGTTTCACCAAAGATCTCCCCGTAAATTAAAAAATTGTAGTTTAAGACACCTTTTAATTTTTCCACAATTTGTATCAACGGTTTTATAATTTTATGTATACCAAAATCCTTAGAATGCTCATTGATTATATGATTTCTTTTCTGAAGTCTAAGTGCATTTCTGATATAACCTATACTAAAATTAGAGCCATGAATTTTTTCAATAATGATATATTCTCCAGAAAACGCTGTAGACTGAATGTCATGGTACCTGATATGCTTCTCTAAACTATCCATTATGGCGATAAGAATAACTTGAAAATATCATAGATATAAGACGTGCAAAAAATATATATATACAGCAAGTTACGCCGAGAAATGAGGTTAGAACGAATGGAAGTAAAATTGCAAGTTAAAATAAATTGCCTGAAGTTATTTCAAATAGAATTCTAAACAGATTAAAGCTTTAAAAAAAAAAAAAAAAAAAAAAAAAAAAAAAAAAAAAAAAAAATCACTGGAAGTTATTATTTCAAATAGAATTCTAACATTTTATATATGTATGTATGTATATATATATATATATTTAGATTTATATATACATTTTACTTTAAGAATAGCTGTTCAGTTAACAGCTTTTTCTAAACTGATTAATTAATATTACTAATGTATCCTTCGAGATTTAGAATTAAGGTTTTTTCTGATAATCAACTAAATTATATATTTGGAGTTATAGGGAAAGATGGTCGACTTTATTTTGAAGCATTGGGTATTGGTCGTATATTGAAGAAAAATGATATTGTTAAGTGGGCTGCTGAAAAGATGAGTTGTAGATTTGAAGACATTACATTGGAAATGGATACAATTAAAGGGAAAAATCCTATGATTAGATTTTTTCCTTTAATATGTATATTAAAAAATGAAATAAAAAGTAGAACAGATGGACGTTTATTTTATCAATTACTGCGAGGATATATCAATATTAAATACAAAGGAATCATTTTTAATGAGCATGTATTAAAGTATTGTCCATGTGCAAAATTCACAGGAATGCCATTCACTAACTGGATCAGAAATCACAGAACAATATTATTAAATAATTCTTCAATAGTGAAGACAACAAATGTCGAAAATAAATAAGAAAAAATCTCTACAGTTTTATAATTATTATTATTATTATTACATATAACTTGTGTGTTAAACTATGTATGCATTGATTTAAAATAGTTTATATATAAAAAAATATATATAATAATAATAAATAAATAAATAAATAAATAAAATAATATATATATATATATATATATATATATCATTTGGGCTCCAAACAATTAATACAATGGCTTGTTTACCTGATTTTCCATGCAAAAATTGTCATTATGACTCTTGTCATATCAATGTACCATTGAACCTACATTACATTTTTGAAAATTTGTTGACGGAATCTATCTATCTCGTAAATGGAGTTCAAGATAAACCTATGCCAAACTATCTTATAATGAATAATTTAGAACGAAATATGTATTGTACAATTTCTAGAATGTTAGAACGCTTCTTTTACAAACATCCCAAAAAATTAAACTTTAGTTTTGACAATGTCAATGATTTTATAGATATTTGTCCTGCATTAAAACAAAGATTATATGAAGGAATTCTACTCGGTGAATTTAATATTCTTCGTTATGAACTAACATTAGCAGGTATTTTAGCGATGCCATATCAATGTTTCGTTTTACAAAGTCTCATTGTTGCAGGAAAATGTTCTGTAGAAATTATGAATAAATTTCAAAATTATGATTTAGAGATTTTTAACAATGTATTGGATACGTTACTCAATTTTTTTGAAAAAACTAATATTACATCATGGATTCTTCATGTTAGTAATGTTATGAATCCATTCGGAACAGTAGGATGTACTATGCAGCAACAAATTTCACAAAATGTAGATCAATTGTGTTGTCAATTTCAAAAAAGTGTTTGATAATTGTTTTTGTAAATAATAAAAAATAATATATATGTTAATATTTATACGTATTTTTGTATATGAATAATAAAATATTAATTAAATATAACAACTGTATATTTAGTGTTTAACAAACTAAACAGTTTAACGCGATTTATTATTAAAATTATTAGATTTTATAAACTGTTATATGTGAAGAACGATAGCATTATTGAATCCGGATTCTTTTTACGAATATAAAAATATCTTCACAAAACGTTAAAAAAATTCCATAAAAAATTTCGCGAAAAATTCAAAAATTGTTGACGATAAAACTTACTATATTGTGTTCAAAGATTTAAATCAGATTTCCTTTACGAATGTAAGAAAAATCGCCGCAAAACGCGTAAAAATTGCAAAAAAATAATCGCGATAAACTTAACTAGTCGGATGTGCCAATCCCAAAACTTTCTTCTATTTCAAAAATCATAAAAATAGAAAAAATGTATTATAGGAACGTCACCTGTTGGGATATCTACACTAAACTTTAATCAGTGTCTATTTATGTCTGGGTTTAACTGAACCTGAATTTTGATGAAAATAAACTCATTAGTTCTTTAGATAGAGCTATTGCGAATACTGGAGCATAGCAGCGCCACCTGCTGGGCGAATTTCACCAAAAACTAATCAAGTCTTGAATATCAGTAACCCTTATGTATTGAGTGATGTTAAAGTACAAGATGTCATAAGTTCCTTGGACAAAACAACAGCAGATTTTTTTTAGGAAAACGCATCGTTGTACATGAACATCTGATCGACTTATTTCAAAAAGCTAAAGCATAATTTCCCTGTCCACCGCCGATAGACGATTGCGATTATCATGCTTTCTGATTAGTTGTTAAACCGAACGCTTCTGATGTTATTTCTGGTTGAACTTGGTTTCTTATATAATATCTATTAATTTCTATATAATCTAATTAATTTATAACTGTAAATATAATAAATATTATAGTAATATAATCTAATTAATTTCTATATAATCTAATCTCTATATGATCTAATATTTCTATGTAATCTAATAATATATATTAATTTCTTGTGTCATATCTTCTTATATCTTCATAATCCTCCAAAATACCGTAAATGACTTAAAAAGCGTTGGATTTTACAAATAATCAGAAAGCGTAAAAATCCCAATCGTCGATCGGCGGTGGAGACGGGCTAAATGCGATACTCTTTGAGATTTTGAAAAAAAAATTAAACTGTACAAAGACCTGAATTGAGATAAACTCTGGATGTTATCCAGAATACGTACAAAACTCTGCCTTGGGTCATAATCCTGTATTCTTCCACAGATAATGATATTCCCTATTTTTCTATCTGGTTGAAATGTTACAAATTGTTCGTGTTAAACAAATTGTATCATCAGAATCCGATTATAGATGATCATTTCATTGATCGTTTTTGGAAGAGTTAGAGAAACAAAAGACAATTCTTGATGAACCCTTTTCCTAAAAATGATTGTTAACTATGGTATAAAACATTCTCTAAACTATAAACTGTTTATCTTTTTGCTAATTGTTAGTCATTGATTTACCAAGATTAAAACTGATTTTCTTTAAATAAAATGTTGATCTTATGAATAAATGTAACCTTTATATATTGAGTGATGTTAAAGTACAAAATATTATAGGTTCCAAGTTGCCATAGGTTACTACCTAACTTATATATGATCTTTTAAATAAAGACTAGCTTAAAATTGAATAAATCCCAGCTTAAACGTTTGATGAATAAGGAATCTCTAAATATATATTTTGAACTTTACCCAGTTTGAATCATACAACCCGCCCCATTTTTCGGATCCATTTTTCCATTGGATCATTCCCCACGCCTACGAGTAGACGTAGCTTAAAAGAGCAAGTCGTGCTGCTCCTTAGATGAGTTTTCGAGATGGCTTCGTTCCATTTTTTTCTGATGCGAAATTTTCGGACCTATCGTTTCACGGGTGTTGTGGGACACAATTTTAAAATATATTTTTACATGTCGGATCTAATTGTGGTTTTGAATAAAGACAGTGTTTGGGAACTTGTCAATGCTACATGTCAACTAAAAGATATTTGTAGTAACCAAACATTGAGAAGACCTGAATCCTGGGTCATTGAGTTGAACGCTTTGATAAACCTGTTCTATGTGGAAACCGAATTTGATCTCCATTATACTTTTCGGTATGGACGTGTTAAAGTCATGAACTATAGAGAAGGTGTGCCTCAACTATTAGAGTGTAAATCCCCGGAAGGAATGGTATTTCAAATATGGCTGCAAAATCAACAACAAAAGCTTTGGACACAAACTCAGACTTCTAAATCTCCAAAAAAAAAACACAACTAAAAGGAATCCGATTATGAATACTTCTTAAGCCCAATGGGTACTGAAGTGCAAAAAAAATTGGGGTTGAAAATACTTGGAATCCAAGTATTTTCAACCCCAATTTTTTTTGTAATTCAATAGTTACCAACATTGGTAAAGTTTACTTTTTAAAAATTCATTTTTAAAGTCCGAAAAGAGAAAATAGTTTTTCAATATAGAGTATCGTTCAAAGGAATAATCTTTTTTAAATGTTGAAAATAGCTCCTTCCCAAATAAAAAAGTTATTAAATTTTAAAGATTTTCCATTAGTAATTATTTATGAAAAGCAATTTTATATTTTCAACATGATTGGATTCGAAAATTGTTTCTACAACACGTATCTAAATTTATCTCCCACGTCATAATGACGCATTCAGTTACGTACAGGCATGAGATTCTTCCGCTTTTTTGTCAATCTCATTCCCGGTTACGTAATAAAGAGCCATCCTTCCCACCTCACTCTCCCGCCTACGAGGGTATAAAACCTTTCACTCGTTGAAACGAGCTTATTGTGACTGCTGTACATTCTTCAGATGGCATAACCAATCCTTTACCATGAATACCCTATATGCTCGTGATTTTAGACTCAAACTCTTCGTTTCAAATTTTCGAATAGACTCTCTTTTTGGAACTATTGGACACGATGGAACACTCTATTTTTCCAGTTACGATATTGGTTGTATTTTGCGTAAAAAGGATGCCTACAGCTGGAGTGAAAAAATCATGACGTGTCGCTATAGGGATATTGGAAACACAACGGATGTAAACAGAGAACGCTGTCCGATGATTACAAATCATTCTTTAACTTTATTATTAAAAAGAAAAGTGGCTGATAAGAGAGAAGCCCGTTACGTCTATGAACTGTTAGTAGGAGGTAAAACTGTGCACTTTGAAAAAATGATGTATAATGAGCATGTGTTAATTTGCTGCAATTGTACATATTACCGCGGAATTGCTTTTACAGTTTGGATAAGATGTCACAGAAATATTTTATTTTCAATCGCACCTATCACTATATACTGGGCACTCAAATTCGAACGGAACCCTTCACCTACTTTGTATCCTCCAGATTTCAGAATCGGACTTTACCTTTCAGATTTCCGAATAGATAATCTTCTTGGTACTATTGGAAAAGACGGAGCCCTCTATTTCTCGTTGTACAATATCGGTTGCATTTTGAATAAGAAATATGTTTTAAAGTGGTGTGAAAAAAAGAAATATTGTCTTTATGTGGATATTAGCATAGAAACAAATTCGAACAAAAACCATTTCATGATGATTCACTATGATGATGTGATTACGTTGTTGAAAGCAGAAAGAAACTATCCAAAAGAAGCCAAATTCGTCTACCGGTTGTTGAGTGGGAAGAAAAATGTAAAATATGTAAATATAATAAATCATGAACATGTAATGAACTGTTGTGGTTGCGGACAATTTTATGGAATGAATTTTACAGACTGGATTTGGTATCATAAAGCCAATTTACTTCGGTATGATGTACCTTCGATACCTTATTCACCAAAAGTTTTTTAAAAACTTGCTTAGGTGAAGCAAAAAAATGAGGTTGGAAGGGAAAGACATTGAAATTTAGTTTCAGTGTTCTTTTCCTTCCAGCCTCATTTTTTTGCGAAGGTGACTGCGCCAATCTTGGATAAAATTTATGAAAAAAATATATTACGGTTTAAGATTGTAAAAGATTGGAACTTAATAAAACAATTATTTTATTTATAGCAAAACTATATGGACATTAAATACTTATATACCTATATACAGGTTATATACATAAATATTATATTATATATGTTATAAAAAAATAAAATATTTTAAAAGTTTTACATACAGTGGAAATACTAAAAAACATTTCCAATCTTGGTAACCTTTTTTCGCTTTTGAATTCCAATAGCATAATGAAGAAAAAGTTTAAAGTTTTTTCGGAACTGTCCTTTGTAATGATAGAAAATTTTACATATTATATACAGGTAATATACATATGTACTATTATATATCTCTCTATATTAAAAAAAAGTAACCGCCGCTGTCAATTAAGATTTTGTGCCTTGAAGTCTTTCTGGACTAATATCCAGAAAACTATTGTAAATAAAAATGGTTTTATAAAGAAATGTTCGATAAACACGCTGAAGTAGACAGTTTTTAAATCGAAGAATTATTTTAAGAGATATTTAAAATCAAAGTTGGTCAAAACAGTTTTCTTATAAAAGTTTTATAGAAATGAAAACTATGCACAGGAATTTAAACATAATTTGTAAGGATATATAGTTTACAAGATGGGGTGAGCAGACTGCAATTATTTTTTCATTTTTTATTCAAAAATTTCATTATTTTGATATTTATTTCATTTCATATTTCATAAATTCCATTATTTGAATCGTTGCCAATTTGTAAAATAGCGCACGTAATAATATTCCCTTTCAATTAAGAAATGTATTTACACTAGACTATTAAAAACAGAAATAAAACTTTAAAATAATAATTAAATGATCACGTGTTAAAAGCAATAAATGTAGAAAATGACGGAATAAAAAATATGCTTGCGCGTGAATATTAAAAAGATAAATTAAATTATTCTGCGTTTTCAAAGCATTAAGTAGAGTAATATTGATTTATTTCGACAAAATATTTTATCAATTATTGCAAATTTTAAAACAGCGTGGTCAAAGAAAAATGAATGGAAACCCGATTATAGCAGATATTACAGCGAGCAGCCGATTACACAAGGTCGTTTAATTATAATTCAATCTTCCGCAATCGTTTTAAGGTTGATAAAATCAGAGTGTTTTTACAGTTTGTGGTGTCAGAACGGGGGTTGGCGAGCGTAGCTCGTAGGGGGCAGAGCCCCTTAGTGTTTTTTAAAAAAATAAAATGTGTTAAACTAAGTTTTACATACATATGTATATTAAAATAAAAACAGTGGAAATACTGAGAAATATTTCCAATCTTGGTAAACTTTTTTTCGCAAAAAAATGGACCGAAGGAAGTTGGATAAATCCAACTTCCTTCGGTCCATTTTTTTGCTCTTCAAACGCCAATAGCATAATGAAGAAAAAGTTTAAAGTTTTTCCGGAACGTAAGTTACAACATGTCCTTTGTAACGATAGAAAATTTTTTGAGGGAAGGGTTTTGTGACTACTACTTTTTGCTCTGGATCTTCAGCATACTTGCAAAATGATCGTACAAACTCGTCATCTAGTACCGGAATCTTGTTATACAATTCGTTCAACACGGTTTCTTTATAAAATTCCAACCAAACCGCAAAATGAGTTGAGTCGGCTTCAGTAGGGTCATCCAAGATGACAACATAAGTGGGATTTTGTATACATTTGGGATCACCATCAGGATTAACCCCAATTTTGGTGTCTGAACTGTTTAATTTTTTTTCAAAATCTTGAACCGTATGCCGTTTTGCATTTTTTAATAATTTAGTCAGTCTTTCATGCGAAATGATGTGCCTTTTTAAAAACGATGGTGGCACATTGTCCAAAGGACCTGTGACATCTTTTATCCTTTCTTCACTCCAGTTTGCTGCAGTGGAAGGAGCAACACCTAAAACTTTCCCAACATCCGAGGTCAACCAATATAAAGATCCATCTTGACCAATAATCCCAGTAAGCTTATGATAGGGTATTGGGCAATTACCGGGAATGTTATAAATGATGACAAACGACATTTTGAAACTGAGAAAGTAACATAAATTAACTCGCGTTAAACATTTCTCTCTATTTATAATACTCAACGGTCTGCACTCGACCAATGACAATGCGTAATTTAAACTGCTAAATCAGCATGAAAAAGACATATTGAATGCAAAAAAAAAAAAAAAAAAAAAAAAAAAAAAAAAAAGTAGGTAGAGGTTAAAAAAAACTATGAATTGTAAGAAATCAAAGTAAATTAAACTAGGAAGGAAAAAACCTTTTAGAGTCAGTTTGGATGCGAGAGAGTTTGAAAAATGTGGGATTCCATCTAAATAAAGTTTGCAGAAAAAAGCTGTTTTTAAATTATGTCCTTTCAGAAATAAAAGAAATATTTCTTTTAAAACACGAAAAATGTTCCCAATCTTGGTAAACCCTTCATCGCAAAAAAATGAGTCGAAGGAAAAATTGAATTTTACCAATTTTTCCTTCGACTCATTTTTTTGCTCTTCAAACACCAACAGCAATCGTTAGCATGATGAAGACAGTGTTTAACAGTTTTATTTTTCAAGAACGTAGTTTATATAACAATCACGGTAAGTTCAGCAAATAACAGATTGAATATTTTGGATTTTAAAAATGCAAAAAATGTTTTATATGATAAATTAATTTTTATCTATAAATTAAATATGAAAACATGATCTAAAGAATATAAAACTGTAAAATAAATTTTTAAATGTTAAAACACATATTTAATAATTTTTACATATGTACATTGGTTTCAAATAAAACTATTACTCATTTAAAAAATGGATTTGGGTGAAATAGGTTCATCTGAATAGTCTTCAATGTCGCTTTCGCCCGCCGTATCTAAAATTAAAATGTCACAATCATCATTGTCTGTTTTACATGTTTCAGAAACCTGTAATTGATTTTTTGAGTCTGGCACAGGCCACCGAAAGTTCTTTAATTTTTTATGCCGTCTTTCGCGATTCACTTTTTTAAAATTATCATATGATTTCCAAAAATTTTCAAGGGAATCAACAGGTCTTTTTATCTTATGTAATGATGGGGATCGCTTACCCGAAGCAGGTTGATTATCACAGTTTTTGTTTAATGAAGAATTCTCAGATGTAACTATTTTTTCACTAGGTGGTAGTGAAGTCTCTTTTTCGACTTTAGATGATCGCACAGAGTTAGTCACTGTGTTTTCAATATTTAATCGCTTTTTACTTTTAACTCGCTTCTTAGTTGTAGTGGGAACTGCAGTGGAGCTCCTTGAGAGCTTTACTACTATTTCTGCACTAGGCAGTAAAGAAGCTTTTTTTACTTGTGATAATGGTAATTGCATCACAGCTGGATTCTTATCAGATTTACGTCGTTTCTCAGGCCTCGTCTTAGGCTTTTCAGTTGTAACACCCTTCTTAATTGTATTGGATCGGATCCTTGAGGGCTTTAACAAAGGTATGGATGACCCCTTTACTGTAGGTGAGGCAAATGTAGTCTCTTCAATTATTTTACGAAAAGGATTAATCAACGAAACAGTGGGTTTTGAAATTAAAGGTTTGGCGCTTTCCACGTTGGTAGGGTTCGGAATCTGAAGTTCTGATGGCGGCACAGTCTTTAATCGGTATGATAACATCGGGATCGTGAAAGGCTTCGGATAAGGTGGAGATTGTCCGAATTTATAGTGGGATTTATTATTTTTTCCATAGAAGGCACTGGTGTTTTTTTTTAATAATTTGGGAACGATGGGTATTTTAAATGAAGCAATTGCAACGGGCTGGGCTTGATAATCCTTGGGAACGGAGTCTGTCAGCAGTTTGGTTAGCGCTCCGTTTTCCGCCACAGGAATGTTCCTTAATTTCGAAGCACTGGGCTCCACTGGTGGGGAAACTGCAACGGGCTGGGCTTGATAATCCTTGGGACCGGAGGCGGTCAGCAGTTTGGTTACAGCACTGTTTTCCACCACAGGATTCGAAGCACTGGGTAACGGTGTTTCAGGAATGGGATCCACTTGTGGGGAAGCTGCAATGGGCTGGGCTTGAAAATCCTTGGGAACGGAGGCGGTCAGCAGTTCGGTTAGAGCACTGTTTTTCTCCACAGGAATGGGATCGGATTCACAGTTCCTTAATTTCGAAGCACTGGGCTCCACTGGCGATGTTTCAGGAATGGGCTCCACTTGCGAGTAAACTGCGACGACCATTGGCGGTGTTTCACTGGGTTTCTTTGGAGATGCCGGTATTTCTTTTATAAAAAAAATTTCATTAGAATGTATTTCAGGAACGGGCTCCACTGCCTGGTAAACTGCGACGGGCAACACTGGCGGTGTTTCACTGGGCTTTTTTAGAGCAGGGATTTCCTCTAAAAATAAAACTTCCTCATCTGGCTCCTGCTGACGTTGAGATTTGAAGTCTTTTAAATGTTGTACTTCTGGCTCTTCTGCCCACTTATTATTTTTAAAAAAATATTCCATCATGGTCGGTAGGCGAAACTCTTCTACAAGTTTCGTAGAATACGGAGGTTGTAAATCCATATTGCACTGTTTGGAGATGACAGTTTCCTCGTCAAAAATTGTTGGACTGTTATAACAGTCCTCTAAGATACTGAAATTTAATTCTGTATTGGCAATATTAAATGGGTTTACAGTCATTTTCGGAAAAAGGAAGAGCGAAAAATGTCTTATCGTAAACGTTCCATTTATATAGGCAGAAATGATGCAAGATTGCGCAGACCGCATTAGGTACGCCTTTGCAGATGAAACTGCATTAGCCACGCCTTTGCGGATAGAGCTGCATCAGCCACACCTTTGCGGACAGAACTGCATCAGCCACGCCTTTGCGGATAGAACTGCATCAACCACGCCGTTGCGGATAGTATATTGGGTGACAGGAAAAGAGAAGCAATGCACGCATGAGTTGGATCGATAAATTTAGATCGATATACAGTTGACTATGCAAGAACTAATAGATTTGAGAGAATTCTTAATGGGAATCTTTTTAAACATATTCAGATAGTTATAATTCATGATGTTATTTAAAATGTAAATGACATTAATTTTGACCTTAGTTTTCTAAAGCGTAAAATTTGAATTCTCAAAAGATATTTCCATTTAAAATATTTTTTATGTGACTTACAGTACCCACAAATTTCACTAATATATGTATTAAAGATTGATTTTTAGAGGGTTTCGATAACACTAAGACATCCTCTTTTTTCATACATAAACCTTCCCATCCGTTATGATCCTGAATCCACAATGTCAATTTTTCTTTTACGAATTTGGAGAAACATTCAAATATCCTTTCCACAAGCGAATTGGATAAGTCTTTTCTAATCACCAGAAGAGTTAATTCTCCGACGAAATACACAAAAGCTATAATTTGGCTCCAAGTTATGCCTTCTGAAAATTGTTCATTTCCACATGTAGTTAAAATCAAGTCGACATTGTTTTCATTTAGTGTAGGTATATTCAAACACTGATTTCTTACAGTTTCTCCATATTGATCTCCAAACCTCTTGAGTGATGCTTTAAAACGGTCTAATATATCCTTCTCTTTTTTATTTTCGGCACAGATTGTATTAAAAAAATATATATTGTTTAACATATACGAAAAAATATTTCGTAAAATAAATTCAGTTCTGACTATCTCAGTCTTGGATGTTACAGGTTCTTGAAAATTCTGCCGTTCACTCTGCATAAAATATTTTTTAAATATAAAATTTGAAGACATTTTATCGAAAACATAATAATTAAAATTTCGTCCCACGAGAGGACGGGAAAAACACGTCCTCGGAACTCCTGTTATCTGGGTATTACTGGGAAATTGTAAATGTTGACGTTTCTTTATATACTCGAGAAACAAGGTCAAAGTAACCTTCAAGGGCTTATATTAGATTCAATCAAAATGCCGGAAAAGTGAACTTTTACCAACTATGATTCAGTTATAATTAGAAAAGTTTCCAATATTATAAACATATTTTGTGTTGTAAATTTAATAAAACTACTCTTTGAAGTTTGAATTTTTAAAATGTTACATGTAATGTAAAGAACACATTAAAAAAAAAAATAAATAAATAAAAAAAAATAAATAAATAAAATTATATATATGTAATTTTTTTTTTTTTTTTTTTTTTTTTTTATTTATTTATTTATTTATTTATTTATTTATTTATTTATTTATTTTAGCAGTGTTGAACTGTGTAAATTTAGAAGTTTAGCAACTAGTTTCTAAACAATTTAATGCTTATTAAAAAACCTTAAAAAACCATGGTCCATTTCCAAATCTTTTTACTTAATTTAGTATTAACTTAATACGGAAAATCTTTAATATTTTTTAAATTTAAATATAAGAAAAGAGCGTATTGATTTTTACGACGTGAAATGCGTAACAATAATTTAACTCTTTCAGAGGTTTATGAAACCACATAATTTTAATTCCCAAACGCCATACTGGCACCTGAATTTTACTAAAATCTTTTCCATTTAATATATGTGTGAAATATAGGGGGCTAGTCATTTATTTAAACATATTAGTACTGAAAGCATTTTTCCCCTGAAAGAGTTAAAGCGTTTGACATTCGTAAAAGAATCCCAACTACAATCTTTTAACCCAATATAATAAATTTTGTTCTCTGCTATTTTTACTTTCTTCTATCTTTATAAGCATAGTTGCCAATTTTTACGCTTTTTTGCTACCATTAAAAATTAATAGAAAATGTTGTATTATTGAATGACATGTTTCGGCAGTTTAATAAGGTACATTTTACTATAAAATTTTAGTGGTAGAAAAAAACGTAAAAGTTGGCAGCTATGTTTATAAGAAGAAAGTATTGGATTCATGAAAATTTTCAACGGATTTATACGTTTTAGAAGGTCCTGAACACAATTTGATTATTTGTAGAAAATGTCTGTTTGTTTGTATGTGACAAAAATTTTGTGGGCGCTCTATCTCAAAAACTAATGTTCGGAATTTAATAAAACTTTATATTCGGTTAGTTTCTGATATAAATGGGTGCTGATTAGTTTTTGGTAACAATCGTCCCACACGTGGCTCTGCTATGCAACATTTTGCAGGATTTACACGATTTTAGCGATAGTCATATCTCAAGAACTAATGCACGGAATTTAACGAAACTTGAGTTTCAGTTTGACCTTGATATAAATTGATGCTGATTCTTTTTAGTGTATGCGAAACTTGTGTGAGATAGAAGAAAGTTTTGGGATTGATACATCCGACTAGTTGTATATTGGCTTGTGTAATAATAATACTTCGTAAGTATAAATATTCTGTAGGTAGTCGTGATTATAAAAATTATACTGATGAAACGCTGAAGAAAGCGTTAAATGATGTTCCACAACATGTATTAAGCCACCGAAAAAAAATTCTAATCACTACTTTAAGTAATAAACAAAAATAGCCAAGAATATTAGTCCGCTAAGACTTACTTCTAATAAAAAAAATGATGTTTTTTAGTGTCTGGAATAAGTGAATATATCGAAAATTTTATAATCTTCAAAAACATTAATCTTTCCATGCCTTAAATATTAATTGTTTTTGCATATCTTGCATAATGGTCATTATTTATAAAATTTCATTTTCAAACAAAATTTGTATTTTTATAATAACGAAATAACATATTTTTTAACTACATTTTATTACTCTATCATAATAGTGGGATTGCGTTGTATTACAAGATTTTAACAGGGGTCGCAGCGTCCTATATATTTTTTAATAATCCCCACCACTATTTTTAAAATATAATATTCACAATATCCTTCTATTGCAAATTTTAAAGAAATCTACCATGATATTTTCTAAAAATGGAATACTTTTTTGTAAAGATAGAAGAAAGTAAATATCATTAAATGATCCTTAAAATTTAAGGATCATTTAATGATATTTACTTTCTTCTATCTTTACAAAAGAAGTATTCCATTTTTAGAAAATATCTGTATGTGACAAAAATTTTATGGGCACTGTATGTCAAGAACTAATGATTATTAATTACTAACTAATTAATTAATAACTATTTTTTTATTACCCTATCATAATAGTGGAGTTGCGTTTTAAAAGATTTTTAAGGATCATTTAATGATTTTTACTTTCTTCTATCTTTACAAAAAGAAAGTATTGAATTCATGAAAATTTTCGATAATCATTTTTATCAACGTTGGTAGGTTAAATATGTAAACTTTAAATAGATAATATATATGGTTAAATATATAAATTTTATATACATAATGTATATTAAAATAATCAACGTTGGAATAAAAAAATAAATAAATAAATAAATTAAAAAAAAAAAAAAAAAAAAAAAAAAAAAAAAAAATTACAAATCTGGAAATTTTTTTTTACAAAATTTAAATATGAAACTTTTGAAATTATATAGTTTGTATTGAAATGTTGTTTTGCATATATTTTAAGTGAAAGGTAAATGTATTAGGATTTTATTTTTGTGGAAAATCTATTCTATACGCATAATTTTTAACTTTTTTCTATACGCAGTTGCTCTTTAAATTAATATTTTATTTTAATTTTATATGTTTATCATGTATGTTTTAGTATAACACGCTTAAAAATATATGTAAGTCGGAATAAAATATTATAATTGCTATATTTCGTAAATTTTAATTCTTTGTACGTGGAAAAAATCCTTTTTCAGAAAACTTAACTTTTAGTCTACTTTCTCAAAATTGTTAAATCAATACACGCATTACATATACAAACATCGCTCTCCGCTGTGTTGGCATGGTTACTGGGTATGACGTCAATTGAATCGGATCGATTTTCTGATGGGAAGATGACCAGAAATCTTCGAACCAATCATCCTTTACAAAAATAAGCCCGTCCCACAACCTTACAGTATAAATAGGACTCTTTATCCTTCAACTAATCACTTTGTGAGCGAGCCTCTGATCTAACACCATGGCTCTTCATCAGGAAGTGGCTGTAAACTGCCAATTCGTTGTTATACTTGACCTTGGACTTTGAAGGTGGGCATGAAACCCCTTTCTTTGATTGCTGTTTTGGATCCAAATGATGTCATCTGGAATCATGAGTTATATTTTCTGATGTTGCTTCGAAAGTGTCTTGCTTCTGTCGAATCAGCTGTTAAAAATGTCATCAGCGGCTCTGGGGGATCAATTAACAGGGGTAACTGAACTTTCCCATTACTGCAGTACATCCCAGGTGTTTCTCCTTTCCATTTCAATGCTTGGCAGAAATTACAGGTCACAGTCATTCTTCCGATATAGAGAAGTGGATCTTCATTGTAGTGAATTGTCTCATCATATGCAAAAACCAAATTTTCTTTATCGATCCAATCACCAAGTATACTTCGCCGGTGGCTTTCTTCACATTCTCTGCCTCTGAATGTTGATATACTAACAGTATCAGCAGCAAGTCTTACTTCACGTTGTTTTTTAGATTGGCTGGCTTTTCTAACAGTATCTGCAACAAGTCTTGCTTCACGTTGGTCATGTTTTGTAGACATTTTTTCTTGCGTGGTGGTGCCATATGAAAAGTTTGACAGATGTTGTAAGAATTTCCTAAAACTAAAAGAATAACTTTAGCCTCACTGGCACATTTTCTGCGTGAAAGGCGAGTACATTGTGTTTGAAGAACATGGAAAAAACACCAAAAACTGACGTCTTCCCTAATATCATCTCACGTACAAAAAAAGACATTAAAATACCCAAAATATCAACCGTTGATGGTAATAGTAAAAAAATATATGTTTTTATAATCTATTTGGAGGAGAAAACCGATAAAATTTATTATCGTCCCACAGGTCCCAATTCCAAACATTTTAATGATACAGTTAAAAGGTTAAATAATAAATTTAAATCTCTAAATTGGGACAAAACAGTGAACAGTTTAAAAAAAAAAGTTATTCACCAACACAACACAGACCACCGAACCTGTTTTAAATGGGACAATAATAATTTTCTCGTTAAAAAACATTTCACATTCGGCCTAAGACATGTGAAGCCTGGCACATATCATCTCTTGAAAGTGGATTCTGTACCAATTAATTTTTATTATTTAGATGAAGAAAATAAAAACAACTTAGAAACAAAACTGAAAAAGGAAAACCCAGAACGAAAACTGAAAAACATTCTAAAAACATTTAAAACGGAACATCGGTACATGTTCCAGGAAATTAAATTACCGACGAATGAAATTTATAAAATTAAGAGCGACATATACTACATTTTACAATGTTGTGAAAGAACTTTTTTCACATTACACATTGTAGAAAATAATGTTGACTATGCAGCTATAGATGTATTAAAAATAAAACCCAAAGATCCGAAAGATCCCATAGATCCCAAAGATCCCAAAGATCCCATCTATCTAGTGCCAGAAACACCAATGATTGAATCGGTGAATCAATATGACGACTTACCTCACGGTTCTTCATCTTGCACCAACATGGAGTTGGACAGAGAAATATTTTCTTCGCAACTGATTCAACAAGACCCAAGACCTTTATCTCACGGGTCCCCATCTTACACCAACATGGATGTAGACACTCAAATGTCTTCTTCAAAGGTCAGTCAAGAGGACCCAAGACCTTGCTCAGATCTTCAAATTGTCCATCCCGCTACATCTACGACGGAAACTCCTATAACTATATTTAAAAATATTTTTTATTGCCCTGACCCTTCACAAAAAAATATTTACATGGCAAATCCGGACTTTGTTCAACGCTATGGGCAAATAAAACAGACTTCATATAGTGACCCGAAGCTACCACTAACTTTTTTTTATGCAAATGAAAACGAGCAACCACTGGATTTAACAATGTACAATTATCCAACCTCCACTTACTCTGAAACTGTGACAACAAATTATGAACCAGTAACGCCTGCACCACGTATTGAAGAAATAGTTCCTTCGCCAGCTACTTCACCAGACATAATTATTGTGAAGGAAGTGAAAGCACAAAATATATTTGAAACAGATAAACCACCCCAACAACTTCCAGAACCGGAGCAGGACTTACAATCCGAATCAACTAACGAGTTTGACAATATTGTACAAAATTTAAATGACAAACCACCCCAACAACTTTCAGTACCGGAGCAGAACTTCGCAAATGACTTTGGAGGTTTTTCGTTGCCAGCTATTGGAACAAGTGAAATATCATTTCAAAATTATCTATATCCAGGATTCAATCCCGCACATTTGGAAAACCTACAATCGCCATCCATTGTTGTGCAAGCTTCAATAAATAACGAAATACCCCAACAAAACCTTCAAGTACCGGAGGAGGATTTTGGAAATTATTTTGTAAATGTTTCGTCGACAGCTGTTGAAACAAGGGAAATGCTCTTTCCCAACTATGAAGATCAAAGATTCAATCCCGCACATTTGGAAAACCTACAATCGTCCATTGTTGTGCAAGCGTTGACGAATACCGAACTACCCCAACAAAACCTTCAAGTGACGGATCAGGACTTTGAAAATTACTTTGTAAATGTTTTGTCGACAGCTGTTGAAACAAGGGAAATGCACTTTCCCAACTATGAAGATCAAAGATTCAATTACGTACATGGGATGACAAATTTTAGCCCTGTATTGCAAGAAGACATAGATTCCTTTCTAAACTTTTTATCGTCGGGTTTCTAAATATCGGAGCCGGTACGTAAGTTTCTTTTCTCCCTTTCTCCCTGACTGTTGGAATGAATCCCCGACTGCATATGCTGTTACTAATGAAATATTATACTATATATACTATAATACTATACATATTATAATACTGTATATAATATAATATTATTTTATAATGCGGTTTTCCGCTATTTTGCTGTTTTGTCAATCTCATCCCTTAGGGATGAGATTCTTTCGCGGTTTTCCGCTGATCCGCGCTTTTCCGCTTTTTTGCTTTATTGTCAATCTCATCCCTGTAATAATAAATTAGCTATGTTTTTTAGCACTAGTACTGTATACAATATAATATTATTTTATAATAAATTAGCTATGTTTTTTAGCATAGTCCCCAAAACCACTTGTGTGTTTTTTATTTATTTATTATTATTTTTATAATTTTTTATTTTATTTATTTATTTTTAATTATAATAAATTACTTAAACAGTTTTAGAAGCATTATACAAGAAATGGCACGATTACCAAATTTTCCTTGTTCATTTTGTCATATGGACATTTGCCATATTGGCAAATCATTAAAAATCGATCTCATTTTTCAACATCTTCTCAGAGAATCCATCTATCTTACAAATAATCATGTTGATAAACCTTTGTTTTTTAATCCAATTGATTACGGAGGAATGGTTGAAATAGAATGGCAAATGTATTCTACACTTTCACAGATACAAAAATTATTTTATAAGAAACATCCATATAAGTTGAATGTTACAGTAGATAATATTTATAATTTAACGGATATTTGCCCTCAACTAAAGCACAAATTGCAAGATATAGTCAAAATGACAGTTGAATTCGGCGAATTTATTATACTTCGCAATGAACTAGGTTTAGTGGGAATACTACCAATGCCATATCAATGTATTGTTTTAGAATGTCTTATTACAGCAGGCAAATTTACATCAAAATGTATGGATATATTTCATGGGTATGAAAACGCAATATTTATCAATGTGTCAAACATGCTATTTCAATTTTTTGAAGAAGTAAATGTTACGGATTGGATTCGTCATGCAAGTGTAACTATGCATCCGTTTGGAACCATAACCTAAAAAAAAAAAAAAAAAAAAAAAAAAAATATATATATATATATATATATATATATATATATATATTTTTTACTTTTTACTTGATACTTTTATTTGTATCTTAATACCATGTCTTACATTTATATACCGTTTGATACAGTTGTGTTTTTCTTTTTAATGTTATAACTAGTCAACTGCATCATAATACTATGACTTACGTTTATATACCGTTTGACACAGTTGAAGATTTAATTACACACTTTCAAAATATGGATATTTCTGATATTAATCCCCTATCTAATGACTCAACTGCCAATTTTGTCCTCATTACTCCACACTTTTATCATGGTAAATATGGGGGTTTAATGTACAATTCTATATTAAACCAATACGAGAAAACAGAATATATTGTAGATGCTATTGACGAAGACATTTCTCTAGTTTGGTGGTGGTATTCTTATCGTCGGCATACTATCGGAGATACAGATGCCCTTTCTGTAGGTGAACGTAAAGCAGTCACACCGACCATCTTTAAACAACTTCTACTCAATCCTCTTCGAAAACCTGCCGTGGGAAAAAGTTCTTATTATGGAGATAAAGCTTGGAGCATAAAGTCACGGTCGTCTTTATATTCAGACTCCGTATAATCGGGTTCTTTTAAAAGCGGATACTGTTCTCGTCTTAAAGCGTGAACCCGATTATGTATAGTTACCCAAAGTTTTGGAAAATTTGATTTCGGATCCATTAATTGAGGTTTGAGTTCGTTTAACATGTTTCGAAAATGATACATACATATTCCACAACGCAGGGTTTGATAAAGGGATCCGTTTAACAGCTCGAGCCATAGATTTTTGTAAAACAACATTTCTGTATCTGTACGCATTTGGTAAGCTTCTGCCATCCAATGCAGATATCGCCAGTAAAACGAACTGTATTGACCTACATGTAACAAATTTAATTTTTCAAAGTGAAGTTCAGCTTGATAAGGGGATTCACGAGCTAAAGGAATGTTTAACGATTTCATGAGTTTGCGTAAAACAAAAGCTTGCCCTCCACTTAAGAGCTCTATGACGGTGGGTTCCAGATAGGTAAAAATGGATTCGGCTGTCCATCGCACATTGTAAAGAAGAGCAAAGGAACATAAAATTAACCTACGTAAAATAGATTCCCAAGCCATGAGACCTTCAAAAGATTCGGGTTTTTTAAAAATACGTAGATAGCGTTCTTCTTTGTTGATAACAACGATTCGAAGTAGGAAAGCAAAAACGGTTTCATCCAACTGTTCACGAGGAGAACTGGCGCGAAATTTCTCGGTGAAAATATCAATATTCCAATTGACAATAATGTGTTTTTTTTCAAGCATTAAATCGATTACATTATGATAGAAGGGATCTGTTTCTTGAGCGCGTGCTTCGAGGAGGTCTTTAAGGTTAACATTTCCAAGATGCGCTTGATATAACGTTTGATATGTTTGATGCTTCATCTTAATTACTAGGATAATGAATTAAATGTTAAACTTGACTATAATATAACTTATTCAATGTATTAAAATGTTTTAAAAAATATATGAATATGTTTTGTAAATTTGTATACAAGAATAAACAAAAACGAAAAATCATGCGTCAAGCATAGATTATGTAACACTTTCCAACGCCTCCAAAATAACAGGGATGAGATTGACAAAAAAGCAAAAAAGCGGAAAACCGCGGAAGAATCTCATGCCTGAAATAATTTTACAAATCATACTGTTTAATAAGCTGAAAGATAACATCTAAGTAAACAATTTGGAAAACGCATAACATATTTAAAAACATAATTTCAGGAAATTCCAATATATACAATATTCGGAAAAATATCCGAATAATTTTATTCAGCCCTGTATATGATCTATAGATATACTGCAGATGTAATATACTACAGGATGCTAAATTTTAGTTCAGTTAAGAAACGCGTAGCACAGTTTAAAATTCTCCTTCTCGAGTTTCTGTCAATAAACAGAAACGTGTTCGCGAACTTTTGTATTTCCCTGTATATGAGCTACACAATTTATACACACCACGTAATACACAAAAAGTGAGTTCAATTTAAAATCGCGTTCAGCAACTTAAAATGCACTTCCAGGAATTATCGTTAAAAGACGATAGAGAATTCTTTTGTGTGTCCCTGTCAATGAACGATGACTACTATACACACAATATTCTGTAGTGAGCCTCTTGTAATGCACCTTAATGATATATAAATAAATTTCAATGCGTTTAAAATAGTGAAACATTATTTAAATAAACCGCAGACGATTTTTCTCCATAGACGTAATGTAACGGAATTCTTTTGACTGTCCCTGTAAAGTAAATATAAGTGCTATGCGCACCCTATTCCATATTAAGCTTCTTAAAATGCACCTTAGTAATATATATCAATTACAATGTGTTTGAAATTATGTAACATCATTAAAATAAACCGCAAATGATTTTTCCCCATAGACCGTAATGTAACGGAATACTTTTGAGTGTCCCCGTAAAAAAACTATAAGTGCTACACACTTCCGTTGAAATAGGGAACATGCTATAGATAACGACAATATCATATAAAAATTTCAGGGCAATCCGAGCATTTTTACGGGAGTTAGAGCACGGGAAGACGGCAGACGCCAGACAAACCGAAGTCATAAACACTTTTCAACTAGGTTGGAAAATGTTAAAAAATAAAATTGCTACAAGCTATCGTTCCTCACATATAACAAGGGAAGATATTTAACTTATTCAATGTATTAAAATGTTTTAAAAAATATGTATGAATATATGAATATGTTTTGTAAATTTGTATACAAGAATAAAAATTAAAATTGCTACAAGCTATCGTTCCTCACATATAAGAGGGGAAAATATTTAATTTTAATTTTAATAAAGATTTGAAAGGGATTAATCTTTATTAAAATATTCTGAATTTTCTAACGTGAAATAAATGAATATATATATATATATATATATATATATATATATATATATTCATCTTATTTCAAATGCACATAAGAATTATATGTAGTATGTTAAAATTTAAAATAAATAAATAAATAAATAAATAAATAAATATATTTTTTTTTTTTTTTAGTGGTATTATAATCTATATAAAAAATATCCCGTTCCGATTTGCAGTGTTTATCAAAATGACTGATGTGTGTGTAATTGAAATGTCTGATGAAGAATATGATAGTGACAGTTCTGATATTGAATTGTTTGATATTGAAGAGTATTACGCCGCTTTAGAAGAATATGAATCGTTCCTAATATATGAATATTCATTTCAGTGCTTTGCTGCAAAAGCAATAACCAAAGTTTTATTAAGATATCCGCAGAGACAAAAATTTAATACTATATTGGAAGACTTTAACTCTACACCAAATATTTTGTTAAATATAATGCTTTATTTATTGCAAGCTAATGCTGTTCGAACCGAAGCGCAAAATACTTTGCCTACAATAAAATTAGATGATACACGACTTGCTGAAATTGATACATGTTTCCTGTGTGAAGTTACGTTTAATCCACTGGAAGATGTTAAATTATTACCCTGCAATCATTATTATCATGAAACCTGTCTAGAAAATTGGTGTACAGAACAGAATGACTGCCCTCGATGTAATCAAATTATTGATATTGATGAACTCAATGATGATATACTTAGTCGTAATTTTATGATATCAAAAATAGCAACAGTTTTAATCGAAAAACATCCAATCTTCTCTTCGAGAGTCCAGAGACTCTTAATGAGTTCAAGTGATAATGAATCAGATGTCATAGAGCCTGTTCCCAATAGCGTCATTACAAATTTACCTATCATAAAAGTGAATGCTGACCAGTTGGTTGAGCGTGATAAATGTACGATTTGCTTAGAGAAGTTTCAAGTAGAGGGAAATATTATGCAATTACCATGTACACATATGTATCATGAAGATTGCATAAAAAACTGGTTTCAGAGAACCAACACGTGTCCTTTTTGTAGATTTAAAATTCAATAAACTGAACTGGTGTTTACACTTATGCAACTAAATTTATAGGATAGAGATAAGTTGTATTCAAAATATATTTGTATAACTTTTATGATATAAGTATTGTAGCATTTAAAATAGTAATAAATACGTGCATCAGCACTGTAAATTTCGTTTAGATGTTTAACTTAATGTTAAAAAAAAAAAAAAAAAAAAAAAAAAAAAAAAAAAAAAAAAATCGGATCTTCTGGACCTTGTTTCTCGCGTAAGCTTTAAATCTGGCATTTATTTGCGTGAATTTCACGACATATCAACTCAATTCAAACTTAAGTAGAAGTTTTTAGTGTCGCTCTTTAGCTTAATTTCTTAATTAAAATGTTTTTTAAACTATTAGTACCCGAAGGTACTTCTATTAATTATATTATGGGGGCAATCGGAAATAATAATTTTAAAATTTATTTTTATGTAGAAGACATTGCTAATCTGTTACAACGAATTAACCTTCCTGGATGGATTGAAGAAATTTCTAGTTGTAAGATGGGAGAAGTTATCTCCAATTGTCACAGTATTAGTCAGGACAAATGGGTCATAGAATATAATGCTCTATTGAATGTTCTTGAAAAATTACTACCTAACGGAGAAAAATTATACAATCTACTCAAATATGACCGCATTTTATTGGGAAGGAAAGTTAGCTTCATTCCATATTTCACGGAGGGTCCACCTTTTCAAGGTAAATTCTTCAAAGAATGGATGGAGGATTTAAAAAAATTACAACTACAATTTAAAAAAGCAAAAAACAGACAATCCATATTACATCTTCCTCTATATTGACAGATTTAGTACATTTTAACGCAAAAATATCAAGATAAAAATTTAAACATTGTAAACGAAAGTAATGAAACAGTGAGTGCTTAAAAATTTAGTTATAATTTGGACAACTTAAGTACTGTTTGGTAGTTGTTCATTGTCTTGTATTATGATTTCAGTATCTTAAATGTTGTTGACTTTAACAAAAATGTAATGTGACTTACTAGAAATATATTTTGAGTGTACGCTGCACGTTTTATGTTCATATATATTGTATATTAATTATATATGTATTGATTTAGATACAATACAGCAATTTTTGTTATTTATAGAGATATATATATAATTAAAATTATTAAAGTGTAGTTTCTATGGCATGGTCAGTAAAGCACGTGTCTTCCACCCAAAGGTCCCGGGTTCGATTCCCAACTCAAGTTAAAATGTCATTTCCACACAGATCAGATAATTATATTCATATAAATCCACGTTGCCAGATTTCATCCTAATTTTCTACACTGCATTTCAATACATCAGATCTTGCAAAAAGAAATGAGTCTACTGCAAATTAGTAACTATACTCTAAAAGTTAAACTCTATATATTGAAATCCAGTTATACTTATGTCTTTCATTCAGAGGTTCCGAGTTCGATTTCCGACTCGTGTCGAAATTAAAAGAATATTATACTTGTAGATTTCACAGAGATTAGATAATTATGTTTCCAAATTCAACTTGTCCGTTCTCGACATTAAAATAATGAAAGTGTGTTGTCAGATCATATTAAATTCTCAGCATCTCATAAATTAAAACATACTCCCTTCTCAAAATCTAATATATCGGGTTTCATTCCTTTCTCCACAGTTAAATGTGGATGTCAAACAAATTCAACTTCTAAAATCACATTCCGTTCTCCGCATCTAATAAGTTAAATCAAAACCACTTCTCAAAATCAAATATCAGGTCTCGACACTTAGTCAAGTCACATTTTTAGTGAAATGAATTCGACCCTGAAAATGAAATATGTAGAAGTTATAATTCATGTACAGATAAAAAATTAACATATTTTGAATAAGAAAATTTATTTAATAAAATGTGTCTTGTGTCTATGCGCTACTTATTTGATTTCATTTATTAAATACATTTTCTGGTTCAAGTTGTGTTTATTTAATTTGAAAAATAACAAAAATTTGGCCACTTAACAAAGATGTAAAAAAATGCGCTACCGAATGTAGCTAAAATATGCCTAATTGCACACTATGCGATTCTGTCGGTCGATTGATGAATGATTACAGAAATCGTAAAACTTTATATTCATATATTTTCGCTGTAATATGGAATTCCATATTAATCATTAAAAGTGAAGTAAATAGATTAAACTGATTTTCATATTTCTTGAAATTAAAAAATCTTACGTTTGATTTCATTTTTAAATATATAAAAATTCCCACTCTGATGATTTTTGCAATAATACCTGGTAACATTATTTCAAATGAAATATATTTTCTTTTTGAAAATTGTTTTATCAAAGCAATAAATTCTATTTGAAAACGTTAATACTATCTAATAACAAGATAGCATTATGAAATTTGTTTTGAAGTTAAAGTTTACTCAAGTGCGTTGTAATTTCAAATGAAAACTACAAGTACTTTGTTTATTGGTGGTTTTTTAATAATCCTCATTCATACTTAGTCGACTTAAAATGAAAATTGTAACCTTGTTTAACAATTCGAAATTAACGGTTAAATATTTATAATGGAAAGCCGCCAAATATCTATAAAAAAGTAGATCTGTTTATCTTCATTACCCATATTTCCAAGATATTTTTTAGATTGGTGATGATTAAGCATATACGTACGAATATAATATAAGCTTATAAGCACATTTCCGGATTTTATATACATATATCGGGCTATATATGAATCTTTCTAGCAATAGCATTTATACTTATAGTATTTTCAATTTTTTTAATGATGCTCTATACACCATTTTTTTATTTTTGTAGTGAATGATTTTGACTCGCGGGACATGTAATGTAAAAACGACAGTAATTACTTTGTTAAAGCAAATGTAATTGTCACTTTGATTCACTTTTAAGAATAAAGCATAAAATTCCAGTTTTCCTTTGAATATAATTGCATTGTAAATCATCTTTAAAAAAACTGCGATGTTCATCATCAGGTAATAATATTTATTCATAGTGGTAAAGAGTTTTAACATATATTTGCATATCAATAATAAATGAAAGCAAAGATAAAAAGATCACGCAGGATTCATTAACGATGACACAATCTAAGTAGTACCTTACTAACATAAGTAATGATAATAGTAATTAAAGAATTTAAATCTATAAAATCCATACGTTCGACTAAAGCCCAAGTGAAAAACCTGGATGGCATATTCAGTGTTTTCTGTCAAGCACAAAAGTGATAATTTGTTTCACTTTCAAAGTGACTTCCTTAAAGCTGCTTAACATTTTTTACACATTTTTTAATTATATACATATATATATATATATATATATATTTTTTTTTTTTTTTTTTTAAACTGTTCTTAACTAACGCCGAATTTTATAAATTTTAATAATTTCTTAGTATTTAATAAAAACAATTTATTTTTTAAAGGGATGTCAAATCGAAAAGAGTAAGTTACATAAAGTATTAGTTTCGACATATAAATAAAATAAAATTTATAAGTAAAATGCTCACAAATTTAACAATTCTTTAAATTATCAGACACTCGAGATTCCGCACTGTACGTTCCAACAATTAGTTATCTTTGTATCAACTTTTTTTTTTTTTTTTTTTTTTTTTTTTTTTGCTAAAATGTAAAATTGAGTTATATCTGTCAACATGCATCACTGTTGCCAGATGGGCGACATTTTTTAAATTCTGAATGCTGCCACATTCTGAAGAGAAATATTTTTCTTATTTAATGACAAAGTAAATAAAACAAATATTAGTATTCAAAAATAGTGGTAGAATTCTGAATTAGCTAAACAACTGAAACAACTCTGATAACTTAATTAAACACAAGTAAAATGCCAAAGGCTTCGCGGGCCACAGATAAGATGTCGGCGGGCCACGTGTTTGACACGCCTAATTTACAGGGACACATAATAGGGAAGTATTCTCTATTAGAAATTATTGCTGGAAGTGCGTTTTCAGTTATGTGTTTTTAAATTTGACTAAATTTTTGCATATTACGTGGTGTGTATAAATTCTATTAATACTATACAGGGCTAAGCAAAATAATTCTTAAGACTTAATATTGTGATTTTCAAAAGGTATATTAAGTATGCGTTTTAATTTGAACTATGCATTTTCATGCACAAATATAGTATTTAGATTACTAAGAGAAGTTTCTAAAATATAAATTAAATCATATACACGGATATGCAAGGAACTTGATACTTGACTACCTTTGAAAAGTAGTTCCTGGAAACGTGATTT
This sequence comes from Maratus michaelseni, assembly GCA_963931845.1. Taxonomy (NCBI): domain Eukaryota; kingdom Metazoa; phylum Arthropoda; class Arachnida; order Araneae; family Salticidae; genus Maratus; species Maratus michaelseni. Next base: position 127,138 of record CAWVPG010000033.1, on the reverse strand, counting down.
CAGTAGTTTTATATGTATCTTTGCCTAACTTAAATTGTAGCTTAATATTTGGCGTGTATACAAACCTGTAGGTAATATACTGGTCTTTACAAAATAATTCAAGTACATTTCTGCCCATTGGTTAGAATTTTCTGAAGATGTATTTTCAATTGTGTTATGCGTTTTCTAACTAAACTAAATTTTAAAATATTATATAGAATATGTACAAAACAGGGTTTCACAAAATAATTATAGTTTTTCTCCGGCTACGCACAGTAGTGTCTGAAATCTTGATCAAAGTGAGATTGCCCGAGTAATGAATCCAATTTAAAGCCGTATTCACGTGAGCATCATACATTTTCCTTTGAATAGGTATGTTTTTTAGTTTTATTTCTTTTTTTATGTAAAATTCATAAAGAGTCATCATGGTTACATTAGAATAGTTTACAGAAAAATAAAAAATCATATATAAATTATTACAATTGATGTACCATCCTGATTTTACCGAACCTATTGCTTCGAACAACTCAAATGCCGGTTGAAACCACATGCTTTTCAGTGCGATGTAAGGCTTGAATTCAGGTATCAAAGACAGAGTACCCGCTTTGTCCGTGGCGGGGACATACTCTTTTAAAATTTTCTCGATAACCAACTCGGGCAACTGGAAGAAAAAGAATCTTTTTCTGATTCAGAATCGGAAGCAGTTTGGATTCCTTGGATAGGCCTTGATGCGGGACGGCTTAAAATTTTTTTGAATTCATGAGGCGTTATGCAAGAGGTCATTGAAAGATAATTTTTAAAATACAGTACGTTGAAAAGATAGAAAGAGTAGAGATGTTAATCAAAACATTGATGAAATGTAAAAGCTATACGACCACCTATTCTATATATGTATATAAGCCTTAAAAAAAAAAAAAAAAAAAAAAAAAAAAAAAAAAAAAAAAAGGACCCATTTTTTGCATTTTTTAAACGTTGCTTTTTTTCAAAGCAGCATGATAAAGATTACCAGTCCGTTTCAAATGGTTTTTCATATTATCGATCCAATAGGGATAAAAAATACCTGTTGGAAATGTACTCTGTTTTAACTGCGGTTTGCCATCGAGAATACTCGTTGGCACCACGTAACCAATCATTAAAAACAAATACAGTTTTCTGGCCTCGGGGCCTTTCTCTTTTTCCATGACGTTCACTAAAGCATGGTGCTCTATCACCCAATTCTCCCGAGTCAGGCTATGGGTAATTTCTGGTAAGATATCGCCCAGCTTGCAGCTGGCGACCTTTTCCACCCATCTGCCTCTGCGGTGAGTTTTCCTCACTGCAATCGCCACGTCTTTCGCGTGATAGTAAATTTTTCCGTTGTTTCCGATCCCTACAAGGACGGGACAGCCATCAAAAAGGTGTAACTTGAACAACATCTCGCGTCTCTTACTGAATGTTTCACAAGACCAGTGTCTTTTATTATAGAAGAGAACGGGATGATGATCACGTGATAGATGTAAGTGCCAAGGTTGGGAAGTACCAATATTGGAAAAATGGGCTAAAGTTACACTAAATTTGAAGGAATAATTTTAATATTACTATACATGTATAGTGTTTTTTTAAAATTAGCCCTCCAGACAGCTTGCCTCAATGTTTCAAAGTATCCAGTTTCAATAAGCGTTACCGTGTCCTTATCCAGATTCACATAGGTATGTTTAATTCTTGCGTGGATAGAATTTGGATGATTTATACAGGTTTTACATTCTGAAGGTTGGTTATTTGAAAAAGTCTCGTTACAAATAGGGAAAGACAAAGGGGATAGTGTTACATTAAATTTTGGAAGATAGGAAACATCAATCATTTTTTTATTTCTGATGCACTGGGAGACGACCGTAAAATCATCCTTCAATGTTAATCTTAATTGACAGCCGCGTAATGGGTAATTGCATATCACACATTGATTGTTTACGAGTGCATGCACGCCAGGATACTTGTTTACGAGTGGAAACTTTTCTACCGTTGGAATTTCGACCCATGGAAACTGTGATATAGTAACCAGTTTTTGCGGTCGGAAAATCCAAAGATAGGCTTCATTTCCAGATTCAATTTCGTAACAATACACCAGAACATCGTTTTCGCTAATGGAGATCAACTGCTTGCCAAATACACTGAAAGTGTGGTGTAATTGGGAAAGCGTTTGTCGATAGTGATCAATTTCTATGGGAATTTTCAAACGTTTATAGTCCGTGTTATATATATGAATGGTTACTGTGAAATCAAAATAATCCACGGTGACATGGTATCGTTTTAATAAATTCTCGGAATGTATATACCAACCAGGTTTGATAGCCCGTACTAGACGAAACATATTGAGAGTGGATGGGAACCACACATTGTTTAATGCAAGATAGGGTTTAAATTCCGGTATCTGCGAGAGGGCACATGCTTTATCCGATACTGGAACATAGTTTCTTAAAATAATTTGAATGACCAAGTCGGGTAACTTGAAAAAAGAAAATGATTCTTTGGATTTTGAGACGGAAGGCTTTGGATCCAAAAAGGACGTTAGAAGAATATTTTTAAAATATAGATTAGAAATATGACTCCAGCGAGTTGGAGCCCAATCACAAGAGCCCAATGAGACGATTAATTTTGGCTTTAGCATAATACAATAATAAAAGGAAAATAGTGGAAAAAGAAATATTACCGTGCATATAGAGAATTACACATTTTTTTTTTTTTTTTTTTTTTTTTTTTTTTTTTTTTTTAGCGCATTAAACCGTTTAAAATTCTATTTTAAACAATTTCCAGCGTATTCTTCCTATGTGTAATTGAAATGTAAAGTTTAGCATCTAATTTATAAAAACAAGTTGGAAATTGTACGTCAAACGTGACAAATGAGGTGCGTTCGTACTATAGCTAGTTATATTAATATTCAGATCTAGATGATTTTTAATTCTGTGAAATGAATTATATCGTCTGCAGATTAATTTCTGTCATAAAATAAGTATCTCGGTCGCTTGACGATGAAACTTCTGAAGCTCCTATAACAAAAAAGCACCGATTTTAAAAAAAAATCAAATTTCTTAATAAATATTTTTATTAATATCTCCTAAAGTTTTGATTCGATTTTAATAAAATTTGAAATGTCTCGACAAAATTCTGCAAAGATAATATATCTTAAATTTTAAACCATTCGGTTGGGTAGTTTTTGCGTTGTTATATGCGGACGGACGGACCAAGCGACGACAATAGGTGCTACGTATTTATATAATTACGAACGCACCTAAAAAGCGTCAAAACTGTTTAGAGTTCTATTTGAGTGTAACTAAGTGTTATTATAATCGTTAAATTATTAAACTAATTCGTTTTTATGAATTATTAAACTGGTGTCTGTTAACTTCGATTTCAGTTTGTAAAATATTTTGAAAGCTTGCAAAGTAACTTGTTAATGGTAATTATTTTTTTGTAATTTAATGTAAATATTTCATGATTGAAAATTGAAAGTAAATTAATAAAGATTCATTCCTTTCAAATATTAATCGCAGGTTAAAATTAAATTTCCTCCACTCTTATATGTGAGGAACGATAGCCCACATCTTTTTATATTTAAGCGTAAAATGTTTACTAATAGTGTGTAACATTTTCTTTTTTAAAACAATGATATACTTATTTCATCTTCATGAAACTTCGCTTTAAATTTTTAAATGCATTTGAACATGGAAATTTTTTTTTTTTTTTTTTTTAAGTAAAAGTTTACCAATCTTGGTGAACTTTTTGTCGCAAAAAAATGGGCTGAAGGAATTGGATTTATCCAATTCCTTCAGCCCATTTTTCTGCTCTTCAAACATTGATTTTTTAAAAATCAACTTAATGAAGAAAGAAACAATTTTTACAGTTTTTAGCAGTTTGGGGTATACGTCATCGAACGTCCTCCATAGCAGTAGACAATCTTTTTGGGAAAAGGGGGCCCTTCTGTTTCCGTTTCTGCGTATTCGGTGACAATTTTAACGACATTTTCTGATTCTGCTGATTCTGTTTTAATAATATACAGATTGTTTTTCACTTCTTCCTTGAAAAAATGAAACCACACGCCAAAATGTTGATCCGTTTCATCCATAAATTGGTCCAGAAACATGATCCTCGAAGGATTTTGTATTTTTGTCACATCCTGTTGAATTACAATTTTAATCGGGGTCTGGGAGGAGTTTAGGTATGTAGCAAAAGCTTGAACGATATCGCACGTTGACCTTTTCAACAAATCAAGCATCTTTTCGTGTGCAAAGATCCTCTTTCTCAAAAATCCAAGTTTGACATTCAATAAATGACCGGTGACATCCTGTACACAGAGTTGCGTATTTCGGCTTGCAAAATTTTTGGAAGCATGCAAAATGGCCACCACATCTGCAGCGAGCCAATACACAAGACCATCTTTACCAATAATCCCAGTAAGCTCAAGAAATTGTGAAGGTTTACCGGGAATATTATACATAGCAACAAACGACATGTTGAAATCAGTGACAGTGGAAAATAAACCCGTGTAAACTATTCCTTTCTATTTATACCCGACTTTTGTAGGCGGTTTATACTGAGCCAATCACAATGCTTCGTGCCTTTCAAAGATAGCGAGACCCTATCTTTGAAATGAATAAACCTCTAAATATATACCACGAATGGTGCTCTTTTCCCCAACATTATGTAACTTTTTTCAAATGTAGTAATTCTTCAAACAGATAAACTAAATATTTACACGCGTCTACGATGAATATGCAATATTGAATTTATAAAAAATTATTATTTTACACTATTTTTGAACGGTTAAATAATTAATATAAAAAATTATTATTTTACACTATTTTTGAACGGTTAAATGACACTTTAGTTTTGAACAATTAAATTGTAAGACAATCTTGAAAAAGTACAATTTTTTAAAAAATTTTCTATTTCAACTGGCTATTCCTCCCTTCCAATAAGTTTTTAACCTTGGAAATTCTTACAGGTTATAAGGCGGGTTTTAGTATCAGTCAATCCCTCTCGGTGCACACTTTCGCACCGCCCCTCGCTTAATGTAAATGTATAAATACAAGAACCCAAAGTTTCTCTTCATATTAGCTTTCAGGATGACTTTTTTCGAACTAGCTTATACGTTTCGAAATCAAAGTTATTCACTCCTCGGATTGATTTCAGACTACGATGGCGAAATTTATTTTTCTGTACGAGATGTTATTCGTTTAGTTAGAAAGGACAATGGCCTGTGGTCCAAGAGTTGCGACCTACATTCTCTTATAATTTATAGTCCTATTATGTCTAGTGTTCTAGCGTCTTTTTCGATGATAAGGTACAATCATCTGTTGGAAGTACTAGAACATATCAGTACACCTCCTTCTTTCTATCTTCAAAATTTATTTCAAACAGGCCATGTCCTTGATGAGCCATTTGATGGCATACGATCTCGTATCGTACACTGTGAAAAATATGTAGGTCAACAATTCCTGACCTGGATTTATATTTTACAAAAGAATTATGGCCCAACTTATACATTAAAAAGAAAACGTTTCGTAGATCTTATACCTTCCCTCGAAATAACCTTCGAATGCTGATTGCCACCAGCGTAGAAGGGCAAAAATACGGGCTGAAGGAAATTGGAAACAATTTCCTTCAGCCCGTATTTTTGCGATGGTTTGTTTACCAATATTGGACTCTTTTCAACGAAATAAAAGATCTATTATTTAACATGTCCATGTATAGGGAAATGTAAAATTCTGTATATGAAATAGTCTTTATTGTTCTATGATAAGTGTGTTTCTCAAAGCCATTCTGAGTTAAAATCTGTTGAGGAAAATAGCAAGTGTTCTTAACTAAGATTTTTTGTAGAATTATGGTTTAACGATAACATTACATCGTTTTTCTAAAATTTTTATAAAGTTTAAATAATGTATATAAAAGTTAAGGTTAAATATTTATTGGATAAATATCTTTTAAAATGTATTTTTTTACGGTTCTATCAAACTTTTTAACAGAAAATTTTTTATCGAATTCTCAGAGTAAAAATCGGTTGAGGAAAATAGAAAATTTCCTTTCAGCTGCGAATTTTATGGATTCAGTACATGGTTTTTCTTTTTTAAACATACAAAAGATAAAAAGGTAAAATCGATACACAACATATTTATTAAATGACCATATATATTTCAAAATTATACATTTGAAAAACCATTATTCAAAAAGGATACTTTATAAATTCAACAGCTTTCGCATCAGTAGTTAGGGATGAGATTGACAAAAAAGCAAAATAGCGGAAGAATCTCACAAAAAAGCAAAATAGCGGAAGAATCTCACAAAAAAGCAAAATAGCGGAAAACCGCGGAAGAATCTCATGCCTGAGTAGTGCCCACGGGTGATTTATTCTTTTTAAATTTTTCTTTCGACACTTTCTGCTTTTTCATCTTCGATAGTATACCCTGTTTCCTGCATCTCTTCTCTTACTATATCACACATTTTTAACAAAGATTCCCGAAGTGTATCATTCGTACCTTTCATTAAAGCCTCATCTCGAACGTGAGCTCTAAATGTTTTAAGAATAACGTATAACCTATCTGAGGCCTTTGCCAAATCCGGGGATTTCGGCATCAGTCCAAAACATGTATCGGCCATCCATAAGATATACTGTAAGCTATAGTGAAGCCATTCATAAGATAGGTGGTTCAGGATACCTGATATTCCCTGCACATAGTCTTCAAGTACTTCTACAGCTTTTGGCACATTAAAATTTTCCTTTAAATAACCATCAATTTCTTTTTTCACTCTATTGAGTTCCATCACTTCCTTTTGAGAACTCACTTGATCCATCACTTTGCTATCAAAATCTTGGTTAATCTCCTTCGGTTTTAATTCAATTAACCGGCTTTTCAATCGTTGAATATGATTCATGAAATTATCATATGATTTCTGAGCCTTTTCCACCTCATCTTTGTGAAACGACATTCTTTTGTTGTATGGAAACTTCATAAACATGTAGCGAATAGCTAAGGGGGAGAATCCTTTCTCCATCATCTCCTCCACTTTTGTAAAATTTTTCAGCGTTTTGGACATTTTTTGTCCGTCAATTTCAAGGTGACCCACATACAAACAGTACCGTGCCCAGTCTTTTTTATCCAAAAATGCACGGGCTAGAGCGATTTGATTTTCATGATGTGTAAATTGCAAATCAATTCCACCCAATAAAATATCCACGTAGTTGGGGAAATGAAAACACGCAATAGTCGCACATCCGGTATGCCACCCAGCCATTTTCGTCTGTGAATTTCCTTCGCTATCGGTCCATGCTCTCTGTTTGAAGATCGCAAAATCTCTAGGATCCCATTTTTCCTTTTGGGGGTCGCTATCCCTTTCCTGTAATTGAAGAGAAGGCTCCTGTTTTTCCTTTTTAGATGGCTTGTCTCGTTTCTCCTTTTCAAATTGATCGTCCAGCTTCCGTTTCTCCTTTTCAAATTGATCGTCCTGCTTCAGTGTTTGAGGAAACACGCGATGAAATTTATTCAAATAGGCTATCGTACTGAAGTAGGTATTTTCAAAATTGCGTGAATAATACCCGATTTCTTTCGAAACACATGTTTTCGATAAATGGTTTGCCGCATACAAGTTGTCGGTCACACGTGGCGAGAAATCGGGTCTTGTCACATTCAATAGGTCCATCGTTGTAAAAAATGCTTTCTCGTATTGTCGGACCTGACTATTATCATCCATTTTAAGAATATCATCGTTTAAATCCGTGATATTCATTACGGTTCTTACACCGAAACCGAAATGGTAACGCAAAATTCTGCGGATGACATCCATAAACACATACGTTCTCGCATGTCCGAGATGAGGTAGGTCAGAAACAGTTGGTCCACAGCAGTATATCTTAACGTCGTAAGGATCTCCAGGTACGAATTTCACCAAACTTTTATTAATAGCATTGTAAACATGCAGCGTTTCCATGATAAATTCGAATGAAGTAGAAGAAAGTCTGCAGTAAGGTTGTTGCAAATGATATTTTAGCTGAAAATCGGATTCCTTTTATATTATATCTCAGCGGAAAAAAAGGGAGCGATTTTTTTTTTTTTTTTTTTTTTTTTTTTTTTTTTTTTTTTGCCAATATACAAATTCCGTTTTTATATTCTGAATTTAACTCAAATTTAAATTATAATAACTTTATCCATTTCCTTACTAATCCAACTAATTCTACCATTAAAGGATTTGCAATAGTATTAACAAAACGAAGTGTTATGAATCACATGTACTTTAAAATGTATTTGTTTGTTGAATCATCTTTGTTTAGGGTAATAAAGCTAAATGAATGCAGAAATTATTGCTCATAAAGTTTACACAAGTGTTGTACAATTTTTGGAAGATTTACTGGGAGTGGGAGCCGTCACATATCATATAAATAAAATGTTTCCTACATGGTCGCATGCTTGGAAAATAATTCACAGCTGGCTCCATGAACACCCTTTAACTAATATGCAAAAAAGTGTACACAGTTTTGCCCAGCTGTTTCCAAATTATGATTCATTTGCGACACATTTAGATAACTCTCTAATCCTGCATGATGAGTTTTGGAATCAAGTACACAGACAACTGTATGTGGCCAAAAGTAATCTTTAAAATGATAAAAGTCGGACAATTAGAACCTTTTGCCTTAATGTCGTTAGCTGGGGGGTTACTCTATTCAATAGGTGTTTTGACTTTTGAATCCAAAACCAATACATGCTATCGAAGTCATTTTATAGTTCTTACCCTCGTTATATTCGTCGCACTATTAGCTATATCTATTTTTAAGTACCTCAAGTGTCGTTACGCTTGTCTCCAAATGGATAATTTAATCAAAGCTATGAAAATAAAATAGGTTCTTCTACTTTTTTGGCATCTCGAAATAAAATTGCATCTCCTGAACGAAATCCCAATAAATTAAAAAAACCTAAAGGGGATTCAATACAGTGGTCCGTATTCCCCAGTATAGGTTTAAAATCTAAATTTTGAATGCTAACAGCCCACATACGGAGAGCAACATTATCCTTATAAACCACAACAGAATCATCTTCAAATGTGACTGAAATATGAAGGGGGTTTCCATTAACTAATTCTGACCTAGTAATGGGTCTAAATGCCTTTTGTCGTATGATGTTTAGAATATCCATGTTGCAAAATAAGACGATGAATAATATAGATGTTTCAATTATGAATGTGTTGACAAAATTATATCCTGATATATTTAGCCAATATTTTAACGATGTTGGTGTAATTCCAAATCCAACTGTGGAAACGCGTAAAAAGGCCGAAGATATATTTAAACTATATAGTACTCAAACCTTTGAGAGTTTTATGCAGAAATATCGAAATCTGATTGTAGAACAAAACGATGAATTTTGCATAGAAACCAATGCAAATAATTCTACCCAAACTACTTTTGACGAAAATTTACAAGTGGAAAATAATGTTTGTGAAGAAGAGACGTCTTCTCCTACAAATACTGTTCAAGAACCTACAACTTCTCAAGAACCAGCGAGTTCTCAGGAGTCATGGACTTCGGAGCAAGCTTACAGCAATTTAATTTCTGACTCAATAAGTAAGATTTCTTCTTTTAAGAAAAAAAAACATACAGAAGAATTTGATGTTTTAAATTTTTTAAAGGAAAAACAACTGAATAAAAACTATATTTTTCTAGACTTTCAAATACAGGAAATAGAAGACGAATTGTTTATAATAAATGGTTGCCCAGGAGATAAAGAAACAAATAAGTTGGCTAAAAAAGCATTGGAAAAGATGTCCGAATATTTAGAAATATTAAATAGGTTGTATAGCTATCGTATATTGAATGTTTACTTAGAAAAATCGCAGTAAAAAAATAAATAAATAAATAAATAAATAAAAAATAAAATCGCAGTAAAAAAAAAAAAAAAAAAAAAAAAAAAAAAAAAAAAAAGTACTGTGTGTGACTATATATAATGAATGCTGAATTGAAAATAATACATATATGATTGAAGATTTTACATCATGAATTCTGAATACAATCGTCTGCAGAGTTTTCATCTGCACGCTCCCAGACTTGAAAAACTTGAGTTTATCGGTTCTCCAGCCAATTTTGCCTATAAGGGTTTCTATTGGGACAATAACGCGTCAGAATTCCGATGTGCTTTCTGCAATTTCAGCTTTTCACTGAGTTCGACAGTTCCTTCCGATCAAGAAAAATTTTTTGAAAATCAAAACCTCCTACATATTGAAAAATCTAAATGTCCATATATGAGAAAATCTGAAGACTCCTGTGAAAACATTCCTCTCTATGAACATCCGTTGCATAGGTTAATACAAGAGGATCCAAGATTGGAAGTAGTTCGTATACGAAGTTTTCATTGGATTCCCAACCAGTCGATCTTATATCCAGGAGATCACGAGCATCATGTGGCTAAAGAAGGCTTGTACTATAATCCTCGTGCGAGAGCGATTTGTTGTGCTTTTTGTCCTTTTCAGGAAATAGAATTCTGTTCCAAAATCGAGAAAAAGTTTAAATTGAAAGAGTGTCAATATACAGATTACCTGATCAAAGAACACGAAACCTGTTCAAATTGGATTGACATGAAACGTAAAGATCAGAACAACAGTCTTAGTAAATTAGGAATAGTTATGCCTTATAGCTGTCCTTTGTTGAAAGGACGATCGGAAGCTGAAGCTTCCGGTCGTGATATTCGATCATGGATCGTACGCGAGTTTGAGAATGTACCCTTGGCCAAAACCGATTCTCTCTGTATTCCGGAATATCCCGAGATGGAAAGTTCAGAGAAGCGCTATAAATCTTTTTTTCCCGACAAAGCGGATGTCCCAGTTCCGAAACCATGGCCTCACAACACTCGTTGGATAAGGGAGCTTTTCCAATGTGGTTTCTTTTTTAGGCACGTCCATGATTTTGTAACCTGTTATTGGTGTGGTGTAACTTTAGGAAACTGGAAAGCCCACAATTATGTTTTCCGATTCACACATTTTCTAACCAGCCCACAATGTCGAGTGGCTCTGCTCATGGTCGATCTAGACGAAATGGTGTCACTAACCTCAAGTGAAGACGAATTAGTAAACAATCAACTACTGTCAAAGTTGCAGACTTGCAAGTTTGAAAAAATGATCTCTGATTACCACAAAAATTATTGAATCGTCGATGTGTTTCGACTTCAGATGCATCTGAAGAGGTTCCTTGTAGGGATTGGATTTTCGATCTCATGGCTCGAAAAACCGTAAATATCAATCCTTCCAGTGAAGACGAATTAGAAAACAATCAACTAATGGCAAAGTTACAGATTTCCTCTAAGTTGGAAAAATTGATCTTTGAAGAACATTTACATGTATAACGTTCAACGGATGATAATATATATAATTTAGGATAGTGTCAATTGTATTTTTCAGTGCATAATTGTTGTATTTTATTTTATTTCAATCTCAATTAAGAATTATTTAGTTGTATATTTAAAACCTATTGAAACATTAAATTTAATTTATTGCTTAAATTTTATACAAAATATTACTGTATTCATTATTTTGATGATAAACTACTTTAACTTGGTCTGTGGGTTAAAAACTTATTTCTTATAAATGCCTCTCTAAAAATTAAGATAATGAATGACACAATGCCTGGAAATTCGAGCGATATAAATATAAATACATCTTACGAAAATTCACGTCTCTTACCACGAAAATTTTTGAATCGTCGATATGTTTTAACTCAAACTTCAGATGTACCTGAAGAGGAACCCTGTAGCGATTGGATTTTTGATCCTATGGCTCGAAGAACCGTAAATATCAATCCTTCCTTTAGGAATAAAAGACGGAAAGAAGAATTTGATCCCCTAAAATTTCTAATAGATAGAAAATTAAACCATGATTTTTATTCTTTAACATTTCAATCAGATGAAGAAGTACAAGAAGAAATGACTATAATAAATTCTTTTACGGACAAAAAAAGATTAAATTTATTAGCTGACGGAGTTTTGAGAAAAATAGCGGAACATTTAGAAAATTTAAATAGAATATATAATTATCAGATTTTAGATGTTCACTATGAAAAGACATAATTTGATAACGAATAAGATTAAGAATATGGATTCTAATGACATAGTCATTTTAAATAATTTACTTCAAGAAGATGGAGATATATTACGAAAATTTTTTGACGTGTCCTCATTGGTGAACAAAGATTTTAATTCCGAAATACGCGAACAAGCAAAAGAAATATTTAGTAAATATAGTTCTAAAGATTTTGATATATTTATGTTACAAATATATGCAAATATAAATTTTGCTGAACAATTAAAATCAGATTATAGAAACTCTGAAAATGTTTCCATTCAAACCGTTCCGCAAAGAGAAAATTGCAATAATTTAATTGTCAATTCTATGGCTCGTCAAACGATAAATACATGTTCTTTTAAAAATAAAAAAAGTAAAGAGGAATTTAATCCCTTAAAATTCTTAAAAGATAAAAGAAAGAACCAAAATTATTGTTTTTTAGAATTTCAATCCGATGACGATATAGAAAACGAATTGGATGAAATAAATAATTCTTTGAACAAGAAAAGATTAGATTTACAAGCTAGGACAGATTTAAGAAGAATGTCAGAACATTTGGAAGCATTAAATGAAATGTATGACTATGTAATTTTGAATATTTATTACGATAAAATTCACTAAGAAGAAAAAAAAAAAAATTTTAAATATTTTGGAGTTTTCCTCTATTTTTTAACGCTCGTAATAAATATCTAACAATCGATAGTCATACATTTGATTTACTAATTCAATTTGTTCTGCAATTTTTCTCAAAACTCCATCAGCTAGTAAACTCATTTTTTTCTTTTCTGTAGTTTGCACTGCCAACAACTCTTCTTGTACATCTTCATCCGATTGAAATTTTAAAGAAAAGACGTCGTCAGTTTTCTTTTTCTGCAGTAAAAATTCTACTGAATTAAATTCTTCTTTACATCTTTTTCTTTTTCTAAATGGAGGAACGACTGTCACTCTACGGTGAACTATCGGACTCCAATGGAAAATTTGATTTTCATCAATGGCAACCGTAGGGGTTGTTTCCACGAAACTAGAAGGTTCGGTTTGAACGGAATGACATTCAGTGGCTTGAGAGCACGCTTCGCTCGTTTGAAGTCTTTTTGCCTTTTTTTCATTACACCATGCTTGAAATTTTGTTACAAAATTTTCAAAGGTTTCGGGATAACGATATTTTTCAAATAGTGTTTTTGCCTGTTCTTCTTTTACGGAATCGGGATGTTTTTCTTCACTCAAGTCGACAAAATAATGCTGAAATACTTCGTACTTTTCCGAAAGTAATGCCTTAGCAATTTCTTCTTCAACCCAACCTGAATCTTCCTCCTCCATTATTATCTTATTTTGCCTTTAAACAAGCATCATGCAAACCCTCCAAGACTTATTTAAGTTTATCCTAAGTCAGGAACGTAGTATCGTATTTGGAAATTTGGGTCGCTATCCACATCTTTTATTCGAAAATTTGATAACTATACCTTCCATACGAGTTACTTTTGTTTCCACGATTTGTTCTTTCTCATCTAAAGACAATCGTATTCAAGTTCAACGACCTACTGAACCCATTCATCAATGCGACTTACTCATTTATCTCGAACCTATGTCTTTACGTTTGGTTGAAAAACCTGTATTAGCCACTCGAGCCGTGGTATTCACCTCCCATTACACCTTTAAATTACCCAACGGAGAGCGATGGATTAATGTTTGTTTTTTTCACGGAATGAATGCCACCGGAACTAAAGAACTCCTTTCTAAGCAAGATTTTCCTATTCAGACTCGAAACGTAGGTCTTGTGCAAATTGATCATACGAATGTTTTGACCATTTCTAAGAGAATCGCTGCGGCTCCCAAAGAACCCAATACATACGTCATTGTAGACTTGACTCATTACAATAAGGAAACCTTGCCCATGTACTTAGCCTTTTGGGATACCTTTGACTATTTGTTGGAGCACCAGACAAGGATTCATCGGTGGGTGACTTGTTTTTCAGATAATAATCGTCAGGCATTTATTCGATTTACCCAAAAAGTGATCGATGCTCTTTTTTGCCGAACATTTGAGCACGGTAACGTGAAAGACCATCGCACCATCTTGTCCCTTCTTCCTTTTTATACGTCCGGGACAATAGATAGAACGTTTGATTTAAAAGTATCCGATTTTGGAGGAATGAAATTTGTGGCTCCCAAAACCATCGAAGATGCTTGCAAAGCCGCTGCCATGCACGATGTTTTACCCGTAACAAAAAATGTCCTTTGGATTCCCCCTTAAAAACAAGATGTATTATTCACCAAATTCAGAGAGAATATTAGCGGAAGAAGTGTTGGCTTCCAACTTTCCAGATTTATATGGAGGGGCTCCAAACGATTTTGCTCAAAGTACACCTCGAAAAAAGAAAGGTCGACCTAAAAAACGCGCTGTTACTGGCCCAACTGGAATTCAGTGGAACGTGAGTAAGATACGCAGTAAAAGGGCAGACACGAGTCCTAAAAAGATACAGGTGTGTGCTGCCATCGCGGGTCCCAGTAGACCCCGAAGTCCAGTTGCTGGCCCCAGTAAACGCCGAAGTCCCCCAAGGAGTCCGATAAGGACTCGTTCCCAGGGCCTTCCACTAACAAGTCCAAAAAGCAGCTTGCCTAGGAAAAGACGTGTACCCAAAAAACTCTGTTTTCAATTTAGTAGTATCAACACTCCCCCAATACGTCTCAGAAAAAGTCGTTCTGTCAATCGAGAAAAAAAACACTCTACGAGTCTTATGAAAAGATTCTCGGTAATCTCAATAAGAAGCCCTCCCGCGAGTCCAACACGAAGTCGATCTCCCAATGTAAAAAGTGAATCTAAGAGTGCAAAGAGAAGTCGATCTCTCAGTGTAAGGAGAAGTCGATCTCCCAGTGCAAAGAAAAGTCGACCTCTCAGTATAAGAAGTCGGTCTCTCAGTATAAGAAGTCGGTCTCTCAGTGTAAGAAGAAATCGATCTAAAAGTAGAAGCGGAAGTCGATGTAATAGTAGAAGCGGGAGTCGATCTAAAAGTAGAAGCGGAAGTCCATTTAAAAGTAGCAGCGGGAGTCGATCTAAAAGTAGAAGCGGAAGTCCATTTAAAAGTAGCAGCGGTAGTCGATCTAAAAGTAGAACCACTATTCGCTCTGCAAGCAGCAGCGGAAGTCGTTCTAAAAGTAGGAGCGGAAGTCGTTCTAAAAGTAGAAGCGGAAGTCGTTCTAAAAGTAGAAGTGGAAATTCGTCTAAAAGTGCAAGTGGAAATTCGTCTAAAAGTACAAGTCGAAGTCGATCTAGTACAAGCGGAAATTCGTCTAAAAGTACAAGTCGAAGTCGATCTAGTACAAGCGGAAATTCGTCTAAAAGTACAAGTCGATCTAGTACAAAAAGTTTAAGAATTAGTCATTCAAGTCCAGTAGCTGGACCTAGTGGTGTAAGTAGCTTTAGAGGTAAGGGTAGTCCTAGTGGTGTAGGTCGCTTTAGAGGTAGGGGTAGTCCTAGTGGTGTAGGTAGCTTTAGAGGTAGGAGAAGTGCGGGTACCTCTAGAGGTGGAGGTAGCCCTAGAGGTGGAGGTAGCCCTAGGGGTGGAGGTAGCCCTAGGGGTGGAGGTAGCCCTAGGGGTAGAGGTAGACGTGGGGGTCGGAGTGGTCGCGGTGGAAATCAAAGCAGAAGTAGAAGCAGAAGCCCAAGCCCATATCGTGCTATAAGAAATCCTTTTCTAACTCGACCAGAAAACAATGTACTAGAGTATAATAAACCTCCTATTAAAATAAAATTTATAAATTTGGATCATGAACCATTTCATTCATATAGGCTTCCTAACAAATTGTGCAGCCTAATGACAAGTCACTGTAATAGAAGACATCCATTATTAAGAGACACTACTCCAAGAGATGTATCAGTTCTGTTTAGGAAAAAATAGAATTTTATTTACTTGTAATCTTGTGTAATTTAGCAAAATATACTTATATACTTTTAATATAAATATAACATTTAATAATAATAATAATATATATATTGTATATATCAGGGATGAGATTGACAAAAAAGCAAAAAAGCGGAAAACCGCGGAAGAATCTCATCCCTAAGGGATGAGATTGACAAAACAGCAAAATAGCGGAAATCCGCGGATCCGCCGAAAACCGCGGAAGAATCTCATGCCTGATATATATATAAATAATATATATATATATATGTATATATATATATTATTTATATATATATATATATATATATAATTATTTTACAAAGCAATTGCCAATATTTGATTTATATCCCTCACTCGACTCAGAGCAGTGTATGCCATGTTTAAATTTCTGTTTCCATCAAAATGAATTACAATTTTCGAATTGTCTATAGTATCCCCTTGAAACTTGTGAATGGTCGCTGCAAAACCTAAAACAACAGGAAACTGTTTGAAAGCATCTTTTCGAATGACAACCTCTTCCCTCGTTTTTGGATTTTTACAAATGATACGCTCTCTCCGTTTATTATAACAAATAAACTCGAGTTCCGTACCATTTGAAACCGACGAACATCCATTCTTAGTTACAAATACAATGCATCCATGTTTCAAAATCAAATTTTCTTCAATTTTAATTTCCGGACCCTTTACCATATTTTTTATGTAATATGTATTAAACGCAATCACCCTGTCATTTTTAGAAGCCATTGCTCGATTCGCTTGGGACAACAGATTTCCTTCAATACGTTCTTGAATTGGAAAATGTTGACATATAAAAGTAAACAAACCCGATTCATTCGCGTTATCCACAAACGTACGCAATGTATTAATAATTTTTTCGTATTCAGGAAGAAACCGTTTACTTTCTTTTAAATGAATTATTCGAACCACCCATATTCCTTCAGAAAACGTGAATGAAAATAAATTATGAATAGATTTCACAGGATTCAATTGATGACGATCTCCAATAGTAATGAATAAAAGGGGTTGATTTGTTCTGTCCATAAAAAATCGAATGATCCAATACATGAGCCAACCGTTGACCATTGATACTTCATCAATGACAACAACTAATGGATATTCAGCATAACTGAATTCCTCTACAATGTCATCGCTCGCTTTGATCGCTGTCACCAAATCTTTTTCTTCGGACAATTGTTTTTCTAAATCGAGACAAAGTCCTCTAAAATTGAGATTGATTGCGGAATGAATCGTTTGACCACCAATAGCGACCGCGCTTCGAGCCGTATAGCTCATTCTCAACTGTTTCACTTTTAAGCAATCTAAAGTTTTTCTTACAACGTAACTTTTACCGGTCCCCGGTCCACCTGAAACCACCACAAGCATTTTGCGCGGTTTTTTACTCCACTTCACTACAAGTTTGACAAACTCTTTTTGGGTGTTTGTGAGAGTCAAGAAATGTTTACGGAGCCCAACCTCATCGAATTTGATTGGGGTGGATTCAGTTTGCATGGTTGCCCGTTTTGCACGATGAAATTAATTACTTTAATTATGATTACTCCCAAAGGAAACCGTGCTGAATATAAAATTTTTTGTTGTGGTAGGCTTCCTAAAACGTATCTATTGGATTTATATACGCTGTATATAGGAAAAGAAAATAAAGAAAAATCTTGCTCCGAACACATTCAACCAATCACTATTTTACAAGTCGAGAAAATTATAGAACCAAATATGTGGTTAGATTGTGTTAAATGGTCCCGTTTCAGAAGACAAGGGCAAAAAGAATGTTTAGAAGTGTTTGTGAGTCGACCGAGAAATTCTCAATTATATTATGCAGTAGGTCCAAAAGGTACTATTTTAATCAGTTCAAACGAATCGGTTAAAATTCATCAAAGTACAGTCGAAATATTGTGTGGAAAATCTACCTTACACTGTTCGAATCCAAAAATATTCTGTGTCGATTGGAATATAAATGAAGAATTTTGTAATGATAAATAAAAAAAATAAAAAAATAATAAAAATAAAGTTATACACATACACACACATACATATATATATAATATATGTGTGTGTGTGTGTGTGTGCATAACTTTTTTTTTTTTTTTTTTTTTTTTTTTTTTTTTTTTTTTATATGTTAGCTTATATTTATCAACTGTTTATAAAACTAATATTTGGCATTGAGCCAAAAAATTAATTTTTTTTATAATGTGGAAAAAATATTTTTTATGGATTCGTATGCAAAAAAATATCAAAGATTCAATACCTGTGAACACTTTGTGCGTTATACTGAAAATTTTGCTGAAGAAAAACAGAAAAAGCAAAAAGGTGCTACTACTCTAACTCCAACTGTTCCTCATCCCTCCAATTATAGTTTGAAAAGAAAACCTTCCAACTTTAAAATTACAATAGGGAACTCCATGCAACTTTTGGCCAAAAAACTGGCTCAAAAAAACCTTGAAATTAAAAAAACATCAGTTGTTGTAGTCAATCTTCCAGCTATTCCCGATCCAGCCCCAGCTCCCGCACCTAGGGTTATCATTTACCGTCACAAAAGGATCGTGGCTGTACTTTCAATTGGAGATCATGGTTTCACTCTTTGTAATGGAGTAAACAGTATTACGGAAGATTTGGGACCGTGGGATGTGGTGAAAAACGTAAGAGACATGAAAGTTAAACAACTCTACTGTTGCGACAACTATACACTTAATAAATGGAAATCGATGCAAAGGGATTCTAAATACAAATTCAAAAATCTACGTGTGGAAAAAGTGCAACCTTTTCCGAAAATGCACTGTACATTTTGTAAACAAATAAAATGTCATAAGTGGGACGCAAATACCGCCATTGCTCATACGTTGCGAATTCCATTCGATCCCATCGTCCATAGTGAGACACTTGAACCAGGACATAATATTTATTCGCATAAGATTACAGCGGTCATTTGCATTAATCAAAATGGATTTACAATTTGTAATGGGGTAAACAGTGTGTACAAAAATAGTCGACTAAGTAACTCTGAAATAGCACAAGAAGTCATCAAAATGAAAATAAAACTTTTGAATTGTTTCGACGAAAACACTCATAAGAAATGGATGGATGTACACGAGAGCTATAAATCAGAATTTCAAAATCTGGAAGTAAATTTAATGAAGCCAATGAAAATAAACATTTGTGACTATTGTCATAAAAAATCATGTCATAAATGGAAGGCATCCGTCGGAATGAATTACCAATATAAGGTAATATTTGATCCCATAAAACATTAAATGTAATCTCGATGTACTAGAAATACTCTATATTAGCGAAAAATATGTCATACGTGGGACGCAAAATACAACCATTGCTCATACGTTGCGAATTCCATTCGATCCCATCATCCATAGTGAGACACCCGAACCAGGACATAATATTTATTCGCATAAGATTGTAGCGGTCATTTGCATTAATCAAAATGGATTTACAATTTGTAATAGAGTAAACAGTGCGCACAAAAGTAGTCGAGTAAGTAACTCTAACATAGCACAAGAAGTCATCAAAATGAAAATAAAACTATTGAACTGTTTCGACCAAAATACTCCTAAGAAATGGATGGTACGATAGACTCGAGAGTTATAACATTTAATTTCAAAATCTGTAAAATTGATTGAAAATTTAATGAGAAATTGATGAAAATTTGTGACTATTGCTATGAAGACATGTCATAAATGGAAGGCATTGGTGCGAATCAAACATAAGGTAATTTGATCCTATAGAACATTAAATGTAATCTCGATGTATTAGAAATACTCTATGTTTAGTAGATTTTACATGTCTGAGCTCTTAACATAAATGTTTCTTAAATAATGTTATTTATTGTAGATCTCTATTAATAAATATGTGTAGTAGAACTTTGCTTCTTACGCAAGTATTGAAATTAAAAATTTTAACAAATTAAATAATGGATTTACTCAATCTTTAAAATATTCTTAATATACTAAAAAAAATATTCTTACTTAAAATATATAGCTTTCATATCATCATTTCAATTGTCTTCATATCTTAGATCCAAAAGTTTAGCATTTAATTTTTAAACAGTTTAACATTAATTTTTGTAACATTAAACTGTTTGGAAATTAAATGTATGTTATACTTCTGGAACTAAATATAAATGTTTCACATTTCATTAATAAAATAAAAAATAGAAATATTGAATTATTTCAATTTTCAAATATAAAATAGATGCATATTTATTTCATATTATATTTCAAGCATGAAATAAATATACATATATTTAATTTTATTTCAATTACACATAAGAATGCTGGACGTCATCTCATTTCAAATAGAATTCTAAATTAATTTCATTAATAAAATAAAAAATAGAAATATTGAATTATTTCAATTTTCAAATATAAAATATATACATATTTATTTCATATTATATTTCAAGCATGAAATAAATATACATATATTTAATTTTATTTCAATTACACATAAAAATGCTGGACGTCATTTCAAATAGAATTCTAAATTAATGAATAAAAAATATTTGCATGTATTTACTTATAATACATTCAACATTTACTTATTCAGACTTGCCAAGTCTCCGGCTTTTTGAACACCAGTATTATCTTAGAGAAAATGTTGTTCTTTTAAATCTCAGAATGTTCCGATTACATAAAACATTTTCTGTACTAAAATACTGGTGTCCAAAAAGCCGGAGACTTGGAAACTCTGCTTATTATTCTACACTTATTTACATGATACTTATATTACACTACACATTTAAAATAATTCATTATTATTTTAAAAAAAAATATTTTCGACTGAAAGTTTTAAATGTGTTCCAATTTCATTCGGCCCATTTTTCTGCCCTTCCATATGGATCTATAATCCTCAGAAGAAAAATAAATGTCTCTGATTTATCTGTCTCTTGGTATAAAGATTTGGGAATGATTAGCATACATTATGTAAATTATGTTCGCTGGTAGTCTATCCAGCCAAATATGAATACCATGTCGAGTCAAGTTTAAAGTTTCCTCCTGTGGGGGGAGTGGGTTGGGAGATTCCCTGGGTGAATACTCCGACCATTCAACCGTCGGCGTACCGGATCTGGTATGAGCTGAGGAAGGGGGTCTTGGCGATAATGATGGGATTGAAGAATTGCTATGGTGGGGACTGGCACGATCTATTGAGGTTGATGTATGTTCAGGTAGTAATGTCCGCCAGCTGTGCGGATGTACAACACCGATCGACGCTGGTGAACGGAACGGGATCCTTGGAGAAGGA
The DNA here is from genome assembly GCA_963931845.1 of Maratus michaelseni. Classification (NCBI taxonomy): domain Eukaryota; kingdom Metazoa; phylum Arthropoda; class Arachnida; order Araneae; family Salticidae; genus Maratus; species Maratus michaelseni. The sequence goes on along the minus strand of CAWVPG010000033.1, from coordinate 105,920 downwards.
GACAGTGGTCTTGGTGGAAAGGTAGGCATGATATTTCTAGAACCGTGGGTTGTCGACGCCGGTGAACGGAACGGGATCCTTGGAGGTGCTGGAGGTCTTGGTGTAAAGGTAGACGACATTGGCGTAGAGCTTGGAAATACACAGGGTGGAGAATAGCTGAAGCTCTCGGGTGTCGTTTCCGAAGTTGAAGGTGCACAGGGTGGCGACACAGGCGTAGAAGTGCCATTTCTAAAACTTGAAGCATCGTGGATTGTCGACGCCGGTGAACGGAGCGGGATCCTTGGAGGTCTTGGTGGAAAGGTAGACGACATCGGCGTAGAGCTTGGAAATACGCAGGATGGTGACAATGGAGAATAACTGAAGGTCTCGGGTGTCGTTTCTGAAGTTGAAGGTGCACAGGGTGGTGACATCGGGGAATATCTAAAGATTTTAGGCCTCGTTGTTTCCGTTGAAGTGTGTGGCGACACAGGCGTAGAGGTGTTATTTCTAAAAAAAGTAGCAGAACTGTGGGTTGTCGACGCCGGTGAACGGAGCGGGATCCTTCTTTCTTGTGAACTGGAAGGGGGTGAGGAAGGTGTATAACTAAACGGTCTAGGAGTATTCCTTGAAGCGCTTGGAAGTACACAGGGTGGTGACAGTGCGGAATAACTGAAGGTCTCGGGTGTCATTTCCGAAGTTGAAGGTGCACCGAGTGGCGACATGAATGAATAACTTAAGGTTTTAGGCTTCGTGTCCGTTGAAGTGGGTGAAGACACAGGCGTAGATGTGACTGTTTCTAACGATGGAGAATTTTGACAATTTTGGCGTGAAATACCCGTTTGTTCTAAATTATAAGGTTGTTTTCGTGAAAACTGGGTGATTTTCCAGCTGTGTCTTATAACGTAGGAAGAGGGGTTCGTCATCATTTCCAAATTTTTTATTTTTATTCTTAAACTATTAATCCAATTTGAATACTGTTTAGCATTGGGGGTATCATCGTTGCACACAGTCAAATAATATAACAATCTGTTGTTAATAATTGTTACAAAAAAATTTTCAAAAAGCAAATTCCGAAATAAGTCTTGGTGTTGGGAATCTTTTAATAGACACATGAAATGGGCGTGAGGTATAACTTTCATCTTCAAATTCGCTAACGGATAATCTTCCAAATACTCTTCATGGGCGATTGTTGTGAGTGACTCGCTTACGGTAAATACACTTTCGGGTAATATATTAAGTACTGAAACTACATTCCAGTACACATCCCCTTTTTTTCCGATAACGCCAACCAACACATAGAAATTAAAGGATATTTCAAATATCATCGTTAGAGAGGTTATATGAATCGAGCATATGACGAGAATACGAGAATATGAAAAGAATTTATATTTATATATGAGAATCGAGGTAAAAAAAGAACACGTATTAGATCTGGTCAGATTCCAGAAGGCGGAACTAAAACGTATGCTCATAGAGCTGTACAAGGTGACATCACGAACAGGTTTTTGCTGCTGCTGTAGGACAGCTATCGTTACCTTTATCAATGCTTTTTCTATTGGTGTGTCCTACAGCTTTTTTCATTGTTCTCCGGTAAAAGTCACGTGATGTGAACTGCTCTATTGGATCTGGCTAGATTCCAGGAGGTGGAGCTAAAGCGTATGCTCATTGGATCTGGCCAGATTCCAGGAGGCGGGGCGAGAAGAAATCAATGATGGTTCTTTCGAACCAAAATTGGAAGGGTGAGAATTTTTAGACGAGCCGTTAAAAATACTCGTGTATTTAAAACGGGAAAAGATAATTTTTTTTTTTTTTTTTTTTTTAAATAAATTAGACAATTTCTTCCTCCACAAACAACTCCGTACCTGTTTCCCCTGGTTCTGTTTCCAATTCTGAACTGTCTACCGGCCTTATTTTAAAAGGGTCATTTTTATAGTACTGTATATAGTCGTCTAAATTCATACCTCTTGCTATACGATCTGATACTTCCTGTGACAATCTATACCCATAATATTTATGAAGTATTTTGTATTTTTGGAGATCAAATCTAGTACATTCCTCTATCATACCTTGTTGAATATAAGAAAAATAAACTAGTCTTCGTAAAATTCGAAAATAGTGTCGAAAATGGAGCATAAAAAATATTTTATCGTCGAAATTTCTCGAATAGCTCTGTGGGGTTGCATCTTCAGTTGTTTTAAATCCATAAAAAACCGTGTTTAAGATTTTGTTGACGTCATATATGTTATTCGTACCTAATGCATCTCTGTAAAGGATTTTAAGTTCATCTATTGTCTTATTCGCATCTATTACCTCGTTTGTTAAAATATTTTTCATTGTAGACTCTCCCGTATTCAGTTTATTTATTATAGTGTTGAACGCTAATTCCCTTGCAAACAAATCTTTATTGTTATCATCAATCTTCCATCGCTTTTTGGGTGACTCCATTCTACACTTTGTTTAACATGTCTTTTCCGGTGTAAGCTCTTTAACTAAACTAATATTTTTGACAATTTCTTCACAAATGTGTATTAGTATACGGTCTGTTTTATCGGGTTGTTTGTAAGGTTTGGCATATATTCTAACATCATAAGTAGAATCCATATTGGTACTGACTTGGTCATCCACACCCACTAAAAAAATGTCCTCGTTGTACATTTGGCGGATGTGCGTTCCCGCTTTAGAATACCCATATAATTGATAAGCTATTTTGGCTTCACTACGAGCAAAAATTTTATAAGCATAAGCAGTAATCCCTGGTAAAAATCCATTTACAACTCGCTGTACATAGGGATCGTCACCCAAACTCCATAAAACGATATCTATGTCCATACAGCGTAACATTTTAATCATGAAATCCACGTTTGGACGCACATGAAAGATATCATTTTGAAAAAAACCCAATGTTTCATCCATATCCAAAACCACTACGATCATTTCTTGCATTAACCCTTTTAAGTAGAGTTTCTGAAACCACTTCATTTAAATTTACAAATGCAACAGTGATACTAGAATTAAGATATAAATGTTTTACGTTCATTGTTTCACATTTTAGGACATTTGTTTGTCAATTTCGATATTATTCTTTTAACATTTTAAGAATGGAAGCCCTGAAAGAATGAACCAAGAATGACTCATATAGACCGGGTGAAAAGTATTATTCGCCACATTAAAAAACAATATCCCGATTATTCTTTAAGTGAATGTATATTTCATAAAAATAAGCCTTGTTTAACGTTATTGAATAATTTTGATAAAGAACGATTTCATTGTTTGTTTGCAAACCACGCCGTCATTTGGAAATCTTACTCTATTACTAAATCCTGTGACTTACCGGATCATATTTATGATATGATTTTACTCAACCGATTGTTGGGTGATGAATATGTGCTTCCCTTTGCCAGTAGCTTTCGGGAGTCGTCCGGTTATACCGTGGCTATGTTTCGACAAAATCTCCATTTATATACACCTATTATCATTGACAGAGGAACATTTAAACGAATGACTTTTGCCATGATTGTGATATATGTAGCTGTTTGTTATCGAATGGGAGGGGTTACTCCCGACATTAAACTGTTTTCATTAGTCTACACTAAAGATCATCCTGTATTATGTGATATGGGAGCTTTAAATGCTGAAAAAAAAGAACTTATTGATGGAAAAGAACGTTTCGATAGAAAAAAATGGATTACTTTTTTAAGTAAAAAAAGAATTGTTAACATTATTCGGTTTTTAAAAGGGTATTTTCCAAAATACTTTCAAAAGAAGAAACCGGGTAAACGATGTATTTTGTATGATGGGGAACATGGAATACCATTTGATGATGAAACACATGCCCTTATCTGTCAAAATAAGTATCTTATAGATGTACTTCAAAAATTTAAACATTTGATACCCAACCTCATTATACGGGACATTAAAATAAAAAAATGGATTAAATTAGCAAAAATAATCGTGAATAGCAAGAGAAACTAACAAGTTAATTGAATACCAAGAATGAGGTTCATGCAATTTTAAATCCTTTCGCACTTGTTTCAATTTGAGTAATTTATATTTATCTATCTTCACGTTGGCAGATAAACTTTTGAAAAACAAACTGGGTTTAAAATGAGCACGCCCTGTGTTGCCCCATACATGGCACGATTGAGTACGAGAGGATGCATGAATTGTTAGTTCGTTAAAGTCGGAAAGAATGGAGGCTAATGACGGTAAAATTTCAATAGTTTTTAAACTTTTAAAAAAAGAGTCATTTTTATTATAAGCAAACGAATCTAATGACGGTTCTTCTGATTCATTACAAAGAAGAGAGTGTAACGACATTTCATCACATACATCAGTCACGACTTTAACATTTTGCTCAGCGTCATGTTCTTTTATCTGACTACTTTTAGTTATGAGTTTAAAAGTATTTTCTGAGTAATCATTATTTGATTGAATCATTCTTTTTTTTACATGAAACAATTTTTCCAAATTAAAATTCAGCTAACGTACTGTCCTAGTAATTGTATATTAATTTTTAATACATATAATACGTTTTGGATCTTGGAGACATTCTTACACCATGTTTGATTTTCAATTCAAGACGATTATTTAAAACTTTTTTGACCCTACAATAAACTCGAAGAAATTATTTGGTAAAACGTTGGTTAGATTTGGTTCGTTCGTGAAGAGATTATCTTTCCTTTGATCCTGCAACTCCGGTTTTAAACCGGTTTAAGCTAAAAGCTGTTCTTTTCAAACACTCCAATACCTTTTCATTTTACACTTCTGTATTTCCCTTTAAAACAATAAATACTTAATACAACAACGAAATTGTTTCAAAATATATATAATAATATATAATAATACATAATATAATATACAGAAATATGAAAAAAATTGAATATAAAATAATATAATATATAAATTGTTTAAATAAATTTAAGCAATTTCGTATTTCATTCGCTTCTCTGCATCATTGTAATTATTGGAACAAATCAAGTAATCTTTACAAGAATACAATTTTCTAATTTCTTCAAAAATGTCCATAACTTCCTGTAGTTGTTGTTTGACAGTTACAGGAAACACTTCTGGCATTTGTCCCTTTTGTTGATAGAGATACTCGTTCAAAAAACAGAGTAAATCATCACTACTCTGGGGATATACTTGATATTTTTCACAATATCGTTTAAACAATCTCAGATAAGATTGTGTCAATGGATCATATTCACCAATACATTCTTTCCAATGCTTTCTAGTAATTTGACAAATGACATAGGGATGGCACGTTACGGGATTAATTTTAACATGGAATAATAAATTTTCACCTTTTTCGTCATTTTCGTCATATAAACAAACGTTTTGTTCTTTCACCACTTTCAAATCGGCATAATATTCTGGATTTTGCAAAAATGCCTTATATACATCCAAAACTTTTTTTAAACTTAACTGAGACAAAAATGGATATGGTTGAGATGGTTCTGAATCGGGTTCTTTCATTTCCCTGTACAAAATAATTTTAAATTTACTTTCCACATCATTTATTTCTTCATGTTGATAATAATGAGTTAGCATGGGGAATATCGACAATTTGTCATTATAGAGCGTATACCACAGTTGCCATAAAGGCATTTCTGGAGGATAGGTGTAATTTTTTTCGTAGACATCTTGATAAAACTTTAGAAAGACTCCCGATATAAAATCAACTTTTCTCAGCACATTTTTCTTGCTATTGGGAAACGCTTTAGGACAGACATGGGCAATATACCAAAAACAACAGTTTAAACTCCCCAAGATGGGTGGATTCAAATGGGGGGATAGCGTTATAAAATAGTTGGCGTGTTTGCCCAAGAATTTTATTTCTTTAAGAAAAATTTCCCTAATATCTTTAAATTTCTCCATCGCCGCTATATATAAAAATATCATGTGCCAAAGGATAGGTTTTCCAGGCAGTTTGTTTTGAAAGAGCGTCGATAAAACATAGTTGTTATGTTTAATCATACTTTGCACATCGATACTGTCATTATGCAGAAGGTACACACCTTGCAAAGTATCTCTGGAGAAAGGGGATTTATTGGGATTTGCGAGTTGCTGGTAAGTTTTATCGTAACACATCACATAAGGTTCAATTTGTTTGGCGATTCTCTTGACAAGAAATTCCGATTCCAAAAGCTTAAAGGGATTTCGAAGAGTTTGTTTGTCCGGCCACACGTCATCTTCACAAATTTTAAGAGGAATGCAAGGTAACTTACATTCTTCATATAAGATGTTACATTCCAACAGTTCTTCTTTCTCGTTCTCATTGGCATCATCTTCAATGTCCTGTTGACCTTTTAAAATGGATTTGGGAGTCTGCGTATAAAGTTTAAAGGAGTGAGTGTCAATATCTTGGTCAAATAGAGTCAAAATATCTGAAATTTTTCTCTGAAAACTGGCTTTGGCATCAAAATACGAATGTTTTTTAACATACTGGATGCAGCCTTGCACGTCTTGTTGATCAAAAAAAGAAGTAATGGACAGTTTGTCTTCAAAATACTCTTTTAAAATGCGGGCACTCAATAAACCGATTTTATTTTTCAATTCTGCCTTGTCCACGTTGGAAGAGTTAATTTGAGTCATGATGGTAGCTTTGAAAGAATTATCTTTCATAATATCATCGTAATGAACATTATCAAAATTGATTAATTCTGGCTTCACGGAAGCTATATATTCATTGTTGTAATAAATGGTTTGTGGTATTCCTTCAAACACATCGGTAAATTTCAAATTCATATCGTCTTCATTACCTATGTAATGTAGCCGAATTTGTGAAAAAAGTATATCATTTTTTTCTATAATAGAACGGCACTCTTTAACATCATTGTCCCAGATCTGCCCATCTGTGAATATGTACAACTCAATTGGAGTTTGTGTAGGTAAACGCTTCAAAAAACACTGAGGTGTCGTGCCATTGCGACCAATAAACTGAACAATGCTTTTAGTAATAATCTCATACGTTTTATCCTTTTGAACAAAACTATGCCATTGAATCAGTCGAACTGGAGGATCGAGTGAAGATAAAACTTCATATACTTTTTTACTATAATCAGGCACATAGTTGATTGAACCACTCACATCAACCGCTGCAATAATCATCATGAACGTTTATGTTAATGTTCAAATGTCCAAGTCTTTTATTTATATACTTAATGTTATATATATATATATATATATATATATAAAAAAAAAAAAAAAAAAAAAAAAAAAAATATATATATATATATATATATATATATATATTTTTTTTTTTTTTTTTTTTTTTTTTTTTTTTTTTAATAGCGTTAAATTGTTTAGACACTAATTGTTAAACTTCCAAATCTGAGATATTATGTAAAATGTAACTTTTTAAAAATATATTATTTTATAAAATGAATATAAATATGTATTTTATAGTTCATTAATAAACTATCGTTCCCCACATATAAAAGTGAATGAAATCTTATTTAACTTGCGATTAATATTTGAAAGGCAAATATTAATCCTTTAAAATATTAAAATCATGTATCTGCGGTCGAAATCTAATTTTAACCTGTGATTAATATTTGAAAGGGATTGATCTTTATTAAATTACTTTCAATTTTCAAATATCAAATAAATATCTATATATTAGGTAGCTTTCAATACAAAAAAGTATAAAGCTACCTATTGCAGCCGTTCGGAAGAAAGCAGTTCCGGAAAATTTCGATATATTTTCACCGATCATGACCCGCAGACCCCAAAACCACTCTCCGTTCAAATGTTGATTTATATATATATATATATATATATATATATATATATATATATATATCCATATAAATAAATATATACATATATATAGATATATACACACACACACAAATATATAGATATGGATATATCTATCTATCTATATATCTATTTCTCTCTCTCTCTCTCTCTCTATATATATATATATATATATATATATATATATATATATCAATTTTCATGAAACTAATTGTGTATATTAAGCTAACCAATGTCTCGACCGAGTTCATTGGCCAACTTGGTCCGCCATTTTGTTTCAAGATGGCGGCTATTTAAAAATTTAAAACTAAAATAAATGTACAAAAAAGTTAAACATTCAAATTTATTTTTAATTACGTGTTAGGTCTTGACACAAGGATTCCAGAGCATTTTTTGGTTTACCTCTATCTTTAAAAATGGATGAGATAGAGCAGTTTGAAATTCTAAGATGGCTGACATTTTGAAACAAAATAGCACATTAACGCGATTACTCGCAAATTATTTTCTTTCATTATTGCAATAATTTTCCCAATCATACGCATAAAACTATATATTTATATCAGTTAGCGCCAAAATTGGCGACCATTTGGCGACCAAAATAAGTCTTCATACATGAAGTCAATTTGGCTATTGCTCAATAATTTGGCGAATTTCTTATTCAAATTCAGTATTAACGAATCTTTTGTAAACGTTTCAACTAGCTGTTTTCGAGTAACATTAGCTAAAATTTTAAAACGAAGATATAGGAAAGCTACCTTTTCCTCCCGGTACAGGCCGGAAGGACTTTTTTATTTTATTTCAATTCAGTATTTTAATACAGATTAATTTTTTTTAGACTTTGTATACATTGAGTGCAGCAACCGCAAATTGTAGTAATATTATACCTAATTGACTGTATATCAACAAACCATGACTCTTCAACACATCGGTACCTGCTGATATGTTATTACTGCTATGCACCACGTACGTTGTGTAGCCATATGTTATGAAACCTACAATAATGAGTACAAGTAGAGTTGTCGCTAATATCATTTTAAAATGCATTATTACCACTTACTTTATCGCATAACAATCATTACGCCTATAAGCGCTATGCTTAATACATTCATCACTGTTGGAGCTATCATATATAACTTCTTCTTACTCCATAATTCTTGATAAGTTTTTGCATTATTTGTAGTCAATGATACATGGTACATGACAAAACCCATCAAGCCAACACTAATCAATAATACCACTATTATGAGAGCAAGGAGGATTGTAGAAGATCCAAGACCTTTCATCTTTATTTCTAAAAAAAAGATGATTCACGCTCTTGTCCATACGCAAGGTGTTGTTCTAAGACACACGTATATCCCTTTAGAATTAGCTTATCAAGACGTTTTCGGTGTCCGTGCCCATTTTCATATCAGAAGTCCAATCAATTATTCCAAAATACGAAAACTATTTCCTTTCGCTCGTCCAGATGTGATCGTCATCACGGAAGGGGGTACACCCTATTCTGAAGTGTTGGATTTCTTAAAACTTCGTTTTCGATACCTTTCTTCGCACATTCCCCACGTTGTGTTTGGTTATAAAGGCGAAACGTATCAACCCCAAGTGTTAAACGATGCAGGCATACCGAATAAGGTCAATATTGAAAAGTTTGGCGTTCCCGCTCTCCAGATGACACCCAATCCTTGTCGCTGGCATAAAGGTAGTCCGAGCAAATGTGCTGTGGCTGCTTTGGAACAGATTCTTCGTCATGTTCAATAACGTGTTTCCATAAAAGACGCTTTTCTCTTTCGGCAATACGCACTTGTTCCGTTAAATATAAGAGACTGGTTCCGATTAACGTTTGTGCGGGTTCAATGGCAGGTACCACTTTTTCCCATAACCCATCTTGATAACTGAGAGCCAATAACCTTTGAAATATATCAATGAGTTTAGGAGGCGCATTTTTATGAGGGACTTGTTGTACAGATTGATGCACCACTCGAATGTTATGCAATAACGCATCGAGCCGTGGACACGGATTCAAAAAAGCGGAAGGTTTTTCACCGTGCAGTACTTCCTCGACCGTTCGTTTTAACAAAGCTTGGACCGAAAGAGTTAGTGGATGGGAAGGACGGTCTAGCATAAACGCTTCTAAAGTTTTGGAAGTTTGCCAATGTGCTGCATTCACATACTCGGAATGATGGACCAAGTGTAGGGTCAGCGGATCTAAAATCTGTCCACGAGCGACGCAGGTCATGTCATAGAGCTGTAAGACATGTTTCAAGTGATCGGTAGAAGCATGTGGTAAAGGGGATACCGTTTCCGGACGACGGAGATGAATAAACCTATGGGCCACTTTCCCCCAAAAATCGGCAGATTGAAATTGGTAAGGACCCTGATTACCAGGCTCCAGCATTTCTTTTAAAATATCATCGTCTGGTTTAGAAGGAGCAGGTAAAACGGGGGTTGCTTTCTCATCGCGTTTGGATAATAAGCGTTGGAGTTCGTTCCAAAATTTAGTCACCGCTCTCGTTTTAAACGGACGGGGTTCGTGAAAAGGCATTTGGAAAAGCCATTGTTTTTCAAGATAATCTGTCAAATAATTTAAATCTCCATGCACTTGATAGGGAAAAGCGGTCAAACCGCCTTGAAAAAGAATATGGGACCACGGAATGTTTTCGGCTTCCATACGAAGCAGAAGATTTTTCAATTCGTGGGGTGGGCGCGGTAACGAAGACGTGGAAGGAGGGACTCCAAATAAAAGTTGTTCAAACCAATCCATCAAGCACAAGTTGGACATCTTGGTTCCAACGAATCAAGTTCAAATGAAAAGGATAAGGTTTAGCCATATAATAAGACAAAAAGTTTTGAGCCATACAACAATGAATGAAATAGAGAATGAAAAACAGGAGAATATAAACAGTCCACATGTTGTGAACTTGAATTAACAAGAAACAAGTACAAATGTCGGCGACAACATATGATAAAGATCCAGATAATAATGAGATATACAAAAAGGACAATATCAATACTGAAATAGTTGAACACAATCGATATGCAAAAGACAAATATGGACAAGAGTATTATCCGACAGATAAAGATCAAAACGAATTTAAGAATGATATATTAGGTTTTATTAAAAGAGATGAAATACTTATATTACCCTTAACGAAACTGGGGAAACCACGGTATGATAGAGATGCAACTACAGGCGATGAAATATATCCGCAGGACAATGGGAAATGGATAATCGGTTACGGTAGAGATGGTCATCAATATTATGCCCAAAAGGCGAATCAGGATGAATTTTATCCTCCCGATAACTCGTTTGCGCGAAAGTTGGATGGTTGCAAATATTATGCTTCCAAAAGTAATGGTGATACCGTGTTTCCAAAAGATAAGGATAATAATGAATTTTATATGGGTCCAGTTGACGTTGACAATCAGCATACTATACCTCAACGGTATGCAAAAGATAAAAACAATAACGAATTTTACCCCAAAACCATCACAACCGACAACTTAGAATCTGAAATTATTCTCAACTATACATATGCCCAAAATTCTAGCAATACTAAATTTTATCCAAAAGATGCTTTTAATAATGAATTTTATCTCCCGGAAAAACATGCTAACGGAACCGCTATACTTATAACCGATAGGCTATTAACAAGATATGCGGTAACGAATGATTTAAAAGTTATCTTACCAGACGTAAACGGTGTACCTCACATGAGTTCGGCAGCAGGTTTTACAGCTGTGGCAAGTAGCAATATATTGGGTAGATTGGTTCGAGAAAATAATAAAGTATCGGATTATCTTACAGATGTAGAAAATACTAGTGTAACACCAAAACCCGAGTTACGAAATTATAAATATCAAGCATTGAAACATAAAACTATCATAGAAATTAAATTACCTGGAAGTAAACTACCAAAACCAGTGGCAATAGTGTCTCCTACCCATTCCACCCGAACTGGTTCATGTATTCTAAAACCATTTTACAAAACATGGTATTTTTGGGTGCTTGTTATTGTTTCATTAATTATAAAATCTTTCGCTGTATGGTGGTTTTTCTTAAAAAACCAAAAATCGTATTTTACAACTAGGTAAAAAATCTGAATTTTAGTAGAATTTATTTCAGAATTATTGTGTTTTTTATACAATCTTGAACAGTTAAAATTTGAAACATTGGAACTTGCTTACATCGTAGACACCAGTTTCTAAGATCTTGCACACTTTGTAAATTATTCTTTAGATTACATTTAAAGTATTGCCGTTTAAACGGACTTTTAATTACAGAGTCACATTTTATGCATACATGAAAACAACTGCTATCATTCTTAAAACACATCACTACATAGTATAAAACAAAGTCGCTTTTTCTGTCCTTATATCCCTATGTACGCTTAAATCTTTAAAACTACTCAACGGATTTTGATGCGGTTTTTTTTAATAGATAGAGCGATTCAAGAGGAAGGTTTATATGTATAATAACATCCATTAAATAGTGGAGAAATACTGTTATTTTTGAGGTTTTTAATGTGATGTCGTAAATAATCCTTGACTTCCCTATGTACGCTTAAATCTTTAAAACTACGCAACGGATTTTGATGCGTTTTTTTTTAATAGATAGAGTGATTCAAGAAGAAGGTTTATATGTATAATAACATCCATTAAATAGTGGAGAAATACTGTTATTTTTGAGGTTTTTAATGTGATGTCGTAAATAATCCTTGACTACCCGAAGCAAAGCGAGGGCGGGCCGCTAGTATATCCATATATTAGACTAAGATTATTCAACCGTTCTGAAACTCTTTTGGATGGGCTGTGTCTTTTTCCTTGAATTTTTTTTTTAAGACAACTCTTTTCCAAGTGTCCACAAATTGCGCTCTCATGCCTGTCGGATCTCATTTTGATTTCGAAACGCAACCCTTCCGAAGAAGGAGTTGTTCAAGGAATATGAGGTTATTTCTTTTTACAAAAATACTTCAATTTTAATAGGATTTATTTCAGAATTATATTGCTCTTTACAATCTTGAACAGTTAAAATTTGAAACATTGAAACTTGCTTACATCGTTGACACCAGTTTCTAGGATCTTGCACAATATGTAAATTATTTATTAGATAACATTTAAAGTACTGCCGTTTAAACGGACTTTTAATTACAGAATCTTCTAAACACCATTTAATACATTTTATACATACATTAAAACAACTACTGTCATTTTTAAACCACATATGTATCAAAATTAGACTAGGATTACTCAACATAGGGTGAACATTATCGTTCTGGAACCACACTACAAAATTTTTCGGATGGACTGTGTCTTTTTCCTTGAAAAAATTCTTTAAAACAGCTCCTCCACAAGTATCCACAAATTGCGCTCTCATGCCTATTGGATCCCATTTTGGCATCGAAACGCAACCCTTACGAAGTAGGAGTTGTTCAAGAACTGTTTGGGGTAAAACAGATGCTAAATTCTCCTTTACACGTCGATTCACGTGTAAATTCGTGTTTCGGACAATGGTTTTTAAGCATAAGTTCTGTAGGTTAGAGAGAGAATCTTGAATGCAAAAACACTCTCGTTGAATTTGATCAATTGATTCATGAAAAAAAATAAAACTTTTTTCATCGTCAGTTAAATTTATATCACAAAAATCGAAATATCCACAATTTCTAATTGCCTGAAGAAATGCGGTAGAGAATGGAATCAAAAAGAATTGAAGAGATTCCTTTTTGCATGCAAAAAAAGACCATAACACATAAGGTAAACGAAGTCTATCACAAATATATTGTTGCTGTACGTTAGGTGGGAATTTTTTAAACATCTTTTCGGCCACTTTTGAATTTACACTAAATTTACAAAAAACATCTTCTTGTAAAGCAGAATCCATAGTGATGCTGTGATTTATAGAAGCTACTGTATTTATAAGAGAAACTAATTTATACTAAATACCCTTTAAGGAAAAAAAAAAAAAAAAAAAAAAAAAAAAAAAAAAAAAAAACTTTGAATTTCAAAATATTTTGCAAATTAAAATCTGAGTTAACAGCTTAGACTGAAACTGTTGACTCAGATTTTAGTTTGCAAAATATTTTGAAATTCAGTTTTTTTTTTCTTTAAGCTTCATTTTCCCAATGGTTGTTGTAATTTCTTAAATTATAATTTTTTTTTTTTTTTTTTTTTTTTGTGAATAATTTTAATAACTGTTCTGATGTTTTAAAAGTATTGGTAACTGGTATTTTGTATTTATATAATAATATAATATATAAATTTCTCCAACAATAACCTACATTATTGCCTCATTTTATTGATAAAATAAAATTTGAAAATTATATTCAGTTATTAAAAATATATTTATGTTTTAAAAAATTATTTATTATTTACGTTAAATTGTTTAGAATTCTATTTGCAATAACTTCCAACGAATTATTCTTATGTATAATTGAAGTTAAATGAAATATATACATATTTATTTCATATATGAAAAATAAATAAGTAAATAAATATATAATATATATATATATATATATATATATATATATATATATATATATATATATATATATATATATATATATATATATATATATATATATATATATATATATAATAATCATCATGGGTATCAACAATTTTTGCAAATTAATTGATCCAATCTCACCTCCTTCCTCCGAACCTGCTTATTTTGATTCTTTACTTATCGATGGACAGAGTTTTTTATATGTAGCTATCGAACATAGTTTAGAATTACTTGAAACTAAATTGTTTCGAGAAATTTGCGAATCCGTTTGGAATCAGCTCCATGCTCTATTAAATATTTTTACCGCTTCTCCGCACGCTTCCAAACCCTTAACCATCATCCTCTCGTTTGACGGAGAAGGCGTCCCTATGAAATGGGCAACACAAAGAGAGCGTCGTCAATCTAGAAAAACTTCCGATAAATCTTTTTACCGATACATGCTTTTTGGAAATAATACCTTGACCATTAGCGTTCAAAATTATTTGTTGAAAAAGTTAAAATTGTATAATCACACCTGCACTTTTATTTTAGCAGGTTGTAATGTACCGGGCGAAGGCGAACATAAAATTTTTCAATTGGCTGAAACTTTATCCGGTTGTCACCATCCCGTCATCGTGAGTGTCGATCAAGATGTTTTTATTTTGGCATTTTTGCGCCTTCGAAAGTATCGAACGATTCAGATTTATCGCTACAAAAATTTTTATCATGTTACACGTCTCGCAACGTTGCTACCATACCCCCTTGAACGTTTCGTAGACATTTCAATTTTATTTGGAAATGATTTCATACCCGTTTTAATTGGCATTTCGCCCAACAATCTAGCTAAAATCCACGAAGCAATGACTTTTGATTCAGTAGAGGATGTCCCTGCTGTATTGGCCACCTTTCTTCATAACATGAAGAGTCGCCTTCGATTTGATTGTGTAGAATTTATCGATCGTTTGTTGATTGTGTGTTTCTGGATGACTTATTTTTGGATTTTGGATTATTATACATGTCGCCATTTTCCACAACAATTTTTAGAAAATCGCGTGTACGATGCGTTCGATCGCAATCAGCTGCTCACAGCCCTTATGGACGAAACCTATTCCCGCAATGCGTATTACGAAGCAAAGGAAACGTACAATGATATGATGACTCAACCTATACCTCATGCCGAATCCCATATATTTACAGATCCCGATCTCTTGAATGCTTTAAAGTCTTATTGGATAGAGCCACAGAATAACCTTTGTACTGTGTTACGATTAACCAGTTTGCCGTGTAAAAAACGAACATTAAAAAAATACCTAACCACTGGTACCGAAACACCTCCAAAAAAGGTAAAAATCTAAAAGGACCGAATATTGTAGCGGACGCTTCCTTATAATGAAGGCGTCGATCCAGTCGAACCAGTTTTTGTACAGGGTCGGGTGCAAACAAGAGTTGGAGATCTCTGTTAAACACAATCAACGTTTTAGTCCAATCTATATGTTGAAAATCATTTATTTTTATTTTTTCCGCATACGGATGTGATTTATAAATATCTAGCTGGGATAAATATTTCATCAGTTGTGCTGTAAAAATAACATTTTCTGGATAGGTCAAACTAATACGAGAATGAATGAATTTAGTATTATAAGGGATCCATGGAGAATGAAATAATATGTGTTGGAGGGATGACATTTACTTACTTTTGGGCATGAGATTCTTCCGCGGTTTTCCGCGGATCCGCGGATTTCCGCTATTTTGCTGTTTTGTCAATCTCATCCCTTAGGGATGAGATTCTTCCGCGGTTTTCCGCTGATCCGCGGTTTTCCGCTTTTTTGCTTTTTTGTCAATCTCATGCGTAAACTAAGTAATGGAACTCGCAAACTTTATAAATTTCGCCCCTCTGTATACTCAAGTGTTTAAAAAGGGAAAAGATGGAGTTTTATATGACCTCATCGATGATACACTTATTCCAGATTCTCGTAATATGAAAGACGTAGACTTAGTAGCTTATTATACAGAAAAATATGAATCGAAAAAGGATTTCCCCACTACCACAGACATACGAGATAAATATGCTAATACAGCTCGCGACTTGGTGATCCAATCAAAGCGTGAAACTGACAGTGGTAACATAATATATATAAATCCTTTAAATCATGAGACAGAGCAAGACACTGAGGATGCGTATATAAAAAATTTTACAGAAAATCTTCAAAAGATAATTAACGTTAACCTAGCACATACTGTATCATTACCCACTTTACCAAATACAACTGAATGGCAAAATATAATGCGTCATATAAGAGACGAGAGAGAACAAAAAAAGAGTACAACGAGTAATGTCACAGAATCGGGGGAAAGTACAAGTGACCCTACTGGAGGAACACCACCTAATGCAACGCTCCCAATTAGCCAACCTCCCACTATAACAACCAATTCACCATTTGTTATGAGTAGCAGAAAAAAAAGCAATGAATTGCGGAAAATGTCGGTTTCAACAGACGTTAATCTAGAAAAATCTTTTTACATAGTAAATTTTCGAATTTTCGTACTTATATTGCGCAGATTGTCAAATATGGTTTTGATAAAAAGAGGACTGTTGGATGAAGTGACTTATTTAACACATATTGTAACGCAAGAAAACAATAGTTTTAGTATAAATCAACCATTTTATAAAGACCAATCTAAAGACGATATGCAATTAAGTCATAAGCAAATACTAAAATTGATGAATTATCGTAAATACCAATTAAGGCCAAAACCATATGATAAAAAAGTTTAGGCACAAAATAAAAAAAATTTGTTGTTCTTGAATTTCCAACCCGTTTGAATTTAATACGCTAATTATCGTACAATAGAGTACGGATTCAACTTAACTGAAAAATGAATACAATGAATACTTTTTAAAATTTAGTCATGTTTTCGAAAACAACTCAAACTTAAAGGACCAAATATAGTAGCTTTTGCTTCTCGATAATAAAGGTCACTGTGCTGTAAAAATGGATAGAACAAATGCAAATATAAATACATTTAATATTATAAGGAATCCATGGAAAATGAAATAACATGTGTTGAAAAGATTATATTTAATTTGCATAAACAAAGTAATGGGGGAGGAATCGGAAAAATTGAAAGATTATGAAGAGTTTTTAAATTTAGCCGCTCAAAATACTCGTGTCTTTAAAACTGGAAAAGATGGTCGTTTACATGACCTCATCGATGATACATTGATTCCAGTTTCCGATACTGTAGATGATGACGCATTAAAAAAATATTATGTTGATAAAATTATGCCCTCATTGACTTCAAAAAATCCTATTTTACCAAGTAATGTACCCAAAACAATAACCCTAAGACAAAATTATGAAGGAAGAGTTCTTTTTTTAGTGGCCAATTCAGCGTTTTCAAATGAGTATGATATGTTTTATATAAATCCTTTAACTGGGGAAATGGAAAGCGACACTATTGAAGACTATCTGAAAAATTTTCAAAAATGGCTTAATGAGACATTGAGTGCAAAAATAACTTCAGTTGATCCATTACCCATTTTACCCACTAATGAAGAATGGGATACTCAAGTGCAATCTACTCGAGCGTATCCCTTTGTCCTTCAACCGTTTGCGAATCTGGTGGAGCCTGAAATAAAATCGGAGAATTTAACGAACGATGAAGAAATGGCGGACACGGATGGAGAACATTTAGCAATACCTTCTAATTCAACGATTAGTGAATCAGAGAATATAACAACCGAATCACCATTTGTTATGAATAGTAGAAAAAAAAGCAATGAATTGCGGCAAATGTCAACTTCAACAGAAGTTAATCTGAAAAAATCTTTTTACATGGAAAATTTCCGAACTTTTGTACTTATGTTGCGCAGATTATCAAATATGGTATTGTTAAAAAGAGGGTTGTTGGAAGAAGTGACATACTTCAGATATTTTATTAAAAAAGATAACACAAGGACAATTAGTGTAAATCAATCATTCTATGAAAACGAATCTAGAGAGAATATAGAATTACATCATAAAAACATAGCAAAACAGATGAACTATCATAAGTACCGATTAAGGCCATATGATAAAAAAAATGCAAGTCAAAGTACGAGCACTGCATGAAAAAATAAAAAATAAAATTAAAAAATAAAATAAAATAAATAAACAAATATATATATATATATATATATATATATATATTTATTTATTTATTTATTTATTATATATATATATATATATATATATATATACATATATCTGTGTGTATGTATATATTATAAAATATAAAATGACAATTTATTCAATATAACCATACCGCAGATTGCTTCTGCAATTTTACTTGTTGAAATTAATGTATTGTTACTTATAAAAACACAGTATGAATTCAATTTCACCAAATGAGTACGATGAATTATTTTTTAAATTTAATAATGATTCCAAAATAGCTCGAAAGATGATTCAAATACATGCACCTAACAAACTTCAAGAACGTATCTGCGACAAACTTGGTGTACCTTATTTGTTATGGTCATTTTATAAATGTAAAATTGTTAAGATTGTAAGAACAAATTTCTTTAGCTTTATACCTCATCCTTTTTGTAGAGGTACTTCTGCATATGACGATTTTTTAAATACAAATGAAAAATTTTTCTTGGTTCATTATCGTCAATTGGATCATATTCGACGAAGTTCCATCTGTGTTCAAAAGCCGTTGCCCAGTTTACAAGATCAGTGTATAGCAGTCATTGTTCAACAGACGAGTAACGATATTGATAAATTAAAAGAACTAAATTTTCTATTACCTCAAACAGTTCTCGAACGAATTTTTTGCTCAAAAGGCTACGTGCCAATGCCAAAATGGAATCGACAAGACATACGAGCTCGATTTGTAAAGATTACAAATCTTAGTATTTTATGTGAGCTTTTTAAGCAAAAAGACATTCGGTTTTCGAAAGAATTTGTCGTCTGGTTCCAAAACGAAGATCTTTGTTTTGACCAAATCAAAGACACGCATCAGGTTATTTTTTATTATTTTGTAACAGATGGTAATACTTATAATTCAATCTGTTTAACATGTATGAAAGAATCCTTGAAAAGTTTTAAAATCATGTGTCCCTTTAAAAGACATTACTTTAACGTGAATGATTTTCGATTTCATCACATGCAATTTTCTTCGTATTGGTGTATCAAATGCAAACAAGTACCTCTGTTTCAAATCTTAAGTCTTCAAGATTATGAAGTTCAATATGGTGAACAAAAAGGAATAACTACATTACATATAAAGGTCGAATATTTTATTTAAAAAACACGAGGAATTTTTTTGTAAATATATGAAAAGTTGAAAGAGAAAAAAATATATTTTACTTCATTTCTATTAAAGTAATTTCAAGGACATATTATAAAATTTAAAATGAAAATATGTAATTTATTCCTGTGTTTTAATAAATACTATTTTCATACTATTTTGTCTCAATCAATGTATTTAGAATTATAATATATTATTAAAATATATTGTACTACTATATGTTTTATGATATTATACATGCTTGTTGTCGTGTTGTTTCCAACTTTTCATTCTTTAATAGTCGAGCGTCATTTATAAATTGAACAACTTTTTCGTTCAAGTAAAAATTGACTTCATTATCTGATACTCTAATCACTTCATTGGGTTTTTCTACCGCATTTAAATTAAAACACAAGCTATGTTTAGACAACATTAAGGCTAGTCGCACAGCTGTTACATCTACATTATAGGTACTCTCCCCTACTTCCATAAAAAAATCAGTCCATTGTTTTACCAATCCCGTTAAATGAATTTTTTTCGGATAAGGATCTGTTTCTGCAGATTTCGTTAAACACCAGACACTTTGTGTTAACCCTTTTACACTCACACGATGCAACGTATAATGATTGTTCAATTTAAAAGATTCAAACACTCGAATATTTACGTCTTCATTCAGTTCAAATGTTGCTGTGGATAAAATATAATATGTATTTAAAAGTGGATGCTTTGACGGTGTCCCTTCCAACAAAGGCTGATTGAAACAAAAGAATGTTTCTCTGTAAACCACACCTACAACTACTGTATCTATTATTACTTTTCGAATACTGATATCAGTAAGGAGGGTTGACAAAACGAAAGAAATAGGCGTCCATAAAGTTGCTGGAATATTACTGTGCTCTACGTACCGTTCGTAAGGACGATTGACATGCAATACCCGACTAGGATGCGCTCCTTCAATGCTAAGGGCTACAAATTTTTTGTTTTCAATTTTATCGTCAGAAGGTCTTGATCCTTCGAACGAGAGTATGAAGGGCCATTCAATTAACAATCCCAAATGATTAAATTCTATAGGGGTCTCATACTGTTGACGAGACAAGTTTTTATAGTAAGAAGTCAATATATCCTGAATTAAAAGCTCAGGTTTTCTAGCACACAAAGTCTTGTGGATGATACCTGTAGAGGTAATATTAGACTCCGTCGATCCAGATTCTGAAATGGGTTTAAAATCTATAAATTTTGGAACAGCTTTCACTTCTCGTGTGAGATAGGCAATGTCTTTTACACGTTGTCGAGATTGCCATTCTGCGGCCAGATTCAAAACGTACTGGGTCGGTTCGTTAGATAAAAAACAAATTCGATAATAGGAGGATGGTTCACATTGCTTAAAGTAAAACCCACCCGGATAAGGTAAATCTTGATTATCAAGAAATAAAATGGTATTTTTATAAAAGAAAACATTTTCGTACGCTGGTCGAATTATACCTTGTAAAAATTTACTGACAACATCTACTTCTTCAACAAAATAGGGAGTTGCGTAAAATTGCAGAGTATTTTCTTTTTTACTAAAGTCTTTATCGACGGGATAAATGACACGCTCTCTTCCAAGACATATAGTCCACGAGTATTTTCGATTAGAGACCACAGAAGCAGGAACATCAGACTTGAAAAAGGCTTTCAAAGCTAATAAAAGAGGTTTATCGGAATCGATTAAGACATTTTCGGGAGGATGCATGCGCGTTATAAACCAAGTTTCGTAGGTAGAAGTTCCAAAATCAAATATAATGACGTTTTGTTTTACAGATGAAACTGTACACCGGTGAAATTTACCGTAATACGTTCCATACGTATTAAAGTTCATAACTTTATTATACAAAATGAAAAGTAAAATAGAAAAGAATGAAAACTATAAATAAACTGAACAGTATACTGGAAGGAAAAATATCGTATTATGCTACACACAACATAAACAAAAGCGTTAAACTGGTCAGAAACTAGATACTAAACTAGATATGCAAAATTATTTTCATTTTCCAAATATGGAATAAACATGTATACATTTTATTTAATTTCAACATAGCTGCCAACCTCTCATTAATATTCCGTAATATGCGGGTTAATTTGACCCAGTTTAACAACGCTTCAAACGAGACAAATTATTGGATGAATCTTTATTTATTTAATTTCAGGTTTCTACGTGGAATTCAATTTATTTCATTTCTTAAAAAAAATTCTGGTGCGAAAAGTGTTAAACCTGGGTCAAATTAATCCGCATATTACGGAATAAATATTAATGAGAGGTTGGCACCTATGTTTCAATTACACGTAAGAATAATTCGCTAGAAGTCATTTCAAGTAGAATTCTAATCCTTAACGCTATATTAAAAAAATATATTATTATTAATATTATTATTATTAATATTATTATTATTATTATATAATATATATATATATTATATATATATATATATATATATATATATATATATATATATATATATATATATATATATATATATATATATATAAAAATAATAATAATAATAATAATAATAATAATATATATATTTTTTTTTTAATATATATAAAATAAGTTTTGAATCTTGGAGACATTAATACACCATGTTTGATTTTGAACGATTACAAATCCTTATTCAAGAATATTATTTAAAACTTTTTCGACCTTACAATAAACCCGAAGAGACTACATATTTTATAAAACGTTGGTTAAATTTAATTCAATCTTATTCAGAGTCAAAGGATTTTCTTTCCTTTGACCCTACAACTCCGGTCTTGAATCGGCTTAAGCCAAAAGCAAAAGCTGTTATCTTAACACCCTTTCCAAACACTCCAATACATTTTCATTTACCTTACACTTCTGTATTTCCCTACTACCCCTTCCGTGTTAAAAAAGAAACGCATGATTCAACTTGTTCCATCGGTTTGGAATTTTTTCATTTATATTTGGAACTGACAGGCATCAAAATTGTTTGTTTATACAAGATGTATCAGAGTCAGGAAAATAAAATAGTAGAAGAATTGCAGGAAAAATTTCCAGATATCGAGATTTATGGAAAAGGGTCCTATGATTGTTTTAAGCAGAAAGTTTTTATGTATTTAAAGTCTGGGTCAAGTGGTTCAAGATGTCAATCTCATTCGAAAGTTTTGAAGGATACGATTTCACAAAAGGGCGTTCCCTAATCCAATCTAAGAAATAACGGTAATTTAAAATTTCGGTTATCATTTGCGTGTCCATTCGAACAGCTGAGATATAGGTTTCTGTCGAAGCTTCCATATATCTATAAATTATACTGTGGTCAATTAAAACATAAATATTTTTTGGAAAAATGCGAATAAGGATAAAATTTTTCCATTTCCAAATTAAGGCATAATGACTATGCCAAGGGCGTCCGGATGCTACTTCCAAATTGAAAGCCAAGAATAAAAAGCACAGCATGCTAAAGAACCAATACATTTCTTTAATTATGCTTTTAATTGTTCTCGTAACTCTTATCAATTTATATTATAAACCCTATCTTATTGATCGCAATCAACCACTGAACTGGCTACTGACCCATCCCATTTCGAAAACGGCATGTGCGCTTCAAGGGTTTCAATGTCCATCTGATGAAATGTGTGACTGTGAAAAATTTTGTAGTAACGGAAAAGATTTTGTACCTTTTAGAATACTCAGTGAGGATGAACGGATATATGTTTTGAATCAAAAACTATCTCCAGGAGCATATTGTTTACCTAAAGGCGTTGGTAAATGTAATTTGAAAACATCGTATCATGTTTTTACTTTGGCCGGATGGTCGTGTATCGGTATAAATGATGATATTTTTAAAAAGGATAAAAAAAAAGCTTGTCAAAACGAAGAAGCTCAAGATAATAATTTAAATATGTTATATGATTACAAGGAAGGTAAGGATGCGGGGGACAACATTGAAAATTATTATGAACTTTACCAAAATAAACTTAGATATAATTGTCAGTGTAATTCTAGATCATTAGACAATACCCCAATGATATCTATTTTCCCATTTGTATGTTCGGTAGATTATTGTTTAAGAGATCTTATAAATCCAGCACCTTCTTTGGGTTGGAATGGAAACGAATGCAAATGTGGGCCCTATCCACATTTAGATTCAAATGATAGAACATCGCCTTGTCGAAGCCACATATCTAAAATAGAAACTAAAAATAAATTGATAGGGAGAGTGGAATGCATGACTAAAGATTCTTTTGTGAAACAATCTTTAATATGTCCAACGAGTGACGGATTAGTTGTATTTAATACACATATCATGGATGGAAATACACCGGAAAATTTTATTAAAAACTTAATTCAATAAAAAAAGGATGTATACATATATTTATAAAAATATATTTAAGTTATAATTAAAAGATTTTAACACTTTTAAAAATGTCTATTTACTTCAATTTTGTAGAATTTAATTATAAAAATTATTAAAAATTATTAATAATTAAATATTAATAATATTATTAAATATTAATAAATATTATTAATAATTACATATTAATAATATTATTAAATATTAATAAATATTATTAATAATTAAAAATTATTAATAATTATTTAATTATAAAAGTATGCATATAAATAAATAATACATATAACACTTATATTTTCTTTTACAAAACAAATTATATTTTAAGAGTCTTTATACATTGTCAGTATACATAGATTAATTTATTAGAAATAAACTCTTTCTTTCCTTAATAAATGCCTTAATAAATTGGCTGGCGTAACGCATCACGGATTGTCAACTAAAAAATCAGTACAAAAAAGAGATCAAAACACACGGTTCTGACATAGGTGCAAGTTTCCAACAAAATACGTTATACTTGCTAGTAAAACGTCTTTATTCGTGATGTTTAATATCATTTTCGACACTGCGTTGTTACATTTGTAAGTTTACTGGAAGACTGAGTCTTAGACGATTGGAAGACTGGCTTATCAGAGATTTCATCACTCAGGCGAAAACGAATGGGTGATAACACTATATTTAAATTTAAAGGGCAACTGCAAACTGACTTTTGCTTTATATTCCGTTAATCCATCATTATTTTTAACCATTTAATTTTTGGAAGACGTGGAAAATAGATCTGTCCTTCGATATTCAGTTTCTGCATCAGTACTGAATTGAAAATCATTTTGAAATGTTTGTAGTACGGTTCGTAATTTGGAAGGCGTTACTTGCAATTGATCCGTATATCTCGAACTCTGAAGTTAATGATAGTATGAACATACATTTTGATTCAACTAAGTCCGAAATAGGTTGCATTAAGCGTGAATCAATGCTGTGCCAATCACAAATCTTCTTTAGACTAATATCGCAATATATATAACGGTTGGTCCCATCTATTGACTTCAATCAGAACAAAATGATTTTATAGGTATACAGACAGAGATTTATAGTGCTTTTCTCACTTTAAAAAAAAATCAATAAACATCCAATTGACTGTCCTCTAAAAAAATATTACACAAAACTGAAAATATTTTGCACTCGATAAAAAAAATGAAAACATTTTGCTAGATATTCAAATGTAAAGCACACATTAAATACATTTTTACTCAGAAGTTGCATTAACTATTATTTTATCAAATTCTTTTTTATAATTCAGTACTGCAAAATAAGTTCGCCCATTCTTTTTTCTCCAGTTTGAACTTGGACTATTATAAATATACCCATCTCTGAATACATTCATTGACAATCCACGAAGGAAAGGTATATTTTCTTTTTTTTCAGATTCAAGTCTGGGGGATATATAGGGGGGTACATATCTCCTTGTAATAGGATCTAAATGCGGATTATATCTTTGCATAATAAGCGTTAGAAACATATTAAGGAACACTGCAGAAAAACAATGGTTAAGTTAAGAATAATTAAAAAAAAAAAATAATAATAATAATAATAATTAATTATATATATAATTATTATTATTATTATTTTTTTTATTTATTTATTTTTTTTTTTTTTTACAATCAATTCCAACTCTAACGTGTCAATTTTTTCGCGTGCCTTTTTGTTAGCATGAAACTTTACATCTTTTTAAAAATGTTAAAACGGTTTAATTATAATATACATATGCATATTATATACATATGTATATTATAATTAAACCGTTTTAACATTTTTAAAATATAAATATCATGGTAGATTTCCTTAAAATTTGCAATAGAAGGATATTGTGAATATTATATTTTAAAAATAGTGGTGGGGATTATTAAAAAATATATAGGACGCTGCGACTCCTGTATATATGTATTATACATTTGAACAGTTGAGGAAATTTCATTATAATTTTATCAAAAAAATACAAAATATTAAATTTTATTTTCGCTTAGTTTTCTTTAAAATAGGTAATGATTCTATATCAGGTCCATGCCATCCATTTTTCAAGGCATTTTCCAACTGCTCAGATGTATTTCCTTTAAATCGATCTGTTCGTTTTCGCAATACTTGACCATTTTGAGTTGAAATTTCATAGACAGAACTTTCTTCTAAACCTTGTTGTAAGCATTTGATTCTACCATTTGGTAAATAAAAATAACCTTGGTAATATATTAAATCGATAGAATGACTCGTTTTGTATTTGAAAATAATATCTTGCATAACATCATGAATGATTAAACCGTCCGTCTTAAAAGGTGGATTTGTGTTCAAAGACCCTTTATCAAAAGCATAAGTTTGAACAAAATAACCTTTCAACAAAGTTAGGTTGGTTAGAAATTGTGTTAATATTTCTTTTCTACACCATTTGATCGTATCATGCCCTCGGACGTGATAAACGTCGAGTAAGTAGACATCTCCATTCTCCAAACGTTCTGCAGCAAATACTAATCCATTACCAAGGGTTTCATTTTTCCGCACAACGCATTCATATCCTTCCCATTTTTCTTTAATTTTATCGGAATAACTATAAACTAGTCCAAATACCCCGTCCAGTTTATGAGCATAGAGGTATTGTCCTCCATCCGGAATCGCCTCAATACAGATGACAGGTTTTCTACTTAAATGTTCATTTAATTTGTAGAAGGGTACGGAATATTTTTTTAACAAATTGTATAAATTTCTATATTGATTCAATGAATTGAGTATGAAAACAGGATTAAACAAAGTCATGGGTTTAAAAAATGTACCGTATTCCCATTCAAATACCAGTTTATAAGAATGGACAGATGTTTGAAACGTATATAATTGAACTTTGGAATCGATCATAATCATATGTCGAGATTCCACTGTCATGGGATTTTGATAATTTCCAATATTATGGAGAAATGTAAGATAGGTGGAACGAGACCAACAAGGGTAAGGTATTTCAATAGAATGAACCCATCGAAACCATAATGAATCATGGTAAACTGCATGGGTAGATTTGATGCGTTTTGTTTCAAAAATTCCATTTCGAAATCGAAAGTGGGGTTTCAAGTAATACACAATTTGTTTTTTTATCGGATATCCTAAATTTTGAAGAACAGGGAGGAAAGAGGACGAATTTTCAACGACCAATCTAAATTCATATTCATGCATGATAAAATCTCCGCAATTGATGATCAAGTTTAACAATCCAAGAAAATCGAAATCGAAATATCAGGAATAGAAAAATTAAAAATCCAAAAATTAAAGCCGTTAGTTTATAAATATTTTTACGGACAGTGATAAAAAGGAAAGGTATAAGAAGTATGGGTGGAGTAATGCATAAAAGAGTAGTATATCCAATACTTTTTTCGAAAGATCCAAATGATCCTAAGTTGCGATCGTCTGCTAGAAGTATGTCTTCAATTAGATTCATAAAGCTTTATTTTAATTAAAAAAAATAAATAAATAAATAAAATAAATAAATAAAAAAAAACTCAATCCAATATGAAGATTTTAAATACATTTTATTTACAGACAGATAATACATGTAACAACAGTATTACATTATTGTGGTTTAGTTCTATTTACATATTACATTATTACAGTTTGCAGCTCTTGTAATGAATTTGAAGAAATATCTAATATTATTTAAAACTTGTCAAACTTAAAATTAATTTTGTCAAAAAATATAATTTCAGCTTCTGCGAACAGAGGGGGTGGAGATGGTAAATAATGTTCCAACCTGAGTATTATATCACGCTTTTTTAATAATTGGATTTTTGATTCTTGCAGTTCAATCTCTTCTAATGATTGGGACTCTTTTATCATGTTATATGTCATAGTCCAAACTTGAGGTTTAGACATAAAAATATTTTCACTCGTATATATATATATATATATATATATATATATATATATATATATATATATATATATATATATATATATAAAAGAGTAAGTGTCTGTCTGCCTGCCCGCGGATTTCTCCGTAATTATAACACCTAGGACTCAGAAATTTTTGTCATGTGTAGATGTTGTCACCGGACAGTATACCTCGCGGTCGGATTTTTAAATTTTAATATATATATATATATAGAAAGAGAGAGAGATACCTCAATTTTCGTTATTTAAAGAATCTCTCCTGTCTCTCTGTATGTCTATCTCCAGTCTTTCTTCGAGAACATGTTCTTCGGAGGTTAATTCCCTCTGAGTTCTTGTGTAGGGGTGAAATAGTAACACTTGAATTGCCCTCAGTTCACGCCAATGAATGGGGGTGTTGCAATTAATACATATTATACTAAATTGTCTTTCCAGGTATCTTCTAACTAAATATAAAATACATCCAGCGTGGTACGCGTGGCCACAACGTCGGAGTATTATTCCCGAACCTCCTTGACGTCTTTCACACAGGCAACAATGAAGACGTCGGGGAGGGGGACGAAACATTTCTTTAAATGAAGAGGAATCACCTATTCATAAAAAAGTGTTTTCAATCATGGGACAATAGCAGTAACCAATGATGTTGACTTGATAAAATGAAATAGATTAAAAGGAATATAAAATAATTTAAAAGACAATGTATAAACTAATCAGAGTTAAGAGATTGGTAAAACGTGACGATATTAGTACTCCTGCCCATGTACGGCCATTACGTGGATTTTTCCTTCCATCCTAATTTTTTTGCTTTACCCAATCAAGTTTTTAAAAATTTTTTCATGAATAAAGTATCGAAGTCAAATCATACCGAAGTAAATTGGCTTTATCTTTATACAAATCCAGTTTGTAAAATTTATTCTATAAATTGGTCCGCAACCACAACAGTTCATTACATGTTCATGATCTATTAACATATTTCACATTTTTTCTCACACGGCAACTGATAGATGAATTAGGCTACTTTTGGATAATTTTCTTCTTTCAACAACATGATCACATGATCTTTATGATTTGACACAATCAATTTTATCTTTCAGGATGTACTTAGGTAAAAGAAATATTATAGAATGACCATCAAAACTGTTTTCCGAAACAAAAGTTGCAATAGCACTAGATTTCTGAAATAGATATAAGTGAAAAGATTCAGTTTACATTTCCATAAGTTGCTTTTGTACACGAGATATTATTCAACCTATTTATCAGATGCGAGTGTTTCGTGGTCTAAGTAAATATTGCTATTTAGGCATTAGGATAACATGAAATTATTTTCGAAATTTTTGCTTATTCTAATAAAACCACTGTGTAGTACGAAATCCAAGATATACTAGAATCATTCACACAATCAATAGTACATCACGAATATAAATTTGTTAAGATTAGGGGGGGGGGTGTTTCAGGGGGGCTCTTCCCCCCTGAAGAAATGAATTTTTTAAATCTAAAACATAGAATAAGAAGTTCATAAGAATGTCAGAATATTATTGCATAAACCGTGTTTAATTAAACGTTTCTAATTTCTGAAACCTTCAAATTATTTTAAAAGCGTATAAATATGTATGTAGTAATTTAAAAAATTTAATTTGCGGATTGTAAGATGTTAAATATTATGAAAAGTGAGATTAAAAAAAACATTGACTTTCAGAGCTGACGTTGAGGCTCCTGATCTGTAGATTTACTAGTTTTAACTTCTAATTAATATTTGAAAAATATTAAGTTACTTTCAATTTTCAAACATGAATTTTGTTTCTAAAGATAAAGAATGGTTATGATGAATGGTTATGCATTGCTGAGTAAATTGTGCGTAACTGTGCATCTAATTTTAACCTGCGAGTAATATTTTAAAGAGATTAATATTTCTATAATTATTTTCACTTTTCAAATATGGAATAAATATGCATATATATTTCATTTAATTTCAATTACACGTAAGAACAATTCGCTGGAAGCTATTCCAAATAGAATTCTAATAAGTGTAACTAAAAAAAATTAAATATATATATAAATTAAATTAAATTAAATTTATATATATATATATATATATATATATATATATATATATATATATATATATATATATATATAAATAAATTTAATTTAATTTAATTTAATTTATTTTTTATTTATTTATTTATTTACTATTTATTTATTTATTTTTTAACATAATACATATTATATTTAGGTGTTTTAAAAAATTTTTAATCAAGTTATGAGTTATACATCTTCTTTTCTCAAGAAAATAAACCATCGTGAAGAGGCGCCTCCTGACGCCTACATTATTTATGATATCAACGGTGGCATCTTTTGGGTCAATGGGAAAGATTTTCCCAATTTTACAATCGAATGGATTGGTATACCCAAACCGCCGCCTTATACGGTAGATTTATCATCCGTTGGTGCCCATGCCGTCATTTTGGATTTTGATTACTATCCAAATCATGAAGAAGTGGGCATATCTATTTTTAACATTATCGAAACCATCCTCAAAATGACTTTTTTACCCTCTGTTGAAAATTTTACTTACATTATTGCTTTGAGACCCCATCATACAGGAATTCATATCCATTTACCTGAATTTAAAATCGGGTATGACGATTACATTCTCTTGTGCGAATCTTTACAATATAAGTTTCGGCAAGCTTTGTTAGGAAACAATGTTTATAAGTTAGATATTTTATCGAATGCCATGCTTCCCGGTGCCTCGAAACCCGATAAAAAACCTTACACACCCCTTCGACTCGTTTACGTGGACGAACGCAATACTTTTCATCTCAACTTGATTAAATTTAGTCAAGATTATAACGATCTTAAAAAAAAGTTTGTGAAACGCAAAAACAATGAAAATTCCCTTTTCAGAAGTTTGTTAAATTTGAATAGTTTAAAAATGATGCTTGGGGAATTGAAACAACTCATGATGCCCGTGATATGCTCCCGCGTCGATGCTCCCACCCATACTCTTTTATATGCCACGAGTATGGGCAAACATCCTAATGTTTCTTCAGATTGGAAAGATGTCGCTGAATTTATATATAAGAAAACGAAAGAAAAAGGTTATATTAGTAAGTGTAAAAAACTCATCTTTGATAACTCTAATGTACTCAAAGTCTATCACCATTTAAAATTAAACGCTTGCAATATGATTGAGTTTACATCCATCAATCATGCTATGGACATGTGGTACAAGCGGTTTCGTCAGACTTCTGCTTTTGACCATTCTCATATTCCCGTCCTTTTCAAAGAATTACACGAAATACTTCAATTTGAACACATGTCATTGGCCGAAAATCCCAATCCCATTAAAACGATCATGCAATTTAATGAAGGTTATTATTTTTTACCCGTGTTTTATGCCCTTTGTCAACATTATAATATGAACTCGGTTGATATGGTCGCACAACTTCACTCGCTCCTCGATACCGAATTTCATCCCCTCCTCGATAAAATTGGCGCAATCCCCCCTAAAATTATCCAATACTCCATCACTGAGATAACCATTAACACGCTTCATTTTTGCGCTAACAACCTGTATCATGAACAACCCAAAACCAATCGCGATAAACTCAAATCCATCGTGGCCAATAATCAGCGGGCCATCCTGGTTATCACGACCCAGGATCAAATGATCGAACTCATTCGAAACATGCAGGAGCGGCACTTACCGATTCTCGTGCTCAAACTGAAAAATGCCTTAAAAAAACCTGCCCGTTTTATATGGAATGCTTTGTCCGAATCGTGGCAAGAATTAAATGGAGAAAGAGAAATTGGCGATCATTTACAAAATTTATGGAGTTATGTCAAACAATGTTACAATGAATACAAACAATCAGGAGGGTTGGGAGGACCCGATGAAGAAGTCATTTGTCAATTTAATGTAGCCAGGGTTGTTTCAGCCATCATGAGCGATACAGCTATGGAACGAAAAGATATTCAAATGGATACGCATAAATGGTTTTTGCGCTTACAGGATGGCGTATTGGATTTATTAACCGGGCATATTGGGGGTGTGGTTCCGGAATTATTTTTATCGGATCGTAAAATTAACTTGGGGGTCCCTCGAAAAGAGATGATGGTGTTATGTAATCAAGCGCCCCATCTCGAAGCCCTATACAATAAATTGATCGACAAATCCTTTTTCTTAAAGTATTTACAAGCTCTCTTTCTCGATCATGCAGATAATTTGATCGACGCGTTAGCGGATCTGTTGCCCGAAGCGACGGATGAACTGATGACCTCCATGTTGCATTTTTACGTTAACCTTTGTAAATGTATCTCGTTTGAATACGAATTACTGTTATATATGCTCGATGTACTGGCGAGCATTTTTGTGGGAACTAATTACGAGCGCAAATTTTTTGTCTGGAAAGGGCTCACGCGGAATGGGAAAAGCAAACTCTTTGAGCTGATGGGACGTGTGCTCGGAGGCTATTACCATTCCATTCAATCGGAAAATTTAAGTCCCGGTCATTCAGCGAGCAATGCGACACCCGAACTAGCCTCGACCCTCTTTTCGTGCCGTATGGTGACGACCGAAGAGTTGGAAAAGCGTATTGATGAAAATCGCGTCAAACAAATTACAGGAAATTCATTTGTAGCGTTTCGGAACATGTATGAACAAAATAAGGGTGGGATTCCAATCGCTAAACTGTTTGCCACCACCAATAACTATCCCGAATGCAAAGCGTCCGAAGCATTTAAAGACCGCGTAGTGGCCATACCCTTTGATGCTGAATTTGTGGACAATGCCCCCAATAAAACCTCTTTACAAGTGGAAAAAAACACCTATAATAAAGACGTATACGTCGTAGAACAATCTTATAAAGGTTGTTTTTTTATACTTTATTATCATTTAAAAAACCACATTAACCCCAAGGACGGTTTACTACATTATCGTGAAGAACCTCAATGTGTAGTGGAGTTTACACAGGAATATTTAATCCATGCGGATATCTATGTTCAATTTAAACTTTATATGGATGTACAGTTGAAGCCCGGTAGTCAAACGACCATGAACGAGGTCAAATCAGCCGTTCGACAATATTTAAAAACGACAAAAAACACTTCTTTTCACGAAACCGATTTATTTATTTGTTTTGAAAAAGAATTTGGAGACTTGCGCCAAACGGATATGAAAATATCCAATAACACATTTAGTTATACGAGTATTGTAGAAGAGCCTTCCGCACAAAAAAGAATGAAGTTAGACCAGGAATCGTCCCTCGTATTTTACGAAGGGGTGATTATAAAAAATTTAAAAAGGCCAAATTTTGATGATTAATAACAAAGACATGTCTTGCAAATCTAAACAGGAAGAATTTTATGATTTAAAATTGTTGGGGAAAGCAAAATTACCCATCGATACTCTCATCCAAAATGTTTTATCGAAAAGAACGTATGAGATTGGAAAACTTCGAACAGAGAATGTAATATGGAAAAAAATGTACAATGTTACGCCTGAGTTCATTGATGCGTTTAGTAGGGAAGGGAAACAACACATAAATGAAATTAAAAAAAACGTCAGTACGTATGGTTATTTATATTTTGTGGCAGAACATAGTAGTCAATGGCATAACGCCCCCCATTTCGATTATAAACAATTTCCTTTGATGAAAAACCGAGAATGTGTATTGAGTCGAATTAAAAAAATGGCTCAAAGTTTAACGAAGGAAAATACGAATGATTTCGATGCTACGTGTCTACATCTCTTATATTTTTACGCTTTACTAGTAAATCCATCATTAAATTGGATTACAGTAGATTATTTGGCCAATGGAAATCGTTATCATCAATTTGGGACGAGGTTGAGAGGAAAAATGAAGACTATCGTTAAAAAAGTGTGGGTGTAAAAAAAAAAAAAAAAAAAAAAAAAAAAAAAAAAAAAAAAAAAAAAAAAACCCTTATTATTTTTATATGCCATTGAAATAAAATGCTCCTGTTTGAAACATATATGTTTTTTTTTTTTTTTTTTTTTTTTTTTTTCGTTAAAATGTGTAGAATTCTATTTGAAATGAAATAAGTTCCAGCGAATTATTATTATGTGTTATTTAAATTAGATAAAATATATATATTTCATATTTGAAAACTGAAAATAATTAAAGATTAATCCCTTTCAAATATTACTCGTATGTTAAAATTAGATTTATTCCACAATTAGATGTGAGAAACGATAGACGTATAGCATCGCCCCCTTTTATATTAATCAAATGTAAAACACATATTTATATTCAGTTAACCCTTTCAGGGGCAAGCAATTTTGTTCCTGTAACGTCGAATTGACACGAGTATTTACTAAAGAATTTTATTCAAAATAAGGAAATGCAATTTTTCAACTTTTCCCGTCAGAGCTTAAATAGTAAAATTGAATTAAAAGATTCTGGTTCGAATCAGATTAAAATTCGGTGGTATATAATATATACCACCGCCCCTCAAAGGGTTAAAATATTTTAATATGTTTAAAAAGATATTTTACTTCGATCCAGAAGTTTAGCATCTAGTTATTTAAACAGTTTAACCTTTTTTAATCGTCATCGAAGAAGTGTTTAATAGGGTTTTTCTTAATTATTTCGCCGAATACTTCTTCAAAGAAACACTGATGTTCATGATTAAAAAATATACGTCCACCTCTAAACATATAATCCTTAACGAAACGGGTTTGAAAACAGTAATTGCTGTAAAAATGCGTAACGCTCATGGATACATTGTTTTCGTTAATGTATTTAAATGTTTGTCTACAAATCGGGTGTATACTGTTTGGATTATTCTTACAAGATTTACAATTTGACTCTTGATCAGACGAAAAATCGTCATTGCATATTTGAAAAGATAAAGGAGACAAGATTGTATCACACAAAATATTACTACTTAATTTTAATTGCTTTGTAAACCGCTTAACTTGATACACACGAACTGTAAAATCGTCATTCAGTTTCAATACTACGTTATAGGAATCTACAATGCCATTGGGTATCACACATTTATTGTTTTTTAATGGATAATAAGTATTATTTTGTGGCCAAAAGATTTGCTTTTGAGGCCGTAAAATCCAAAAATAAGTACAATATATATATATATATCTACATGAAAAGGTATTAAGCATATCTGTTAAATCTTGTCTTCTTAAATGGTAAACGAGGATATCGTTTTCTTTTGCAAGGGTAAAGGTATTATTTTCATTAATTTTATTCACAATAACTTGCATTTGGGAAAGGTTCTTTTGAATGGGTCCAATATGTAGAGGTGATCTGCAGTCGCCCAACGCTATACAAAAAATATAAATGTTAAAACTCAAATTAAAATAATCGATAGTAATATAATATCGCGTATCTAGATTTTCGTAATCAAGATACCATCCAGGTTTTAGCGAACGAACCAATTCAAACAAATGGAGAGTCGGTTGAAACCAGAAATATCTTAGTTCATAATAGGATTTAAATTCAGGCATCTGAGATAGGATCGCTTTATCCGAAACAGAGATATATTCTTTTAAAATTTTTTCAACGACCAACTCGGGTAAATTGAAAAAAGGAAACAGTTCTTTGTTTCGTTCAGATGATGAAGGGGAAAATTTTTCCGTTTTATAAGGTACAATGGCAGAAGTCATCTTTGAATTGGACATATATAACGTGTAGCAATACTTATTTATTTAAATTTTTGATCACATAACACGTTTAAATTTTTTAACAATTCTCGTCCTATATGTTTCATTTTCTTTTTATCTGTAAATTGTTCAGAGTATACATTAGCTAAACTTTTTAACAGTATTTCATCCACGTGCTTTACATCATGGTAATAATCTGAATGTTTATGTAAAAATCCTTCCGCCCACGATTTTGATTGCTGCACTTGAAAACGCACCTGATCGTCTAATAGTAATTTTTTCAATAGATTCGCGTACAAGTCAAGCAGTGCCAAAAATATTGAACAAGCTGAATCAGTTCCTGATAAGCTTTCAATGTTTGAATTTTGATCAAAAAATTCGTACATGGCTCGCACCCCTTTTGCATGCATTTTAAATTCAGATCTGAGGGGAATTAAAATGTTGGTTAAATATTGTTTCAAATCTTTAGGTCTGAATCCAAGAAAACCATCTACAGCTAAAATTTGGAAAATGTCTCGATTAAAAATAATATCTTCATTACTGGATTTTCGTATCCATTGATTCAAAAGTTTCAACCATTCTGACTCGTCTAGTGGTATATCTTTCACGTTTTGCTTAGAAGCACTAGAAAGTAACGTCATTAACTGATCGCGATAAGAAGAATCATAGGTATCTAGAATATTTTGAGAAGGTTGAATCCATTGAATCAATTCATCAATTAACTTATGACGGTGATAATCGAGCGTATCGGTAGGTCGACCATTCAAAACATGATAAATGAGTTTTTTCTGGATTAAATCTTTTAATTCTTTATTCACTAATTCGATAGACGAGTGTTTCAGGACTAATGGTTTTGAAGGGAATTTGTTTGGCGAAATTAGCTGAGCAAACGAACACGACGGAATTGCTGTATTTGGATTGCAAGTAACAACGAACGATTCCGTTGGACACGGTCGTGGATAAGGGTCCAAAGTTTTGAATGTCTTTTTGACTAAAGATGGTTGCATATTCGACTTGGACGCCATGTTCCTTAAATTTTTTAGCAAACCAAAGCAAAGGTTTCTTGGTAATTTTTAAAAAATGTTTTAAATCTTTTTCAATATCAAATGTATGAGTGTTTGTCAATAAAATAACGTAATGGTGAGCCGAAGCATCGACACGTTTATTAAATTCTCTGGCAGCTAACCACTGTTGAAAAGGAGTTTCCATAATAAAGTTTAGAAAACTTTTCTTAACGTGAAACTTATAAATAAATAAATAAATAAATAAATAAATTATATATATATATTTTTTTTCTTTTTTTTAACGTTAAACTGCTTAAAATTTTATTTGAAATAAGTTGCAGTGAATTATTCATATTTTCATTCAGCGATATTTCCTATTTGAAAACTGAAAATAATTAAAGATTAATCGCTTTCAAATATTAATCTTAGATTGGTTAAAACTAGATTTATTCCACAGTTAGATGTGATGAACGGCAAATCCACAGCGTTGCCCCTTTTTATTTTATTAATCAAATATAAAATACATACTTATATTCAGTTTAAAAATTTTTAATATGTTTAAAAATATATTTTACTTCATATCTTAAATGTGACTGAACCCTTAATATGTGGCCATGCTACTGCATACTCCACTCATGTCAATACAACTGCATTTAAAAGACTTTTCCAATAATGGGAATAGAGTACTCTATCAATTATGAGGGAGATAACATATGAAACTACTCATTACATACAATTATTTTTTATCAATCTTAGTTTTTTATTGACCATTTTTTCCATCACGTGACGCCGATTACCCCTAACCAACACAAATCTTCTATACATCTGTCACTCAAATCGCGAAACCTCTTTCAAAGTGACGTAAGCCCATGAATTAGCAATAAAAAATTTTTTTTGTTGACTGAGATATGACAACCTTTTCATTGTTCAACGTACTCTATTCATTTGTAAGCTGACTAGCAAGCTGAAAGGATGGTAAATTTTTGTATGCTTTGTAGTTGTGAAGCGGGGCAATCCCTGTTAAAAGGATGCCGTCATGTGGTTCATGGTTCATGCCTCAAAAACTTTTTAATTAATCAAAAAGAGATGGACCCGAGATGCCAAATATGTTTCAAAGAATTACGAGGACCGGATATTTCTTATGTACTTAATAAATATCCCAATGAATTTACAGAAGAACGTTACAAGGCTTTGAAATGGCGAAAGTGGAGAATCATATTTCAGGATTTAAATGAAGACGATTTGAACGGTTCAAATTTAAGCGGTTAAATTTTCTCACCTGAACCATGCTAAATGAATTTAGTGCAATAGGTGAGGTAAAAAAACAGTTGAAAAGGGGACAGTGTCTCCTTTTCAACTCTTTTTTTACATCAAACAGTTTACCAACTTTGGATATATTTCAGGATAAAACACTTGTAAATGAAAAGGTTCTTTTGACCTGTAGAGTATTTTGTTTATGAATAATGAATTACACTACTATTTTTCAAAACTTTCAACTTTTCAGATTTTTTTTTTTTTTTTTTTTTTTTTTTTTTTTTTTTTTTTTTTTTTTAATATATAAACGCTAGATCTATTGAAATTTACTCCTTGAAGGTTAATGTCATTCAAGAGTTTGTATAAATCATGGATTCGCTTTTCAAAAAATCTTTGCTTTTTGTTTACTGTGAATCTTAAATGCTACCTAATCTAAAGATGATTTCTGCCATTTCACCACAAGCATTTAAGGGAATTCTGAAAAAACATACTTTTCATAAAAATGATTCGGTAAAACATTCTTGCAACTCAAAACCAGAAATAGAACCCTTCCCTTTTTTTAATTTACCCGAGTTGGTTATCGTAAAAATTATAAAGGAATATATGCCCGTCACGGACAAAATGGGTGCTCTGTCTAAGATACCAGAGTTTCAACATTACCTCGAATCGAAAGCACTGTGGTTTCAACCTAGTCTTCAGTTATTTCAACTGGTAGGTTTTATACAACCTGGATGGTATGTTAACTGTAGTAATTTGCATCTACTCTATTATGTTAATGTAAACTATTATGATTTGTCGTTTACTGTTCATCATTTTGATGTTAGAGATCACCAGACAAGAATACCTGTAAAATGCAACAAATTTAAAAACCCTTATTTTGAAATACCCTCTGATGTTATTCGAGATTATTTCTCATTAATTTTGATAGAAGAAAAAAATTTCTTCGTGTATAAGTATAAGGAGTGTTGCAGATATGTCTACTTTTGGATTTTCCGGTCCCAGAAGATTATTCGTTGCTCACAAAGTCCTAAATTGTATCAACTGAAAAATAATAAATGTTCCATA
This sequence comes from Maratus michaelseni, assembly GCA_963931845.1. NCBI lineage: Eukaryota > Metazoa > Arthropoda > Arachnida > Araneae > Salticidae > Maratus > Maratus michaelseni. The sequence goes on along the minus strand of CAWVPG010000033.1, from coordinate 67,193 downwards.
ATGGATAAGCTTTTTTCGTCATTAAATGTTCGTAGGTATATACTCACATTTAATGAAGACGATTGTACTCTTTTAATAAAATGTCAAACTCGTCAAAACGTATATTCTCAAAATTTAAGTGTATTGTATAATTGGCGTTTTCATTCATGTGCTATTGGATATTATTCGGGTCATATAGGATTAGACAACCAGCCAGAGGATGGCAGTGTTCTATACCCTCTGCATTTTCAACCCTGTGCTGAAATGGGTTCGGATGAATTCAACAACGAGATTGCAGAATGTAAGACATGTAAAAAGGGTCCAAACTGTATTCATACCGTGTTTAAAGAAACTTATGTAGATTTTGACAAAGACACTTCAGCGATTGTAGATACAATTTATTTTAAAAGCTCGGAATTATTATAATTATGTAAATTTATATAGTATATTATGATGTTTAGCATGTTTATTTTTAGAAAAATATAGGGCACTTTAAAGTGAAGAACTGAAAATTTACGATTTCTAAAATTCCATCCAACTCAATTTTATGTTATGAAATCTTTTTATTTCTTGTTCGAAATTTTTTTGTACTAAACTTATTTAATAATCTGAATAAATCTGTAATCTATGTGGTTTTAATAAATCTGTGCACTTTAAAATCTATTGTAAAAGCAGTTTGTGAAATGTAGTTTTTCGTCCATAAAAATGATAAAAGGAAGTGATTCGTTTCACACGCACCGCCTCCAAAGCGCTTTTTGTAGAAATACCTATCCGATGTAAACAACCCTGTGAAAAAAAAAGAAACATGTATAGTGTACGAGATTTGTTAATTCATTTAAAAAATCCTCAAACCAAATTAACCTATTTTCGTTATTTAAAGCAAAGAGATGTTTTCGACGCTTCCATTGGCTTAGTGTATCGACGCGGTTCTTTACACATTGTATACATTTATTAAAGCATGTTGATTGCCTACACTTTTCTATTAGTCCTGTATTTGGGTCTAACCCTTTTGTACGCTTTTGCGCAACCCAAACCTACCCCTATCCCACCTTGGCCTCTCTTACCCACGCCCCAAGCTCTTATCCCTTCCGCCGTTCATTGTAATGTGGATGCCGATTGTGAATCCAACCACGTGTGTCTGACCCAAACTTGTGTTCCCAAACTATTGAGAGGGGGAACTTGTGACACCGAAACCGGTCATTGGATATCCTATAAAATGAGAAATACCTGGTTTGCCATTTGCACGTGTTTGAACCCTGAATTGTTTACCCAAAACATTTTTGGTGGGAACTGTAACGTCAATGTAGGTTGCGGAGTTCATGGACACTACGACCCAAAGCTCGATACATGCATCTGCGAACCCGGTTATAAAACAGTGCAATTCAACGATGGGCGTCAAACCTGCCAAAAAGTACCCGTTTTCGAATACATGACTCAGTGCGATCCCGACGAATTCGAAGTGTCTACCTCCGAGGGTCTAGTCCAAAAGGGATTTCATGCAGAGTATATACACCGTTTAACTTCCGCCCAATCCAAACCCGTTAAATGTGTTAAACGACCCTGTTCATTCGATGCCTTGTCCGGAAGACCCTTGAAACATGGAAAATTTGTTCCTGATTGGGGATGTGTGTGTGATCCGACATATGGACTCTTCGGCGTGGTCCTCAAAGGTAAAAATAAAACGTACTTGAAGACGGAAGGGTTTGACGCGTGTGCCAGCATATTTGTGAAAGACCCCCAACGGCCGATCGATGTCAAACTGATCACCTATTTTTATTTGGAGCAACGCGAGCCCATTTCCCTCATTGTGTTTGAACCTACTCGCAAAAAAGACCTCATCCCCTTGTTGAGCGGGAAAAAAGGCCCATGGATGATCCAACAGCCTTTGTGGCGATACGATTACGCACAATATTTTTTCAAAACAAATCACACGTTTCGTGCTCGATTGCGCAGTGTTTCATATACAGAATTTTTTTATGTTAAACATTTCAATGAATTTGATTATGATGATCAATTTGTCTTGAGACATTGTCACACAGTTCCTCACATGTTAACACAAAAGCCGATGGACATACAAAAAGTGTATCGCGTCTTATACAAAAATCCCGTGTGTGTAGTCGATGAAAATGACTTCGTTGCTCATCCCCAGTATAAAGACAGGGTGATCGTAAATCCTCTACAATTAACGTTTCGGGATCCTCATTATGAGAACTTGCCCCGTTTCAACGCATTCGTTTTACAATATGATGCGGAAGTAGGCTTTGAACGCTGGACCTTGGATTTAGATTATCCGTACAATGTTGATGTGTACCGAACGATCAACACCAATGTACCCAATTATTTCCAACCTTAAAGCAAGAATGGATAGGAAAACTGTTCTAGTAGCCATTTGTGTCAATCTTTCGATTATTCTAGACTTATCACATTATGGTGTGAATCAAGAATGAAACGCTGTCATGAAGGGGAGTATGAAGAACAGGAAACGAGAACTTCGAAGCCTCGGACGGAAGAAACAGAATCTAAGGGGGAAAACACTATTTTGAACGACTTGAAAACAAATCTCTTAAAAGGGGATTTAAACAGTCAAATTGAAAAAAGGTTGTTTGAAACCCAAAAAGAATATTTTACCGTATATATGGAAAAATTGATGCACAAAATACCTATGGGAGAAGAATTAGTCAAAATTATTCAAAGTAGGGGGAGTCCTCACGAATTTGAATACATGTTTACGGCAGCCAAAAGTGTGATACAATCTCAAATGCGAGTCAAACAAATTAAAGCGTTTCATGCTGTATTTGACATGGTTTATAGTATAATGTCTCGTTATGTGCATGAAAAAGTAGTGTCACCGACTCTCGAGAAGGTATTATCCTCTAAACAATTAAATTTAGCTTATGAAAAGTACCAACAATGTTCAAACATAGAAGAAGATGGATCTGTGATTGAAATGCAGTGTTTATTGTATTGCATTCAAGACATGCTGGAAAGTCAAGAGCCCGTTAAAATTACAAATCCTCTTTACAGTCGATTGACGCAACAAGTGAAAGCGATGAGCGAATATGTCATTGCTTTACTCGTAGCGTTAGCCAAACCGACTACGTTATCAGATGATTATAAAGGGGAAACAGAGGAAAATATAAAAAGGGAGACGGGTCAATTGAAGGGAAATGTGACAGGAGAATCGGGTCAATTAAAGGTAAATCTGAATAGGGAGCTGGGACAAACCAATCAAACAGATTGCATCTCAAAGGAAAACATAGATTTGGATCTAATAAAAAAAGGGAGTCCGATCATAAAATCCGACGATATAGAAATTCCCATAACGGAGTGGAGTCCCATTATTCATACAGATCGGGGTGAAACCAATCAAACAATGAAAACGAGTGAAACATTTGAAAAAGCGAACAAGACAGAAAGTGAGACGGATAGCCAAGAAAGCTATACTTCCGAATCAGAGTAAAAAAAAAAAAAAAAAAAAGGAGACAATTCTGTACGTTCCTTTCATATAATAGTGGAGGAAATCTAATTATAACCTGCGATTTATATTTGTAAGGGATATCATCTTTATTCCATTATTAAATGATTTTCAGTTTTCAAACATGAAATAGATTCATTTACACAGTTTACACATAGTTAATAGGAATCACGTTAAAAAAAAAAAAAAAAAAAAAAATATTATTATTATTATTATTTTTTTTTTTTTTTTTTTTTTTTTTTTTTTTTTTTTCGTTCTTATAAATATTAGTAAGCTACTCTCAATCATTGCATAGTTCCACCAACTGTCGTTGAATGAATTCTTTTTCAGAGGATGAATCCGGAGATTGTAGATGACTCCTCTGATTCCGGTTTATCATCAGAAATAGAATCAGAGAAAGGTTCAGTTATGAAAACACTCACGTCGTGTCAAGAGGACTGGCAGGAGAATTGGGAGGAAATTTATAAAGCAGCGATCTCGAAAATGAAGCTTAAAAGCTCTCGTGTATACCAACGACAAATATCCTACTTTCGCAATGTGCGCCGAAAGATCGAAGCGGTTAAAAATCCTATCGATGATCTTGGAGCAACAGTTCGTCTTCTCCGACTAGAGCAAGTTCGCAGACGACTCCGTTTTAAGGATCAACATCAAAAATTGAGTCGTCGTAAAACTATGCCTACAAAGGACATCACAGCGACAGAAGGGGGAGATGTCTCTGCTGAATCCTTTTTTAATAGGATGGCAGTTTATGTTACTGATATTAAACAACATCTTGACCAATTTCATACAGAGTGTGTTAAATTTCAGTGTCAAGAATTCAGAAGAATTGCACTCCAGTCACAGTGAACCACCTATACATGATTCATAAGAGAAAATTTCTTCTATGAAAGCATACCTGTTCATGAATATTAGATAATCACATATTAACATGCAACAGAAAAATATTTCCACTCTTTTCAAAGATAAATTTTACCTTATTGAAATTTGTATTAGCTATAAATTTTGAAAAATGTATAAGTTATTTATTTTATCTATTATTCTTGTAGTTTAAAATTTGAAAAATATTTCTACTCTTTTCAAAGAAATTTTATCTATACTAATTCATTGAAATTTGTATTAGCTATAAATTTTGAATAATGTTATAAGTTACGTATTTTTATTTTATCTATTATTCAAAAAATTATATATTTCTTTCATCTTTCCAGAACTGTCAAATTATCATGTAATGTTTTTATTATTGCAATTTCAAAACAACTCATATGGATTAATATATACACGAATATATATATATATATATATATATATATAAATATGTGACATATAAATATATTTATATGGTAATCCATTGCGTTTGAAATAACATACATTCTTATGTGTAATTGAAATAAACTGAATCTATTACTAGTCATTGAATCCACTGTCAAAGAAAGTGGTCTTTCCTATGATTGGGAATGGAACATGGCATCCGAACACATTCTATCCTTAGAGTATGGGACATACGATAAAATATATAAAATTGAGGGAGACACATTGCAGCAGAAGCTTCCTGATTATAAGTTCATTTACATGAGTACTATAATTTGAAAATTCCGAATATATTTAAAGTTAAATTCCATGCACATTTTTTTTTTTTTTTTTTTTTTTAATAAGATGAGTATTTTATCATAATCTTCATCTTTAAACCTCAAATATATTTCAGACGTTAAAAATGGGTATAACTACTTACGCTGAATCTAACAACGACTTCCTAATGTTTACAATGATTGAAAGTAATAGCCAGCGATGTACATCTGCAATACCTCTTGCGTTTCCCCCGAAATTGGCAAAGATTAGTGAAAAAGAAGTTCCTTACGATGTGTGTTGGATATTGGATAAACCGGTCATTGAATACGAGGTACCAAAAAAATTTAATCCTACTATTAAAATAGAAGAAGAAGATTTGAGATTAGATACAGCTTATTTTAACCGGGTGTATGCCAATTCAAAACTTCAAAAAAAATTCCAAAACGTTCGCTGAAAAATCTTAAAATGTATGATTCACTAAACAGATTTATTACTATCATTGAACAGCAACAACTGTTTATAAACATTAATGTAAAAATAACGTAGTCAAATGTAAAAAATTGAAGACAATTAAACAGTTCATTACCATTTGCATTTTAGTGTCTCCTTTACAGTTTATTTTTTAAAACTAACAAAAAAACCAATGAAATGGGAAATCGCAAAATGAAAACGGGTTTGTACAAAAGCAGTAGTACCATATACAAAGACCTGCAGTTACAAAAAGATACTTATTATAAACTACGCATCTGAAAAACTTACTTATATACCTGAAGACTTTTGACTGCATACATACATATAATTTTTTAAAAATGTTCTCCATTTTTCTACTTTATTTTTATATTACTATCATGAATATATTATCTCAATTTAAAATTAACTTAATTATTAAAACTTTGGATAAATATGTATTATTTAGATGTGTATTTGATAGTTTACACGAGTAAGGAAATTACATAACATAAATCTCCACAATTTAACATACAAGATGAGCCGTTATCATCCCTTATTCATAAAATTCAGTATTTTATCAACCATCGAAAGGTATGTCCGAATTCATCTTGCGTGTACTTATAAGGTTTCATGGCTTTTAAAACGTGAACAAAATCTTCAACCCTATGAACTACAATACGCCGAACGAATATTGCGAATATGCGCGGAACAATGGCGAAAACTTTTAATTACTGCAAAAAAGATGAATAATTTACCAACTTTGACACTTTACGAAGCGTTTCTTCTTCAGCTTGTAAATTTTAGAGTGCAATTAATTTGGATAGACCCAAAAAATGTACGAAGATTAAAGAGTTACATTCGCATTTGTTTTTTTGCTCACAAAACTCTCTGGGATCGCTGGTACGATATATTGTATACGCATGAGTAAAAAGCACTTTAATGTATACAACATCAAGTGGTTTTTGTTTTTCCAAAACATTTTCCAAAAAAATGCATGGTCGATAAAATATATTACTTTCACACGGCACCTGAATTGTTTATTTTGTCATGTACGGACTCGCCAATTCAAATTCTTTAGTGGACACTTTTACAGAAAAGTGTCGATTGGAAATACAAAGCATTATGCAAACATTACCGGTGGCTGTAATGGGTACGTTTACGTGCACCCAACGATCTCCTTATGTGGTAGGTACAGTAGCTCAACTTAAATGCAACAAGCGTTACGGGTCGAATACTAAATTTTCTACTCTCGTCTTGAAACAGGGCCAACTACAATGGGATCCCCCTTCTGTCACGTGTGTTCCTGCTTTAGACGAGTTACCCGTAGCTGAAACCGGCTATTTTACCTGTGACGACTCCCCTCCTTACGTGGAAGGGACAGTTGCCAAATTAAAATGTGGAATGGGTTATCTGTCTGGAAATATCACGAGTACAGTAGAAATGAAAAATGGGAAATTACAATGGAGTATACCTTTTGCCAAGTGTGTTGGGGTGAGTTGTCCCAAACCTAAGGATCTTGTCAATGGAAAACAGCATGGATTGCAGTTTTCGTTTCCAAACGCTATCTGGTACACGTGTAATGAGGGTTATAAGTTAAATTCCAATACAAATGTATTTTATTGTAATGTTTCGGGTATCTGGTCACCACCGGACACACTATCCAAACTTCGCTGTGATCCCATCAAATGTCCAGAGTTACAAAATCCCGTCAATGGATTGGTCGATTACACGGAACGCACTTTCGAATCGATTGCTCATTACAAATGCAATGATGGTTATGCCATGACACAGGGCGAAGCGGTACGAATATGTCAGGGAAACGGAAAATGGAGCGGGAAAGAGGTGGAATGCACCATTCCCCATTGCCCAGTATTACCCGACATGATACCTTTTGTGGCATTGCATACGCCACCTTTGCTGATCCTAGACTGTGGCCAGGGTGAGACGCATACTCTGAAATGTCTTCCAAATGGTCAATGGAGTAAAAAAACCCCATATTGTCAAGATGTAGTAAAACCAGTACAAAAACCTGTATCCATGCCGGTCACAGTAACTACCCCTTCACAAACTATAGGTATCCAACGTCGAGCAGCAATATACCCACCTGTTAAAAAAAAGTCAAATGAAAATGTGTTTTGGATCCTACTCGCAATGGGATGTATTATTATCAGTCTACTTTTCTGGATCGGATTGAAACATTTAAGTTTTAAGATTTAATTAAAACTAACCACTGTTTCAAAATTTTCGCATACGTAATTTTTCTAATTTTCTAGCCAAAATAAAAGTTTGTCGAGTCAAATTTGGATCTGCTCGATAAGTTTTGGTATTTTGAAGTTTTCTTTCATCTTCTGTATCATCGGGCCATCCATCTTCTACAATAAATACATGATCGTATACTTTGACAGTACGAACTTTACACACGTTCGATAAAAACAGGAAATCACTATCTGCTTCGACAGCAATGGATATTAAGCTTGAATCGGAAACTGAAACTATACCCCCTCTTCTTTCCAATTCCTGATAATGATTCATTTGCACACTTTCAAACCAGTATGCGACAGAATTTGGAATTCCAACATTTGGTCGGTAACCTTTAGCAATTTTGTTAATAAAGGAAGGATTTTCAATATGAAAGACTTCGTTTCGGTTTTCAACTGAAGCTATGATTATCCTTACTATGTTGTCAAAATTTATGTCGCTGAATCTCGGTTTGTAATCCCGGTATCGGATATTGGCGACATAATGCACACTATCGTAGATTTTAAACAAATCATTCGAAGACATCGTGTTAAAAATTAAATAAAAATATATCTGCTGTAGACTATGTTATATATCTGCTGTAGACTATATTATATATCTGCTGTAGACTATATTATATAGATATGTATACATATAATTAAAAAAAAAAAAAATAAATAAATAAATAAATATATATATATTTATATATATTTATAAATTTATATATATATATATATATATATATATATATATTTATATATATTTATAAATTTATATATATATATATATATATATATATATATATATATCTTGAGAGATTTAAAACTTTAACTAGTGAAAGAAAACAGAAAATAACAATATATACAGGGACCATGCTAAAAAACATGGCAAATTTATTTTAAATAAACAATTAAATCAATTTTAAATTTAGTATGAACAATTAAAATAACAAATTAATTATGATTACAATGCTTGTACATACATGAATTATACTTTTATCAGAATGAACCTATTTAAATATTTGTATTATATGCATGCTTTAATATTTAATTTCATTTTACAATTACATATAAGTATTAATAAGCGTGGTTTTATGCAGTATATTCAGACATGCTACAAAAGCGGAATTCCGTGGAAAAGTAGCATGTCTGTATATTTTTAATTTTGATCCATACCATAACGAAAGAATGTGTATTTCTTTACAAACTCTGCAGATTGTTTTACTGTATTTTTAAGCAAATATTCTACCGCAAATAGAATCCAGTCTTAATTTTCTTGTCATCTTAATTTTCTTTCATACAAAACAGAATCCCAGTTCTTTCTGCAAATCGAATGCACTTTAAAAAGTGAAAGAAATATAATCTGCTATTAAAAATTTTAAATAATTAATCTTTGTTAAATTATTTTTAGTTTTCAAACAGGAAATAAATATGTATATATTTCATTTTACTTCAATTACACATGAGAAAAATTCACTGGAAGTTATTATTTCAAATATTAAGAAAATAAAATTTAAATTAATCTTCTCTTAACCCTGTATTTTACTTTATTAATAATATAATTTTTTAGTTTTTTTTTTCTTTCTTCAAATTGTTTCATAGTGGAGTATAAAATATACGCCTAATTTTAATCTCTAGATCTGGGAGAGAAATAGAATAAAAAATTTCTTATATATATAATATAAATATATATATATATATATATAGAAAGAGACGTATATAAGACGAAGAAAGAGACGTATATAAAGAGACGTATATAAATATCAGACGAAAGTTTTTGACATCATCGAGAGAATTAAACGGCTAAAATGGAAATGGGCTGGGCACATTGCAAGAAGACAAGACAATAGATGGAGCACAAACACCCTACAGTGGTATCCCAGAGATGTAAAACGACCAAGAAGACGACCTCAAGTAAGATGGAGTGACGAAATCAGAAAAGTGGCCGGTGTTAATTGGATGACTAAAGCACTAGACAGGCAACAATGGAAAAATCTGGGGGAGACCTACATCCAGCAGTGGATTGAAAACGGTTGATGATGATGATGATGATATATATATATATATATATATAATATAAATAATATATATATATATAATAAATAATATATATATATATATATATATATATATATATAATATAAATAATATATATATATATATATATATATATATATATATAATATAAATAATATATATATATATATATATATATATATATATATATATAATATAAATATATATATATATATATATATATATATATATATATATATATATATAGAAATATTATTATTTTCTATTTTTTATTTTATTTTATTTTATTTTTATTTTATTTTTGTGTAATAAAATATAAAATGTATTAACAAATAAGCTTAAATATTCACAATGACTAAAATGTATTTTAAACGGTTTAGTCAAAAAGATTTAGATTTTGCCATAGCCAATGAATCCATTACCACTGAACATGTATCACGCATTTTAAAATTTTACAAAAATGACGTTTTTGTTCTCAAAGGATTGCATTCCGTTAAAACCCTTCAATCTGTTATTCCTGATATTACAGAAATTGATCATAACGAAGAAGAAAACTTGTATTACATGCAAGTCAGATCATGGCCGCACATCAAGACCATGTGTTTGAAATTTGCAAAAAAAAATCCCTGCCAATGGATTTATGTGACGCAAGATGACGATCAAGTTTTATTTCGGTACAACTTGGATACTTATTTAATAGAATTACCTGGCCCTTAGTATTTCGTCCACCCCCCGTTTGCTTGTATAACTTTCTCAATTCTTCTAGGCATCGATTCGATAAGTTTGTCAAAATAAGGATTCCCCAGTTGTAAAAAAGTTGCATACACATTTTCAAATAATTGAGTGCGATTCGTGGCATCATTTCGGGTCCGCCTCACGAGCTCAGCCCATACATTTTCTACGGGATTCATGTCAGGTCCTTTGGGAGGCCAGTCATCCATCACATCAATATTATGCATTTCTAACCAATGTTGGGTCTGATGACTGAAGTGAATCGAAGACCTATCATGCATATATATCAATTCATTATCCACCAGATGCTCTTCAATAGTCGGGAGAATGACTTCCGTGTAATAGGCAGAATCTAATGTTTTTTGATGTACTTTGAGCATTCTTTGAAAGTTTTTACCAAACGCCATCCAAACGCAAATGGTAAATCTTCCTTGAGGATTCGAAGAAGCCACTAGATATTGTTTATCAAAGCGATCGCTGTTGTCAGGACGATACACGCGCAACGGACCTTTCGAAGAGGCCCTGAAAATTTTTTCATCCGAAAACACCACCCTTTCCCATTGTTGAACGCCCCAATTAAAGTGTTTGCGAGCAAAGTCTAACCGTTTCTCTAAATGGATTTCTCTTAAGAAAGGTTTACGTGCCGGAATCCTGCATTTTAACCCCCCTTCTTTCAATCGCTTTCGAACCGTGTCCACGCTAATGTTGGGTGCCAAATCGTTGCGAATATCGACCGCTGTACTAAATGGGTTCTGGAGCGACTTAGTCAACAGGTCTACGTCGAGATCGGGGGTCGTGACACGCGGTCGACCGCGTTTTAGGCGCTGACTTTCATCGATGGGTGTATCTTCTTTCGCGAGCCAATAATGTACCGTGGCATGAGGTATTTCAAGGAGCCGAGCAATTTGTCTTTCCGTCAATCGTTCGGTATCGCGTAACCTTACAATTTCGTGACGGTACTCCATACTCTTGATCCTCTCAAATAAAGGATAGATGGAGGACACACAGGAAGAACCCCGATGGATTCATTGTGCCAAATGTCAAACACAAACGGAAACCCATAACATACAACATGATGTCACTAAAACGGGCAGACCCATGATTAAAGGGAACTGTGTTTATTGCGGAACACGAAAAAGCACGTTTGTTCGATCGAAAAAATAAGAAAGGTGGATGGATTTTTTAAATTTAGTTCAAAGGGATGTCTGTCACGTGCAAGGTCTCGTTTTGGGTCCCGGGCCCACTCTCCATTGTACGATTTGCCAAAAACAGGCGATGGCGATTTACGACTACATTAACCAACCACATGAAGATTATTTTCGTTCCAGTCAACTCGCGCAGGCCTACGAGGAATGGACAGGCGATGAGTTTGTACCGATGAGTTTTCCTCTCTCCCATATTGAAGGTATTTACGATTTGATTGTAGTGGGTCAACCGCTGAACCGCGTGCGAAAAAGTATTCGGTTGCTGCGAGCGCTCAATGCACCTTTTACCACCGAGGCACATGTGCAACTGACCGAAGACATGCGTACCCTTCTCCCCGATTTTCTCAACATTATTTATGAACATTCCCATGCAGAATCCACCGACGAACTACAAGCTTTACACGCTTTAATGAAAAGCATGCACGATATTTTATCGGTGAAAGACGCCATCAATCCTTTCGAAACCTACTTTAACGTGTTGGTTCCATTTGTTCAAAAATGTTTAACCGACTGGCAACCGTTGCCAGCAGAATCGGAACATCCCAATCTAGCCGTCGAATTACATTCTCAATTGTTACGTTCACACGTGATTCGAAAAACCTTTAGTCGCTATGCGATCCCTTTTGATGTGCTTCACGTCATGGTGTGTTGTTATGCTTCTTCGTGTAATATGGAGGTGGTTGGGAATTGGGCGTTGGACTTCTTGGCGCGTATTTGTCGAGGAGAGTTTTATTGGGGGCAGTATCGCGATTGCATTTTTATTAAGACGATGCAAAAACTCATTCAAGGAAACATTCATTACAACACGCGCCAGGGTAATTACTATCAGTTGGTGGTAAGGCCTATTAAAAGCGGAGAATCCAAGGATCATTATTCGAACCTATGGATACCTTTGCACGAGGTCCAAGCGCTCCTCAAGAAAAAATATTTCTTGCCCAATACGTCCTCTGACATTATGGATGTGGCGTTTCAACATGCTTTTCCAGCCGTTTTATTTACAGATTATGCAGATCAATTGGGATTCATGATGGGGTATAATCACCTCATCATGACGGTCAACAAACGAAATGGCGTCTTGCCCAAAGGTGCGTTTAAAAAGGCGAGGGTGATTCATGATGTGGTACAGCGGTTTGTAGGGCGAATTCGGGACTTTGATGATGGAGATTCTACGAAAAAACCCATTTGGAACATGGACATGCTCAAACTGTTTTTTGCAAGCGATGAAGATTTTCAGAAAGAAATTATGCAAGTAGTTCACCTTCTCGTGAAGAATGACGACGAGGAATAAAGATGGAAAATTTGAATTCCAAAAATCTCCAGGAACAAATTGAAGACTTGCTGTACACAAGCATTCGGGCCTACAACATTAAGGAAGACGATGCCGTAAGCATAAAAACGTTGAAACTGATGCTGGTAGGAAAAGTGATGGAAGGCTTGGGTCTCGATTGGACCTACCTCATTAACCTGTTTAAGACACATACGCCCATTCATCCTGAAATTGGCAAAGAGCTCAAACAGATTGGAGACGAAGACGTTATGGGGACTATTTCTCAAATGTTTGTTCGAAATGAAAAGCTGGTGCGTCTATTCAAAGTGTTAACGCAGCATGGAAAGAATATGGATAAATTCTTAGCAGTGGACGGGTTGGGAGGCAACATCACAAATGGACCTAATTTTGACCAAAAACATTATGTGAGTCATCTCCGATATGGAAACAAAAACGATCCCAAAATATATTTTGACAATGATCCCGAGTACAAAAGACTCCATGTCCAAACCGTTCGAGAAATGTATAACATGCTGGGAGACGCACCTGTCCCCGAAAAACAGATTTATGAAATTGTGAGGCGTTGTTTTATGGAGATGGCTAAGGTTACTTTACCAGAAATTGAGTTTGACGACGAAGAGGTAGTGGATCCAGAAGTGCTAGGAGACTGTGGCGAATTTTACATGAAGACGATGGGAAAGGAAAATATTGAAAATTTGGTTAAGAGTTTGAAGCGATTTCGAGGCGATAAACGAACTCAAATAGAACGAGAGGATGAATCCCCCAGCCCCACTGAAAAAAGAGTTCGAAGTGATAAACGAACTCAAATGGAACGAGAGGAAGATCCTAGTGCAGGTGAAAAAGACTAAATAGAAAAAATAAACAAGAACGAAAAATCATGCGTCAAGCATAGATTATGTAACACTTTCTAATGCATCCAAAATAAGTTTACAAATCATTACCGTTTAATAAACTGAAAGAAAGTAAGCGTTAAACCGCAAGCGATTTTTCTCCATAGACGTAATGTAACGGAATTCTTTTGACCGTCCCCTGTAAAGTAACTCTAAGTGCTATGCACGCTCTATTCCATATTAAGCTTCTAGTAATGCACCTTCGTGACGTGTGTCAGTCACGATGTGTTTGAACGTGTGTAACATCACTCAAATAAACCGCAAATGATTTTTTCCCCACAGACCGTAATGTAACGGAATTCTTTTGTGTGTCCCTGTAAAAAAACTATAGGTGGTACACACTTCTGTCGAAATAGGGAACATGCTATTGATAACGACAATAACATGTAAAATTTTCAGGGCAATTCGAGCATATTTACGGGAGTTAGAGCACGGACAAACAAATTGAAATCATAAACATTTTTCAAATAGGTTGGAAAGTGTTAAAACGTGAAATAATTAGCATATTCTTCATACTTTAAAAAAATGAATAAAAATAAATAGAAATAAATAAAAATATTGCATTTACAAAAAAAAGGAAGGGAATATTCCACTGTGGGGATATTCTCTTGTCGTCTAAGCAGTAAAAAAATAATAATAATAAAAAATAAATAAATAAAATAAAATAAAATAAAATATAAAAAACTTAACCAATATGAGTAGACGGTGTGGAACGGGAAGACGAATGTGTGTATCATTTGTCTCAGCTGTCACAAAAAAAAAAAAAAAAAAAAAAAAATCTATATTTAATTTTTTTTTTTTTTTTTTTTTTTTTTTTTGTGACAGCTGAGACAAATGATACACACATTCGTCTTTCCCGTTCCACACCGTCTACTCATATTGGTTAATTTTTGATTTATTTATTTTATTTATTTTTTTTATTTTTTTTTATTTATTTATTTATTTTTTTAGATACACAATGGAATGTTCATCTTTCTCATTCCACCGTCTACCCATATTGGTTGTGTTTTTTACTGCTGAGACAAGATATACACAATGGACTATTCATCTTTCCAATTTCACCGTCTACCCATTTTGGTTAAGTGTAAAATTTTAAAGCAATATGTTTCTTTTCACTGCAAGACTTTTATACTCTCTCGCCTACCAGAGTTTTGGGATTTATTGAACTACCCAAGTTCTTGGTTAAAACCGTCTGTAACATTTATCAATTTATACCGTACTCTGCGTTGTCTCGAACCTAGATTTTACTGGAATTTGGAACAGGACGTAAATGCAGGCTATTATGTATGGATAGACGAAGAAAAAATATATTTTACACTTTGTAGTATTAATATTAATACTAAGCGCGATTTTTTACAGTATATTTTTAATTTTGATACAAACCATGACGAAAGAATGTGTATTTCGTTACAAACTATGCAGAAATTTTTGACTATATTTTTAAGCAAATATTCTACCGCAAATAGTATCCAAATCTACCAGTTTGGCTACCATTATTTTTATATAAATTTTTTCACCGAAAAAGTACATTGGGGTCAGAAAGTATATGTTATTAAAAATAAAACATGCCTTATAAGGCACAGTGTAACCGAAACCTTTATAATTAATTTGAAACAAAATGACACTGTGCAATTAATACATCATACTACTGAAGATAAATTTCAAAACAAATCTCTCAAAATAACGAAACAGGAAATCGAACCTATGTCCTTGGAAGCTCATATTTTAAATCTACATCCAAATGTTCCTAAAGAAATGAAAATTTACAATGAAAGAAAAATTTTTGAAATGGATTTTCGAATCATGGAGGGTCACTTATCTGTACATAGGAATGGTCAGGCTCTACGTTATGCTTGTAGATATTCTAGTTACAATCATGCACGTGGAAAATTTCCATCAAATGGTGTCCGACGGCAAAAACATACATTTGAAGAATTGAATAATCTTTTTGTATCTTTAAAATCGTGTCAGTGTACAATTTCTGTGAAAAACGATTAATAATCTTAGTGAACTCTAAATTTGAAACGTGTGATAAAATCTACATTTTAGTTTATTATGAAATCGTATGATAAAATCTACATTTTAATTTATTATGAAATCGTGTGATAAAATCTACATTTTAGTTTAATATGAAATCTCATAAACAGTCATGTGCGACAAATTATATCCCATTGCATTTATAAAATGTTTATTAAAAAAATACATGTATTGGGATAATGATTCAAGTTACCACCATTCACCATCAAATCACCCATTATGTTATCTTTTAATTTATCCGAATGATGAACGAATTCATTTATATATTATGTTTTAATAAACATATGTACGTGAAAACGTATTGTATTTTTTCATAACAAAAGTAAAAATTTAATTCTCATAAAAAACTGGCTGATTTCTCCATTCAAAAAGTTTTTCTCCTATAGTTTTCGAAAGTTTATTGAATAAACATTCATTATTACATCGCCAACACATAAAACCGGTAGGTGTTGACACATCTGCGGATATTTTTTCCTTTCCTCCCAAGACAATATCAAATTTTCCTGCTTGTCTGATAATAGGTAATGGACCTTCTTTCCAATTGTCACAAACAGATTCATAATCATGAATAAAATAGTCGTCGTTCAGGAGATACGACTCTAAAGACTTGGGTTTAAGTAGATATTCGTTCTCAAAGAAATTTAAAAGCATATTATCAGATTCATCTAAGGTAAAATTAATAAATGAATGAAACTTAGAAACATTTTTATCTTTCTTAATCATACATGTTTTATTTTTTATCGGGTATATAAGTTCATTCCACATTGCAGCGTTTTCATAAGGATTGATTAAAATGTTAAAACATCTTTCAAATTCATAAGCTAAGATTGGTTTTTGTTTCACCGGGCAATAGTGCATCAGAAAATAATTTAAAAAATCGTTTATATTTGTCACAGGTGTAGAGACGTTGAACTAACTGCCTTATTTTGAAGGGCGGTCTTACAATGACCCTGATACTGATACTACATAAATAAAACGTGATTTTATTGCCACAGGTTTCCCTCTGTACGTAATAGGCATGATCGGGAATAATTGGTTCAGAAGGGATATACAAATCCTCTCGCAGCGAACGGAGGATTGGAATTAACTGAACAAATTCTTCAGAAACATTCATCCACGATGAGCGACAGTCAAGTAGTTCAGAAAATTCGGGTAATTGACCAAGCGTGTCTATTTTGGTGACCACCGGAACATACTTTCTCAAAATGTTCCACTGAACCACTCTGGGTAAATTGAACAACGGAAAAGGTTTAAACAAATCACTTTGATTATCCCGTTGCCACGTCATGATGAAGACAATTTTTGTAAAGTATGTTATAAACCTCTTTCATAGGATGTTTTTAAATACCCGCTTTTTTTTTTTTTTTTTTTTTTTTTTTTTTTTTTTTTTTTGTAACTACTTAAAGTATATTTAATATCGAAGCGCTCAATTATGTCCTTTTTCTTTTTAGACATTCGCGTTCGAAATCCTGCTCTTATTTGGAATCGTCGTTTTTTAGCGTATTATATCGTCGCTTACATGCGCGTTCATATTAGGATACATATTGCTATTAAACTTTTTTCTTCCCCCTGGCATTTTCAAGGTTCTTTCATTTGTACCCGCGTCAAACTGTATAATTTTAATCATGGAGCTCGTCTCGCTGCATGTGCCCGAAAGCGTACCAAAAGACTTTTTAAATATGGCCTCCTTGCTCGTTCAACTCGTACCCGAACCCATCGAACCCTACGCTTTCTTTGATCGAACGGATACCTGCGCCTGTCCCACGCGCAATGCATTAGCCATTCAAGGACGATCTATTCTCGTCCGGCATCACCAACACACGCTATTAGGATTTCCATTGTACGCATTGCCCTCCGATTGTACCGTTGAAGAAACCTATGTCATTGTCACGTGGCTTTTCCGCCATCGACTCAAAACGTTTCAAAGCATCATTGTCAATGGATCGTTGAAAAGAACTCTCGGTAACCGCACCCTGTTTCAGAAAACCCCTCACGGAGAATGTTGCGTACGCTATACTCTCCTGAAGGACCCCGTGTTTATGTTGCAATCTATCGTGCTCTCGCCTTACGGTAAAGGTCCAAACCTGGAAAGCGTCTGCCGGTTAAACAAAGTTTCATGAATAATACGTATGATTTAGCTCACATACATGCCCTCCGGTATGCTTTGGAAGCGACCAAAGTATTTTTAATGGAAAAGTATATGAAAGATTTTCCTTATCTCTTTACACATGCCCACCTCGAAGTACGCCCAGCTACCCCCGAAGATTATTACGTCCCCCCTGCCTTGGCAGGTCATTGTATCGTGGTAAAGCGAACCTATTTCGACGAAATTGCGTGTCAACGTTTTTCCTGTTTTCCATTTAAACAGAACGGGGAAATGTGTACCGAACAAGATCCACCGCAGTGGGTGACCATAGGCGAACACTTTGAAGTGGCGTGCCAATACGCTTGTCGAGATCATCCGCTCACGACCGAATGGATCCAAGGGAAGTGTAAAATTACGAATACGTTGAAAAAGTACATGGCGTCTATGCCCCCGAAACTGTTTGAACGGGATTCGCGACTCATTTATCACGGCGGACTCAATGTTGTCGAGGGAACATTGAAAGCAAACAAACACTACTGCGAAGCTTATGGTTTAGACTTTATGGACGGGTATTGCACCATGTCCGGGGCGCAATCGTTTTATGAATGGCTTTTAGGTGTGACGACCTATCGAGCCTCTAAAACAGCCACTATTAAACCCTTTACTACAAATCCTCCCAAGTTACCTGCGTACTTAAACTACCAAGTTCCCCAAAAACGAAAAACACGTACCACCGAGATGGATGTGATCGATCCTAATAATAATAAGGTTTTTAAGGAAATTGCGTTGGCGTTAGTAGAAGAATTGGGGGAGGAAGTATCGGAATGGGCAGTAGAAATGTTTTTGCGGAAAAAAGCGCCGAAAGTCTTAGGGGCAACCGTCGATTTTCTGTCTGCAAAACTGGTTATTAAATACTCTATCGCTATGACTATCAAACGAGTAGGACTATCCTTTTTAATGAAATTGGGTAAAGGGTTCAGTGCAGTGACAAATGTCTTTACGTTGTACGACTTAGTAGGGGGCGTATTAGATATTTTGGATACATATGATTTTAATAAAGTTTTAGACAAAAAGGCTTTACAGCAATTGGATCGAAAGTTAGATTACCAATATTTTCAAGATGAAATTGTGAATCCAGAATTGACACCCGAGTATATTTGGGACCATGAATTGTTGACCAAAAACGAAGATGAAAGTGACGAATTTCAGTTTATGGTAGAGAGGGTGGAAGAATATTTAACGGCTTTGCACGCAGCTCCTCCTAGCCAAAAGGAATTAGAAAAACCAAAGTTAAAATTATTCGAATGGAAAGAAGAGGAGAATTGGAATAAAAAATTATTTGTATGTTTCATTATTATAAGCGTGTGTTTTGTATGTTTGTTTATAGAATATATCGATGTCTGGGTAATGTGTCTGTTTTTTATGAAATTGTACTACGGTATTTAAAAAACCGTTTAGAAACTGATGATTGATTAAGATATATAATTTCAATTGCACATTTGAAGAATTCGCTAAAAGAAAAAAAATATATAAATAAATAAATAAATATATAAAATTAATATATATTAATATATATATATATATATATATATATATATATATATATATATATCAGGGATGAGATTGACAAAAAAGCAAAAAAGCGGAAAACCGCGGAAGAATCTCATCCCTAAGGGATGAGATTGACAAAACAGCAAAATAGCGAAAATCCGCGGAAGAATCTCATGCCTGAATATATATATATTAATTATATATATATATATATATATATATATATATATATATATTATATATATATATAATTATATATATATATATAATATATATTAATTATATATTTATATTTATATATATTAATTATATATATTTCATGTTTCAAAAGTGAAATGAATTTAATTAAGATTTTTTTTCATCCCTTTCAAATATTAATCGCAGGTTAAAATTAGATTTCCTTAGCATGTTTCTTATTTCAACTGAAGTGCTTACAGTTCTTTTTACAGGAACACTCAAAAGAATTCCGATACCTTACGGTCTGTGGGGAAAAAATCATTTGCGGTTTATTTGAATGATGTTACACGATTTCAAACACATCGTGACTGACCCATTTTATCGTCTTAAAAACGACCTTAACACTTTTAACGATAATTTGCATTCTATCGTTTTGGTGTGCCAGAAAACAATCGGGCTAATTTACATGTTCGAGAAAATTTGATTCGTGAGTCATTTTGGGTCAAGTTATTTTTATCTAAAAACCTCTTTCGTGGTTTTGACTTCTATTTTCCTGTTTAAGAGACAAGAGACGTGTGAAATGTATGCCCCTTCTAAAAAATTGGATCTTAAAAAAAGTTTCAGTTCTACCAGTGGTGTGGACGATTTGATTGGTATCGTGAATCAACTTCAAGATAAATTAGCTGCGAGTGGGGTTCCCTTTCAAATATCTCTCCCTCAAATTGCCGTAGTGGGATCCCAGAGTGCTGGTAAAAGCAGTACTTTGGAAAATATTGTGGGGCGGGAGTTTCTTCCTCGGGGTACGGGGGTCGTTACGCGAAGACCCACAGTCGTACAGCTCATACCGAATGACGAAGAATATGCCACTTTTTTACATAAACCCGGCATCAAATTTACCTATTTTCCTGATGTAAAAAATGAAATTATTGAAGAAACGAAGCGGAATCCTGGTCCCGTTGGGTTTAGTTCGCTTCCCATCTCTCTTAAAATTTATTCCCCTGCCGTATTGAAGCTGACTTTGGTAGATTTGCCAGGTTTAATTCGTGTGAAGACCGATAATCAATCCGAAGACAGTGTGAAGGAAATTCGTAACATGGTGCTGGAGTACATTTCGCAACCCAACTGTCTCATTTTAGCTGTGTCGCCCGCGAATCAGGATCTTGCCCTGTCGGATGCGTTGGAAATTGCGGAAATCGTAGATCCCGAACGCGTTCGCACAATTGGTGTGTTGACTAAGCTGGACTTGATGGATGAGGGAACGGATGCCCGAGACATTTTAGAGAATAAAAAGATTCCTCTTCAAAGGGGTTATATTGGCGTCCTGAACCGGAATCAAAAAGACATTGAAAGTGGTAAAGACATTCATTACAGTTTAGCGAAGGAAGCGAAATTCTTTTCTTCGACACCTTGTTATAAACCACTCGCGGATCGCATGGGCACTCGCTATTTGAGAAAAACGCTCAATGAACAACTGTATGCGCACATTAAAGAATATTTACCAACAGTGCGGACTCAACTCTCTCAAAAATTGGAATCGACGCGCCAGGACTTAGGGACTCTCCAAGAAAAGTTAATACACTTCAATATGGAGGATACCTCAGGTTTGCAAGCGTTCATGATTCATCTCACCCAACCTTTTATCGAGAAATTTCATACGGTTCTCTTTGGCCATTCGACATCCGTATCCACTCAGGAACTGTCGGCAGGGGCTCTGATTAATTTCAAATTGTATAAAACAATCCTAAACCTACCCTTGCCTACCGTTCCCAGTCAAGAAACGCTGTTGACCATTATCGCCAATTTGCAGGGCGTCCGCAATGGGTTTACTATGTCTTCTTTGGCATTGGAAACGGTAGCCAATAAACTCCTGTCACTGTACATTGATCCTCTTAATGAACTGGTGAATGACATTGCCCAGATTCTCGAATCCACGGCAAAAGAGGTATCTGACATATTAAATGCCTATCCCAATTTTAAAAGAGAACTGCTCTTTCTCATTCGAAATTCTATTGCTGATGCGACAGCGGACACCAAAAAATCATTGGAAAAACATTTAAAAGCGGAAATGTATTTTGTTAATACGTGTCACCGGGATTTTTCTTTTCCAGATGTAGAGGCCCACAAATCTTTATATCCCATCAAGTTATGGGGAAATAAAACCAGTAAATCAGATTACAAAATAAACTCAAATAATGCGACATCATCCAGTGAGGGGGAGGGTCGGGATTCGGACGCCACGGAAGCTATGGAAAGTATCGAAGCCAATAAATCGGCGAAAGCCAATGGAAATACATTGGGCAAAATTATTGAAAAATATATGAACATTCAGCAAAAGCATATCGAAGATACGGCTTTTAAGTACATTTTATATTTTTTAGTAAAGGGCGTGATGGATTTTGTGAAAAGGGAATTGTTGGATAAAATATTAGTATCGGTGGATAAAGAAATTATTTGTAAAGATTGCAAAGAAGATTGTAATCGAAAACGAACTTTGGAATCGATGTGCAAATGTCTCGAAGAAGCACTT
This sequence comes from Maratus michaelseni, assembly GCA_963931845.1. Lineage (NCBI taxonomy): Eukaryota > Metazoa > Arthropoda > Arachnida > Araneae > Salticidae > Maratus > Maratus michaelseni. Next base: position 44,959 of record CAWVPG010000033.1, on the reverse strand, counting down.
CATGCCGTACAAGCATTTTAAAAATAAAACAATGTTTAAAAATTTATTTTCTATTTAAAAATGAAATGAATCTTATGTAAAATTCATATTACAGATTTAAATATATCTTTTTTTATTTCAAATTATACTGATATGAAATCATCAGTCTTTTTTCTATATTCATTAGGATAAGCAGTTAAAGATTATCAATCTTTTTAACACATTCCTCATTAGCTTGGAAAAACTGGATTCAAGTTCAAAGAATTCGGCAAAACTGCAGTTTGCTGTTAGCTGTTGTTATATGTTACGAATTTCACCTGTCTGTCTCTAATTTTTAAAAGAGGGAGAATTCATTACATCAGTTTTGTTGTCACCTTTTTCTTTATGTTTAAGAGTTAAATCACTAAATGAAAGGTTTTTAAAAATAGTTAAACTGCTTAGAAATTGAGAGTGAAGCTTTTTGAACTAATATATAAAATAAAAATATAAATTAAAAAATGTTTAAATATTTTAAGCATAAGAATATGGATTTAAACATATGAATAATAAAATAAATGCTGTAAGCTATCGTTTAATTAAAAAAAAAAAAAAAAAATATTATAATATATATATATATATATATTTTTTTTTTTTTTTTTTTTTTTTTTTCCTTAAAGTATGACATGGTTTGTCGCACCATTTTAACGTTTGATATAACACATTACACACTTTAACATTTGATATAGTGACATAATCATCTTCCATCATGTCTGAGAATCAAGAATTGCTTCTTTTAAAATCACAACTGCAAACTTATGTTTATCGAACCAATATTTTATATTTTCAATCACTATCCAGTCGTTTCAATAGCCGATCTCAAGTTTTATTAAAAAGTACAGAGTTTCACCTGAATGATTGTATTTGGTCTCTTAATAATGCCATATGTGGTCCGGACACCTGTCATTGTCATTGGGCGCTCGAATGCCCTGATCGTTATTTTGAAGACCATATGAAATATCCTTCAAAATATATGCAAATCTCCAAGTTGCATCTTATTAGGAAAGGAGACTTGAAAAAAGATTACAAGCCCTTAGTTCTAAATTTAGAAGACGAACATTTGAACGATTTTTATCAATATCGAGTTTTAGATTTGGAAAATATACATAAATGGTATGAAATGTACAAGAAAAAAACGAATGTTCTTCAGTTTCAAGTTAAAGTAAGGGAGTTGGACATTGAAAAGGAAATTGATGCAATTTTTAATTTTGAGAGTAAAGAATGGCATCTGACAGATTGTATCAGAAGTGTTGCATGGGATTTGGGACCGGATACATGTCATTGTCAAAAAGCTATGATTAATCCGTGGAAATATTTAGAAGAAAGGTATAATTATGTGGATGCGAAGAAGACTATAGAAAGAATGAATGCGAAACAAATCCCTGTCAATTTTAAATCAAAAGTATGATTAAAATAAACATTATGTTTAGCTGATAAATGCAAAATAGTGTTTTTGATGTATTAAATTAAATGTTTATGTTTAAGAGATTTTTAGTTACGCTAAAAGCTGTTTTAGAAAATATATTTTTAAAATGTTGATTTTTTTTTTTTTTTTTTTTTTTTTTTTTTTTTTTTAAATATATATTCGAATTTTAAATTTTATGCTAAAAGCTGATGTTTCATGAAAATATATTGTTAATTTTATATTTTAACTTTTGATTTTATTATAAAAGCTGATGCTTCATGAAATATGTTTTATTAATTTTGTTTTGAATAATAAACTTATGTAGTAACAATTTGAAACGTATTTTTGTCTTTATTTCATGAGTATTAAAATTTTTAAATATCATAAAAAAACTATAAAAGCTACTTAAACGCTCTAGAAGAAATATTTTTTTAGAAGTAACTTATCATTGCAGATTTTTTTCTTCAATCAAAATGTTTAGTGCATTGTTTCAATTTTTGACTTTAATTTTTATTCTTCTTCCGATCCTTATTATATTTGATTTAGTCATTATAGCAATTGCTCTTCTTTATTTGCTCCTAGAAATAATTTTCGGACAAGAAAATTCGCAGAATATCGTTACCCACATAATGGAAAAACTACCTATCCATTCTATGTTGCAGAATAATCAAGTATGACGGACTGGGTAAAATTAATTAACGTGTCGCCAGATGATGATTCAGAGACCTTCTTTAAAAAATTATTTTTTTTATCTGAAGCTCAAGTAGCAAAAAGTGTTCAACGATTTGAGAAATATGTTAATTTTTTCAGAGTGCTTAGATTTCATCAGGCTGCGCTTCAGCAATCCGATTTAAATATCACAATCAAATACAACTATCGATATGGTTGGCACATTTCTTCATGTATTAAATCCTTACCAGATGAATACAATATCATGTGTCATGTACATGTGATGCAGATATAGCTGATCCGGATAAATTTTTCTATAATTTGACACGATATTCCTTATTTAGATGTAAATTGTGTAAGAGTTTCATTCCCGAATATAGAGAATCAAGCGACAATGATGAGGAAATTGATGAAAGAGAAAAAGAGGGGGGGGAGAGTGAAGGAGAAAAAGACACAAAAACGGAAAATGATAACGAATTTTGGAAAAAAAGATACATGCATTTAAGAAAACGTATAAAATGTGCTGAAGAAAAAATGAATAATGAACAGTTAAACAAAAGTGTGCAATGTAAAGAAAATGAAAATGATGATAAAATAAACAAATAATTCCAATAAGCTTAATATATATATATATATATATATATATATATATATATATATATATATATATATATAAATTTTTGTTTGAAGAAAATTATATATAATTTTTTTTTTTTTTTTTTTTTTTTTTTTTTTTTTTTTTCTAAGTATATATACTTGCATGCTCTCATTCTTTTCATATCTGCATCTCATGATTTAAAAGTAAAACATGTTTCTTGAACTCCTCCGTTCTCAACAACAGATCTGTCATCACCCCGACCCCTGTTTTTACGTATCTTTTCCGAAAAATGGGAATCGTCTCTTACAGTGCCGAGAGTGTGGGCATTGTGTATCGCTTCAAAATTATTTTTGTGATATTTCTAATTCATCCCGATCGCTGAACTTGGTGGAAGCCTATGTGAAATGGAGTGGAGACTATCATGTACCTTGTTATTTGGACACGGTTGTACTGCGGAATCGCGCTTTAACCACTCGAATCAAAACCACTTTTGCTACACTTTTGAGAGGATGTATACTCTTACGCCTGCTCCATGTTCCGTTTGCACAATCTGATACCTATTACACCAATGAACCGACTCCCGCTGGTATTCGATTTTTTCAAGAGACAATTCAAACTGAAATGAATCATCTAGTGGATCGTGCTTCCCGACATAAAAATGAATTTGTCGGAAAGAGTGTGTGTGTACTGACTCAACAAGCCCTCCTCTTTTTAAGAAATCTGGTGACGGTGGAATCGAAACGATACTTTAATGTTTTGGTACCTTTTGTGCAATTCAATTGCACTGAAACCGAAAATAAAATGGCCATCTTTCAAGACTTTCATAGATCGTTTCCATTGGAGTTAGCCCTCGAAAAACGGATGATTGAATCTGACTTTTTGCATCGGACTCATACACAAAGTTGTCCCGCATTCGATGCTGTACATGTCGCAGCGCTCTGTTGCCTGTGTAAAGACAACTTCGAACTGGTTTGCGATCTAGTTTTAGATTTTGTAGGTAAATTTTGCTGCGGATATTACGACACGTTTTCCTTTCTTCGACCATCGATTCATGAGAATTCAGTCGTACGGACCATTGCTGAATTCTTTACAGAAAATAAACCTAATGTTTTTTTGGATCGTTTTCTTAAACTTTTTCAACAGGAAGGACAAGACCTAGCCGATCATTTCTCAGATAAGTTTTTCAAAACGTATTGGGAATTGAAATCGGTCATTTCACAGAATATACCTGTTCTTAGAAGTAGTGATTTCGAGTGGGTTTTTCCTCGTATGCTGTTTCGAGACTATTTAAATTATTATGCATTTTTAGCGTCACTGGCTTATTATTGTTCCGAATCCAACTTGGGTACGAAAAAAATTAAAGAAATTCTTATGGTTGAAACCACAGCACCTCCAAAAGTTTTTTCGAAATGCAAAATTATTTATCGAATTGTTAAAAAGAGTTTGTCTAAAGTAAAAGCCTTTCACGATTGTATGATTGAAGCTCAACTGCAGAAAAAAGAACTCAAAATTTTGGATGAAGAAATGTCGGAAATGATTGCAAGAGACTCTGTATGGTCCATCAAAAGAGGCTATTATTGGTCTAAAGACATGTGGAAGTATTTTTTGAAGGGTCATCCTGAATTGGAAAAGGAATGTATTAATGCGATACAATGGCTAACCAAACTAGCTCAGTATCACGAACATGAACCGGATTTAAATTGTAATAGAACTGGACAAGAAAATCCTATCGAAGATAAAAAAGAAACAATAACGTTTGAAACGATGTTTCAGCTTAAATTTGTAGCACCTATATCATTTGAATCTATTTATCAGTATTATGTAAAATGTGAAACTGTTAAAGAAACAACGGAAAAAGTGACAGATGAGTGTAATGAATAAAAAACCAAATAACTTTATTGTAGTAATTCGTGGCAATTTTTTCCTTTTTTTTCATGTAAGCGAGTTATCAATATTATGTAAAATGGGAAAATGTTAAAGAAACTCCGGAAAAAGTGACAGAAGGGTGTAATGAATAAAAAACCAAATAAATTTTATTGTAGTAATTCGTGGAAGTTTTTTTGTCTTTTTTTAACACTTTCCAACCTAGTTGAAAAGTGTTTATGACTTCGGTTTGTCTGGCCGTCTGCCGTCTGCCGTCTGTCCGTGCTCTAACTCCCGCAAATATGCTCGGATTGCTCTGCAATTTTTATATGTTATAGTCGTTATCTATAGCATGTTCCCTATTTCAACGGAAGTGTGTAGCAATTATACTTTTTTTACAGGGACACTCAAAAGAATTCCATTACATTGCGGTCTATGGGGAAAAATCACTTGAGGTTTATTTAAATAATGTTTCACTATTTTAAACGCATTGAAATTTATATATATCACTAAGGTGCATTAGAAGCAGCTTAATATGGAATAGTGTGTGCATAGCACTTATAGTTACTTTACAGGGACAGTCAAAAGAATTCCGTTACATTACGTCTATGGAGAAAAATCGTCTGCGGTTTATTTAAATAATGTTTCCCTATTTTAAAGACATTGAAATTTATATAAGGTGCATTACAAGAGGCTTACTACAGAATATTGTGTGTATAGCAGTCATCGTTCATTTACAGGGACACACAAAAGAATTCTCTACTGTCTGTTAACACTAATTCCTGGAAGTGCGTTTTAAGTTACTGAACGCGATTTTAATTTTAACTCGCTTTTTGTCTATTACGTGGTGTGTATAAATTCTGTAGATTCTATACAGGGAAGCACAAAAGTTCGCGAACACATTTCCGTATTATTTAACTCCAGACGGAGAATTTTAAACTGTGCTACGCGTTTCCTAACTGAACTAAAATTTAGCATCCTATGTAGTATATATACAAATTTATAGATCCTATACAGGGCTGATGAAAAGTATTCGGATTACTTAGATGTTATCTTTTAGCTTATTAAACGGTATGATTTGTAAAATTATTTTGGAAGCGTTGGAAAGTGTTACATAATCTATGCTTGATGCATGATTTTTCGTTCTTGTTTTTCATGTAAGCAAGTATACCAGTGTTCGTACTATGAGTTGTCGCAATAAATTTGCCATCTCTTACGGTTTAATAGTCATCACTAAAAATAATAGAGTTATGCTAATTAAACGTAAAGTACCTTACTGTATTCAAAATTTTTATATGTTTTTAAACGATCAAGGAATTAAACATGATAACTATGATCAAAATCCGTTTAATCGCCTCAAAGATTTCTTTGAAAATGAATGGTTACCATTTTTAAACGAAAACGATCAAATAGATTATTTTTGTTTTCAAAATGGAAAAGTATTTGAAGATATGTATGATTATCCCCATGGACAAATGGCCATTTCAAAACTTCCAAAGAGTCGATTACAGTGTTTTCTGAATGCTTACAGAGAGTTTCGAGAAGAGACAGGATTTCGTTTTTCATTTAGAAAGGAAGATATTAATAAATATCCACTCATAAAGGTAAAATTTAAGGGATGTGATCAACATGAGTACACTCAATATTATTTTGTTGTAAATGATGTAAAAGATTTACGAAGGTATAGATATTTTGATTCCTTTACACAACCTTATATATCAACAGTCAAAATTAAAAATTGGAAAGACGACAGGTTGGTTTATAAAAGTCACTTGATGCCTATTCATGAAGCTTTTAAAATTTTAAAAATACAACAGAGCATTAAAAAAGATTTTAAACACCTATTATTAAAAAATGTGAATGATTTAAATGTTAAACCCAAGACATTTTGTTTAAAGCACACATATCATAATTGGCGATGTTTGACATGCTGTGAAGTAAATAATTAAATAAATAATTAATTAAATAAATAAATAAATAAATAAATATATATTTATATATATTTATTTATTTATATATATATATATATATATATATATATATATATATTTATTTTTATATATATATATATATATTATATATTTATATATATATATATAATAATATATATAATATATATATAAATATATATATATTTAATAGTTACAATTCTTATATATAGTTATACGTCCACATTTTAATTTATTATTAAAATAAAATAAAATAACTATAAATATGATATTATATGCTGAAGTTGTTTGCATTGATTGTGAAGATGGGAATATATTTCCTATAGAAATTGCCTTTGCCACATCTTCAAAGGATGTGTACATTCTTAGGGTATCTCCCAAAGAGTATTACTGGCTGACTGTCAGAGATGTGTATTCTACTCGATCTAAAATGCGGAATAAGGATCGATTTTACAATTCTGAAATTACCGGAGTTGCCTCTATTAAACCAATCGCTAAATATAAACTACATGCCAGTATTTGGTTGCTTGAACTTCGTGAGTTTATAGCTGAAATGTTTCCCGGTGAAGTACACTTGCGTGTCCGTGGACGCTATCAGTATAACTTTTTTAAATATACTTGTGGTTTCATAAATGTATCTAAAATATGGATGAAAACTGGGGTACCAGTGATGAACGTTGATCATAAACACAATTCCAGATTTATCAATTACCCTTGTCCAGGAATTGAAGTAAGAACGATGGCTTATCATGATGGAAATAAAAAGTTACTTCGCCCAAGAAAATTTTAAGTTTAACCAATTTGGCAATTTGGTAATTTTAAACTATAGATTATCTATAATAGAGTGAATAAAAAAAATTATATATATAAAATAAATTAATCTTATATTGATATAGATTAATATAGAATAGATAATATTAATATAAGGATATATACGTTATGTTAAAAATAAAAAATATATATATATATATTTTTTTTTTTTTTTTTTTTTAATTTTTAACTTAACGTATATATTCTTATATTAATGTTATCAATTATTATTATTATTATTATTATTATTAACAATATGGCAAATTTCGATTATACTGCTCATATAACCTTTATCGTGCATAAAGGAGCATGGGTACCGTGGCACATTGCATTTACATCTGTTAATCAACCATTTAAGACCATTTCTATTGGACTTGAAACAGAAAACCTTATGTTATATCATGATGAACTTTATTATAATTATAATGTCAATAGTTTTCCAAGACCAGAAGGAATAGAACTCGACTATACATGCAAAGAATTTGAATTTCCGGAGATGATTAAATCTGTTTATAACAAATTAAAACCCGATATAGGAAATTGGGATGTTGTAATTGGAGCTGTAGATTATTCAACTTATGTTTACTTGAAGGATATTATTCCTAATATAATTTTAATAAACTTTAAACCGTTAAGTGAAGAAATTACTCTTGGTGCTGCATACAGAAAATTTGAACTTGAAAAAGGATGGCATTCTGAATAATGAATAAATAATTTACTTATAATGTATAATACATAATAATCCGAAATATAATATTTAATATAATATTTTATAATTTCATTAAAAAAATAAATATATATATATATATATATATATATATATATATATATATATATATATATATATATATATATATATACATATATATATATATATATATATATATATACATATATATATACATATATATATATATATATATATATATTAATAATAAATAATAAATAAATAAATAAATATATATATTTATTTATATATATTTATTATTATTATTATTATTATTATTATTATTATTATTTTTCTTTTTTTCTTCTTTGTCTTTTTTATACTTATATATAGTGTATATTGATTACAAAATAAAATAATTATTACATGGCATTTAACCATGGACTTGTCTGAAGAAAATCTTATGAAAATCGTAAATCTTATCAAGGCAGCGATTCACGATGAAATTGATTTAAATATTAATAGAAATCAATATCTTACTCAGGAAACTCTTACACAGCGCCTGTATAAGAAAATATTTCTTGTTACTGGCATTAGGCCCGCGGAAAATGATAAAACTTTTCTATTCGAAAAATGGCACGATGAAATTTTAACAGCTTATCACGCTATTCGAAACAATTTATCTCATGATGAAAAAACTAATGTTGAACGAGTTTTAGCGAAAGATTGTCCCCATCCATTTGAATTGCAGAAATTTGCTTCTACTTGGTATAAATATAATGCTACCCAAGCTTGTAAATGGTTCGCCGTGGATGGAATGCTTGGTATCCATCCTAAACTTTATGCTCAAGAAGCTTTTTCCCCTCATTTTGCTAAACATAACGATGCTGTTCGAGCTTTATACACGTATTACTCGAATGTCGAAAATATTAAGAAAGTGGTTGAAACAGCTTTATTTCGAAATGAGAATGAAACAGATCCCTTTCCATTGGAAATGGATGACGATTTTGAAAGATGTGTAGGTATGTACGCGGAAATGGTTGGAGAAGAGGAAATGAAGCTAGTGTCCACGGAAAGAAAAGCTAAACTTTATCAACAACAACAGCCTAATAAACGTAAAAAGGTCATTGCTCCTATGTCACCGTAATATTTTTAATAAATGAGCATCATAAGGGCCTGTACCCGGAATATTTTTCAAAAGTTTCTTACGTAATGAATCCGAAATCTGTAAAGACCATTTCGAAGAAGGCCGCAAAGCATCATAGAGGGTTAAGAGTCGCAAATAGGCTTCGTGGGTGTTTTCTACAGCCAATAAATCAATTTGGGAGGGTTCGGAATCTAGAAAAGTTAAAATATGACTAGTTGGGGGTATTACAAGTTTGAGATCGGGATTCAATTTTCCCGGAAAGGGAATGAATCTATCCAGAGGACTGTTAGTCTGCACGAGTCGAGTGGTGAGAGGATACCATCGAAGACGTATATGACTAGTAAAAACAATACACCATTTATCCGAAGGAATGGTCGCATCAAAAGGAGGTTCTAAAAAAATATATAAAAGACCACGGTTGCGATACCAAAAAATTAATTCGTAGTCGGATGCGGATTCTAATTCAGGAATGGCATCTAAATAAAATTTAACCAGAAAAGGGTATCTGCCAAAATGTCCACAAATAATTGTGGAACGCTTAGAATTCAAGGCCTCTTGAATGAAATTCATTACTTTATTAAAAATAGTAAAACATAAAATCTAATATAGTAAAATAAAATAGTCTAATAAAATAGTATATTTGTTTTAACAACAAATAATTATTTCCTGGAAGTTATGTAAACAGTACTTTCAGCATGAACTATGGCATGGATATAACCATATATAAATATAACCAGCATGAATATCTCTTTCAAATTACTTAAAATTGTAGTGTGCACAATATGTAGGTGATCTTAATGTACAGTTACCATGAAACCCAAAACCTAAGTCCCTACTTTAGATATCTCTTTACTTATCTCTATACTTTAGAATCTCCCCAAAATAGGCTTATCTGGAAACTTTTAAACTTATTGGGTGACTTAATGGTAAACTATGCACACACTATTTCATATTAAGCTTCTTGTAATGCACCTTCGTGATATATATAAATCACGATGTGTTTGAAATCGTGTAACATCATTCAAATAAACCGCAAATGATTTTTCCTGACTGACCGTAATGTAACGGAATTCTTTTGAGTGTCCCTGTAAACAACTATAAGTGCTACACATGTCAGTTGGAACATGTTATAGATAACGACGATAACATATAAAATTGCAAGGCAATCCAAACATATTTACGAAAGTTAGAGCATGGACAGACGGCCAGCCAAACCGAAGTCATAAACACCACTCACATGTTCCAATTTCCATGATTTATGAAATTACTTTATGAATATATTTTCCCTTCTTAAAATCAGATGAATTACATATTCCCTTCTTCCTATATATTTTGTCAAATTATATCTCCTTTTTAAAATTTAATTTAAATAAATATGTAATGTAAATATATGTTACTTTTTTAAAACGATATAAAATTACAGAGTATTATAATTCATTTTTGAATGTCACATGTGAATTGAAAAATATATCCACGAATCTACAAAAAAAAAAAAAAAAAAAAAAAAAAAAAAAAAAAAAAATTCGCTACTTAAGAAATTGCTACCTAACGAAGTATTATATTAATACACTAGAATTTATTTATTTATTTATTTATTTTTTTTTTTTTTTTTTTTTTTTTTTTTGCGATTGAAAAAAAATTCTATTGTATATATATAATACTTTGTTAGGTAGCGATTTCATTACTTTGAATTGAATTTTTATCATGGCTTGGCAGAGAATTATTAACTGGTTTATTTCTAGTCTTTTTAAATTATTTGCTCCTAAAGTTGGTTTCGCAAAACGCTTTTCAGAAGCTATAGAACCTACTCGATTCGAAGGCGAATCATTGGGTTATGATTTATATACTCCAATCGAAGTAACAGTTGAACCCGGTGAACGAGTTATAATTGATACTGGTTTAGTATTTGAATGCCCTTCTTATTTGGCCATGTTTTTATGGGATAAATCTTCTATAGCATACCTATACAATTTAAATGTATGTGCAGGTGTAATAGATTCTGACTACCGAGGAAATATAGCTGTTTTATTGGAAAATCGACATCCCCGTAAAACTATCTATTTATCTAAAGGTTCGGCTATCGCACAAATTGTATTCCATTTGGCCATACGACCGAAATTGATCCCTGTTCTTGAAGCGGACATCTCGAAAACACTTCGTGGAGAAAGAGCGTTTGGAAATAAAGAAGGTTTGAAAAAAGCCAAATAATTTGAATGAATCAAATAGAATGTTGTTCATAAGTGCGTTCATAAGTGCCTTTACGTGTTAAAAGAACATGTGTTTTGTCCTGCAATTTTCGTAAATGTTTATGATGTGAAGAAAATCAAGTAAGCATATAACGTAAAAAAAAGAAAACCTATTTGCAAAATGACTGTCTATTCAAATAATGCATCGTCCTGTTACAAACTTCAATTCTATTTTTAGAAAAATCAATAGTGGAAGAGAATCATGGATCATGTGTCGTCAATCCCTTTTCAAAACACCTCTACCTGACATCAATTCTATTTTTAGAAAAATCAATAGTGGAAGAGAATCATGAATCATGTGGAACAAAATCCCCTTTCAAAATACCTCTACCTGACTTCAATTCTATTTTTAGAAAATAGCTCCTCCTACTGACCTGGACTTATTTACCAATGAGCATGTTTTATTGAAAAGTGCTCATTTTGCAAACACAGCTAGCTCATTTCGGCTTGGAACTGCTGAACTGATGGGACGTGTATTTAGTGAGTGCGATATTGTGTCGATAAAAATTTTTTAGATGCAACGAACGATGTTTTTTTCACGAAGTTCTGTTTTAAAGGACTCTCTCTAGAAAAACAACTTGTTGCTTGCTTTGACATTTTGTATAGAGTAAGTATAGTAATAATAGGTCTTGTGAGAAGAATTGCGATACAGGACCCTGGTAACTGAAACGTCAAAGAGAAACCCATTGATCTACACCAACTTTGTCTCCATTAGAAAATTAACTTTAAACTACAGTAGAAGCATCACGCAATAAATCAAGCATGACCCTTTTAAGTATGCATCTCTTCAAGTGTTTCTTTCTTCTAAAAGTTCGTCCATCTTCAAGAGTGCTCTGCGATATGTGTCTTCGAAGAGTGGAACCAACGCATCGCCGCCTCGTCTATGTGTGATATCATTGTAAAGAATCGTCGTCCCGTGCTTCACGGGAAAGTGTGTGTGTCGCCGACAGATTTGGATAAATTGCTCAAAAACGTAAGTATTTGTGTCACCCGAAAATGGGTTCAACGACAACCCTCTCTTTAGAGTGGGCATCTCTTCAAATTTGTGTGTGTGTTCATCTACCTTCCTAAGGCCCTGGTGGCATCGCCGCCTCGTTTATGTCAGTGCATTTGTCACTCGAAAATGGGTGCTCTGCGATATGTGTCTTCGAAGAGTGGAACCAACGCATCGCCGCCTCGTCTATGTGTGATATCATTGTAAAGAATCGTCGTCCCGTGCTTCACGGGAAAGTGTGTGTGTCGCCGACAGATTTGGATACGTCGCTCAAAAAAGTAAGTATTTCTTGAAATAAAATAAATTGGTAAACATGTTGTGTGCCTCAATTATTTAAAACATACATTAGTTTTCCCGACAGATTTCGATAAATCGCTCAAAAAAAGTATTTCTTGAAATAAAATAAATTGGAAAAAAAGTTGTGTGCCTCAATTATTTAAAACATACATTATTTTTTCCCGACAGATTGCTCAAAAGGTAAGTTTTTTCTGGAAATAAAATGTTTAACATGTTGTATGCCTCCATTATTTATTTAAAACATACATTATTTTTCATGTTATTTAAGGACGTTATTAAGAGAAAAAAATTCATTTTGCGTAATTCCGAAATAAACTAAAATGGATTCATCAGGTTTAAGAATTCGGGAATTAAATTTAACACATGTTGTCTGCCTCAATAATTTAAAACATACATTATTTTTCATAGTTTAGGACAGAACTTGCTCAAAAAAGTAAGTATTTCTGAAAATAAAATAAAATGGTAAATACATGTTGTCTGCCTGAATTATTTAAAACATACATTATTTTTTCCTAGTTTAGGACAGATTTGGATACCTTGCTCAAAAAGATAAGTTTTTTTCTGGAAATAAAATGTTTAACATGTTGTATGCCTCCATTATTTATTTAAAACATACATTATTTTTCATGTTATTTAAGGACGTTATTAAGAGAAAAAAATTCATTTTGCGTAATTCCGAAATAAACTAAAATGGATTCATCAGGTTTAAGAATTCGGGAATTAAATTTAACACATGTTGTCTGCCTCAATTATTTAAAACATACATTATTTTTCATAGTTTAGGACAGAACTTGCTCAAAAAAGTAAGTATTTTTGAAAATAAAATGGTAAATACATGTTGTCTGCCTGAATTATTTAAAACATACATTATTTTTTCCTAGTTTAGGACAGATTTGGATACCTTGCTCAAAAAGATAAGTTTTTTTCTGGAAATAAAATGTTTAACATGTTGTATGCCTCCATTATTTATTTAAAACATACATTATTTTTCATGTTATTTAAGGACGTTATTAAGAGAAAAAAATTTATTTTGCGTAATTCCGAAACAAACTAAAATGGATTCATCATGTTTACGAATTCTGGAATTAAATTTAAATCTTTCGACAATTTCTGAAGGTCTTTTACTGTAATAGTCAGAATGTACGTGGATTCGTATAGATCGTCGCTAAAATGTTATGTTTGCGTACTTATAGTTTAATATCAGCAAACTGTATCAGCTGAACGTATAATTTTAATAACACAAGCAAACACGGTTACAAGACAACACACATTTTTTAAATCGAAACCTGCAGCTACATCCAAGTGAAAGTTGTAGTCGTTAATAATGCAGAGTTGCCAAGTCTCCGGCTTTTTGGACACCAGTATTTTAGTACAGAAAATGTTTTATGTAATTGGAACATTCTGAGATTTAAAAAAACAACATTTTCTCTAAGATAATACTGGTGTTCAAAAAGCCGGAGACTTGGCAAGTCTGAATGGTAGAAGTTGTAATTAATACATAACAATGTATTACTTGAATATTAATGATAAAATGTGAATAGCTTACTGTTGCTTCATAAACACGGCTAAACAGCTGATCTTTCAGCTTCACTATAACAGGAGTCAAATGTATGTTTTCATTCAGATTCTACACCGATCATGACTTCCAGAAGTTGAAGTTAATGAAAAAAGCAGTTTGGTAGCTTGAGTTAAAATAATATTTGTTTCTTTAGTTAGGCCAGCCAATGTAATAGATTGAAGTTCTAAAACAGTTACAAAAATAAACAGTTTTTTATAAACCTTTTCATTATGGGTTCCGACCATATATTCTTATAATTTTATATACAAAAATCCAATTTCATTATTTATCATTGTAAAGCAAATGAGTAAGTTGTCATCAGTATCAGGCATGAGATTCTTCCGCGGTTTTCCGCGGATCCCCGGATTTCCGCTATTTTGCTGTTTTGTCAATCTCATCCCTGTCAGTTACAGACTAAGTCACAAGCTCAGCAGCAAGAGAGTTCTGTTTTATTCTAGGTCCAGCTTGCATTGACTAGAATATACATGACTCAACCATATTGTGACTCAAGGATATTGTACATTAAAAGAAGCTGTTTATGTTATAGTTTATTTAGTAATATATAAACCACGTTAAATGAAATTCAACTGGATCTTTTACTGCTTCTAGAAGGAAATTTGCCATAAAATTTATAAAAAGAGGTTTTATTTAAGATTTAAAAATAATAGTAATAATGTCTTTTTGTACTGTAATATTATTAAATAAATCTTTAATTATTGATAATTACAAATTATGAAATAGATCTTAATATATATTGGTGAGTTCGTACATTACTTTATGATCAAATTTCTATTTATGTTGATTAATAATTTATCTATTTTGTTATTTGAACTCCAGTAGGTTTTTATTTTTATTTGTTTCTTATATGTTATTAGGAGCTTAATATTTTTTATTTTAGGCATAACGCTGACAATATTTGATGAAATAACATCTATTTACTATGAATATTCTTATGAAGTTCTTCTGACGATTCCGTTAGATAATCATAGTTTTCCATTTTTTATTTTTCGTTTTATTAAGTTTAATTCCTGCTGTATCCTTTCAATTATTTTTTATAATATCTCATCCTTTGTTTTTCACATGTGTTTTCATTAAAAAAACAAATAAGAGGTTTGGTTGTCTGCGTTGATTTGATGCGGAATGATTCAGTAGTTTGTTACTACAGCCTAGTCTCCCCCCCCGTACCGTCACAAAAAAAAAAAAAAAAAAGTAAGAGAAAATTTTGTTTTGTGAACTTTACAATGAAAAATTTTTTTTTCATTAATACTTAAGTTACACACATAAGTTATACAATAAGTCATACAACATAAAATTAAGCTGCCTAAATCTGTAACTTAAATTAGTACTGATGTTTGCATTTTAATTTATAACTCAGCATCCCATGATTGTCCCAAGCTAATACTTTCAGATATTATAGAAAATAAGTATAACAGTAACATACATTTTTTTGAAAAAAATTAAAATACAATTTTTTTTAAATATGAAAGGTCAAAGGTCAAAATGTTTGACCTTGGAGTTAAAATTTTAAAAAAATAGTGCATATGATATGTTTGACCTTGAAATTAAATTTTTTTTAATATGTGCATGTGATATATCATATGAAAGCCCAATTCATGCACTTTCTAACGACATCAAAAGTAAGTTTCTGTGTCAATTAGGGAATGAAATATGATTAAATTTGTAATGCAAGAAATGCAAAAATTTACGATTTTTGTCCATTTTTGAAGTTAATTATCTCCAAAACCAAAAGAGATAGTGACTTATCACGGAATATTTATTCATTTCTCTATGATCCTAACAATTGAGCTTAATATCATAAAATTCTGAGGTGGTCAGGTAAAAAATGTCACTTTTTTGTGTAGATTTGACATGGAATGACCCAGATATCAGATGGGAGAATACAAACGAAGCGTTAATTTATATGCTTAAGAAAAAAAAAAAAAAAAAAAAAAAAAAAAAAAAAAAAAAAAAGCTAATAATAATATTATTAATAATATTTATTTATTTATTATTAAATTTTTATTTATTTATTTATTTATTATTTATTTTTATTTTATTTTATTTCTTTTTTATTTCTTTTTTTATATAAAACAACGCTTTGTTTGTATTCTCCCATCTGATATTTAGGACTCTTCCACATGCCGCCATCTAAACTTAAATCTCTTCCTAAGCGTAAAATAAAATTGCCACGGAAGGATTGTAGAAATTTATCCTTTTATAAAAATTTTTTGTATACAAAAACCATTGTTTTTCCTTGCCCAGTTTGTTCTGTTTCTGTTTTACCCAGAGATTACGAAAAACATTGCAAGAGTCACCATCACCTGAACAGTCTCACCTGTTGTGCTTGGTGTCATGGAAATAAAACTTGGCCGGAAAAATGTAAAAGCGAAAACGCCGATCACCTCTTACAATGCTCTCGAAATTTTTTGACTCTGAATACCCCTTGTTCTCTGTCTACTCCCAGTACATTCGACAGGAGTCCCCTCTGCCCCGAGAAAGATTTCTCGGCGGGCTAAGAGAGCTCTTGAACGAAACATTTCGACACCTGAAATGGGGGGATTTGGTACGCGCCGATCTCTTTTTTACTGACAGGAAATATCATTGCCAAGTCCAAAATATTCCCGCTATTCGTTTCGGGCTCATTTTACCCGTAATAGAAGAATTTGCCCCCTGTCCTCAACCCACGGACGTCTTCCTGCATCTCCTGGATGGGCGCAAACTCTATTTCAAGTACCGCCGCTTATGCTATTCGAACCCTCAATCGCGGCTTAACGAGCAAGCGGAGATGACTTTTTACGAGGTCGTGGGGCGGAATCTTTGGACACCCCGCCCGTTTTATCAATGACTGCTCCACGAATTCAGGCCGCTTCTTGATCGAAACAGGGAACTCGAATCCGAATCCGCGCAGCTCAGAGACATTCTCGAAAAAGAACGCCAGTCTTTTCAGCTCGAAAAGGTTCAATGGAGAGCGACATACGAACACGACATGCTACAATGGCGGAAACAAGCTCAAACTCTAAAAATGGAAAAGATCGAACGAGAAGCGCAACATCACAAAGAAATAATAAAACTCCAGGAAGAACGCGATGCTTTCCAATTCGATCGGATGCGATGGCGTGAGAAACACGAAGTTTCGGTACAGGAAATAATATCCCTCTTGAAAAAAGTTAACGAGCTCCTTGAAACCGAAACTGCCCGATTGAAAGGCGAATTGGACGAACTAAAACGGAAAAACAAAGACCTAGAAAGGCAAGCCAAACGGACTCGTATCTCTTTTCATGTCACCCGAACTCAGGGGGAAAGCACACCAGGACACGACAAACGTTAAAAACATGACCTGTTTTGAAACTTTTGAAGGGTGAATCCTTACTCGTCTCAACCCATGTATTTCCTATGGGAGATTTACTCAGACAGTTCCCTAGCTTATATAATAAAAATAAATTGTAGAGAATTTAACATCTCAGAGAAAAAAGAAAAAGTTTCCACGAAAAAAAATTTCAGTTTTCCAAATATTTGTGGTTTTCGTTTCAGACCCGTGTGGAACCGGTTCCACACATTCCACGAGTTCCAACCGGCGGTTCCAACTTGTCGGAACCGGTTCCAACATGTCGGAACTGGTTCCAATCAGTTCTAAAATAAATGAGAAGCTACGCTTCTAAAAAATTTTTTTTTTAGATGGATGGTTTTACTTTTGGTTGAGGGCAGGCATTCAGCGTGAATTCCTTGGCCGATGCCTAGCATAAAAATTGACCCGTACTAAAAACTATCACAACGTGTACTGAAAAAAAAAAAAAAAATCTTGGGTAGAGAATTTTTTTCGGCAGAACATTTTTATTTTTGGCAGAAAACATTCTCTTTTGGCAGAAGCTCGCATTGGAGATGGCTTGCTCTTCCAACTCGCAGCCTTCCCGAAATTTATTACAATTATATCCCGACGTTTTATTTATTATTTTAAGAAATGTGCCTTTTCAAGATAAATTGCACACTCTATTAGCGATGCCTGAATTTCGCGCCTTATTAGAGCATCGTGCATCTTGGCTGATTGCTCCCGTTCCTTTTTCTTCCCGGTATGTACAATTCTTAGTACATATTAAACCGGGTTGGTACATATCTCACCAAAAATGGACCCAACAATTTTACTTAAAAATAGATCCAGAAACGCTGCGTTTTTCTGTCCATCATTTTTTAGTACACGATCAGTGGGATACAGAAAACTATGTATCTCCGGCATACAGCAATATCTTCGCTTTATCTCTGACCCGGTTGAAAAAAACCTTACCCGGCGTTTTAAACAGATTTTGGTTTTTAGAGGACGACAGAGAGATATCCACCTATTATCTGAAATCGTACGGTTTCATCCTCGTTCAGAATAAAGCCTTTCACGGTGCCCATAAAATGCAGTTTTATACCGGTAAAGATTATTTCATTCAGATGGATAGACCTGCAGTTATAGCAGATTGTCTAATATATAACAGGTGTCATTTTAAAGTGATTTTAAAGAGTGTATCTCAATTTGTGGTTCAATGTTTAATGCCGGCCGATATGTTGTGTGCTTGTGAAACGAAAACTCAAATTTTGTCATTGGTCATCTTCAAAATGAATGAATCTTGCAATACTCTGACGTGGAATGAAGGCAAACCCCTTCCCATGTCTGCATGTCAAACGTTTGGACCACTCGATGAAAATCGCATTCAGATGATATATGATATTTATGGGGATAAAAAAAACTGTCCAAACGAAAAAACAATACGTGTGAGAAGAAACATTAGAAAAACTTCTGGATCCCTCTAAAGGTTAACATGCTTCCATTCTTTTATTGTTCCCGTTATTAGAAAATAAAATATTTATTTTAATATTCCATTTTTAACGATGCCTTTCGAGTGAATTCCCATCTCCACCTTTTTCGGAAGAATCGGTCCCATAAGGAAAGGGTATGTTTACAAACAAACAGTTCCATCAACCAATCTACCACTACATTTTTGTTGTAGCTATCATTGTAAGAATACTCATGGCGACATACGCCAATGATATTATAGACCAGTTTAACGTAGACCAATCAAATCTCCTCATCTCATGTGTACAGTAGGAGTCCTAACGAACGAACAGGTTTTTCTGGCTAACCAACAGTGACGTCAGGTGCCCTTTCCTTATTGACAGACAAAGTGCGTCATGGACGAATTACCCCTTGCAGAAAAAGGATACTTTGTATCCGATCAACTTCCTCCTTACGAGGAAGGCAGTATTGCTCGACTGCAGTGTCCTGCAAATCACATTTCAAAACACTCTCGGTCCATTCTCATCTCCGAGGAAGGCGTCTTAAAATGGGATCCTCCTTTCGGCTTTTGCCTGCCCGTTTTATACACTTTGCCCGTCGCTGAACACGGGGAATTCTTTAATATAACAGCTCCCCCTTACTATGAAAACGATATCAGTTTTTTAGAGTGCTTCACGGGTTATACGACCGAAACTGTCGTTCGGTCTACAGTTGTTATGAAAGAGGGCGTCTTGCAATGGCAGCCTCCTTCCGCCGCATGTGTAGCACTCTTGTCCACTTTACCCGAAGCGCACCATGGCCAGTTTCGCTCTGGGTTTAAAGCCCCTTACAACGAAGGTGCTGTGGCCCATTTATATTGCTTTGAAGACTATGCGACAAAAAGTCCCATTCAATCCAAAGTCGTTTTTAAAAAAGGTATCTTACAATGGGACCCTCCTTTTGCCGAATGCTTCCCCATTTTATATGACATGCCCGCAGCGGAACACGCTGTCTACTATTCCGAGACATCCCCTTTTTTTGAAGGCGATATCGCCTATTTCCAAGGATGTGAGGAAGGGCATAGTCATTTTTGGGGAAAAGACTCCATTGCCACGAGGATAGGGGATCGTTTGGAATGGAGACCCCCTGGGGTAGAGTGTTGGCCTTTTACATATGATTTACCGGTGGCGGAACATGGCTATTTCACCGATGGAAGAATGGGGGGTTCGTTTCGATACTATGAAGATGACGAAGTTACACTGCTCTGCAGTGAAGGTTACGGGTCCAAAATGGTCCAGTATTCGATCTTAAAGAAAATCGAAGGCGTCTTGCAGTGGGTTCCTCCTTCGGCGAAGTGCGTTCCCATTTTGGAGACATTACCCGCAGCCGAACACGGCTGGTGGAGCTGTCACGAGACAGCCCCTTACGTCGAAGGTAATGTAGCTCGATTGACATGCCAGGAGGGTTATTTACCGAGCTCCATTAGCTCCGAGTCTATTGCCACTTTGGTAAAAGACCAATTGATGTGGGTACCCGATTTCATGAGCTGCTTACGCGATCCAAACGCCTCCTCGAAAAATACTTTTTTTAGAATCTTTTGGATCCTCGTGTTGTTTCTATTGGTCAGTCTTTTTATTTGGATAAGATGGAATAGATAGAGACAGGTTCGAAAAATCATTCGCGAACCGAGTATGGATGACTGTAAAAAGCGTTACGGCCATGAAAACTTGTCGAGCTTCCAATCTTAAGGTAAAAAAGAGTTATCTTTTAAGAAACCACGTGGAAGCACTATTTATTTTTATTATTATATATAAACAGTGCCACTTGAAATATAAATTTATACCTATACTGGCTCTTTATGAATAATCAATATCTATCATAAAATAAATAATACTTCAATATTATTCATTCAACCGTTTCATTTATTATCAGTGTAAATGTAATAAAAAAGCAATATAAAAAAAAATGTCCATTTCAACTTTTTAATCAAAAAAATATAAAATAAACCCGTGTTACATTCATGTCCCACGTTATCTTTATTGGGTCTTTCTAGTTTAATGTACAGGCATCCCCCAACTAACGTATACTGCGACTTACGTAAATTCGCAGTTACGTAATTTTTTTTTTTTTTTTTTTTTTTTTTTTTTTGAAAATTACATTTATGAACTCAATAGCGCATTTGATACGCGTTTGCATACATTAGATAATTATTTTATAAATAAAATATGTAGATAAAAATTATAACTATAATAATATAATTTTATATATTAGAGGGAGTTATATTTTTGTTGGGAATATACAAATTTAAATGAGGCAAAAAAATCTCGGGTTCAACCGTTATCATTATGTTAGCTGAATCCAAACCAGAACAAAACTTAATTTTAAAGTTTCGATACAGATGAACGAGTGTATATCTTTTATTTGAACTTCACCTGCGAAAATTGGAATGGGTTGGTTTCTATGACAACAGACAAGCGCAGACTTAGTGGCGGGAATATAGTTCTCGTGAACTACAGATAATACTAGTCCATTCCATGCTTGGCGCTGTTAGTTTAGTCATTTGTTTATTACCGTTACTGTTTCGTTTTTATTTAATGCAAAATGTTTTCCAAACGCAAAATCGAATACACTGGTAAATAAGTCTAAAAAACAATGGTATGCAATTACTTTAGAAGAAAAGATGAAAATAATTAATATGTATAAATGTGAGAAAACTATGTGTATCAACAATAGCTCGGGACGTAAATAGACCTACTTCAATAGTAAATACGATAGTGAAGGATAAAGTTCGCATTCTTGAAAAAAGTGGGTAAGTGTGATAAAAGTTCGCACAAAGGGTTTCGTTTAATATTCCTTTCAAAACACTTTATCCTTTCTTTAAAAAATCCAAATAAATTTCATTTTCTAAAAAAAAAAAAAAAAAAAAAAAAAAAAAAAAAAAAAAAAAAACTATTTTTCTCGGTTTTTTGAATATCTGAACCGGCCCGATAGCAGGTGAAGCCCACTATTATTTAAGCTTATAAAGTTTAATTTACTTTCAGTCAAAAATCTCTCCAAGACTGAAATCAGTCTTGAGACTGAAGGTCTTGTATCCATGACAATAATGTAGCTCGTTTGGATTTGAGACCAGCCTTAAAACAAAACAAAAAAAGTCTCAAATTAAAGCTCAATCTTACAAGATTATTAGTTGCCGATATTCGCGGGTTCGATGCCAGTGCGATCTGGTAGGAGTGCCTGAGTGAGGTTTTCCTTCTGCGAGAACACTTTCTCTACAACAATAATCCTCCTTGAATTGTACGTCAAACGTGACAAATGAGGTGCGTTCGTACAATAGCTAGTTACATAAATATTCGGATCTTTTCTGATTTTAAATTCTGTGAAATGAGTTATACCGTCTGCAGATTAATTTCTGTAATAAAATAAGTATCTCTGTCGCTTGACGATTAAAGTTCGGAAGCTCCTATAACAAAAATAAACCGATTAAAAAAAAAAAAAAAAAAAAATCACATTTCTTAATAAATATTTTTATTAATATCTCCTAATATATTTTAAATTGCAAACCATTCGGTTGGGTAGTTTTTGCGTTGTTATATGCGGACCAAGCGATGACTATAGGTGCTACGTATTTATATAATTACGAACGCACCTAAAAAATAGACCCTTTACTTTATTGAAAATGGAAAGCGCTATTCATTCATTAGTCAACACAATTTCTTATTTTCCAATAAATTCTAGAGTGTAAACAACGAAACTGTCAAATAAGAGGTATTTTTCACCTTTGTCTCCTCTTCTCCCATATCTAGAGACCTTCTATTTACTATTATGCTATTGAAGTGGTTTAGAAATGAATAGCATTTTCCATTTTTCGATAAAGGTATTGCATTTTAAATGGGGACCCGTCTAAGAAAGCTGAAGCAAGAAAAGGAAAAATTGAGTGATGGAAAAACACTGGGTGGTAAAGGGCGATTAACTGACAACCTTATTGATGAAATAACAAGCTACTATGGTAACGCCATCAGAGAAAATAAAACTTCTTTGATTGAAATGCGTAAAGCAATTTGGGCGATATTTTGTGATAAAATATCATCGAATGATAATCCAATTCATGATTTTTGCCCCAAGTAATTTTAATACTTTAACACTTTTACCTTTAACAGGGGTCGCAGCGTCCTATATATTTTTTAATAATCCCCACCACTATTTTTAAAATATAATATTCACAATATCCTTCTATTGCAAATTTTAAGGAAATCTACCATGATATTTATATTTTGAAAAAAGTGGTATCAAATATATAAAAAATATAGGATGCTGCGACCCCTGCCTTTAAGGACTAAGCTCTTCCCAGGGCTAAAATATAAAAAATAAGAACACACATAATCCACTCGATAACTTTTATACATACATAGCATATTTATTCTATAAAATAAATACGCATTTTTTTTTTTTTTTTTTTTTTTAATTTTTCGCATTGTTAAGCTTTCACCAGGGCTTAATTTTTAACAAAAAAAGTACCGGAGCCCTAATATTCTGCAGTACTAATAACCGTAGCGTGCCCCCCCCCCTCCACCGTCACTCGAATCTGCACATTTATATTCCATACATTATGTGTATTTGCAAAATTTAAAGCAATTTTTTTTTCAAGCAAAATAAAAATTTTAAATATATTTATCGCTTGCACTGGGTTCCGGAACCCAGTATTTATGGGCTCCGATGAATTCCGACCAATATTTTAATATTTACTAAAAGTAGTAAGTACCGGAGCCGGGCTCCGGCGCAATTCAAGCCTTGGCTATCACAGTTAGGAAAATACCTGAAAGTATCCGTATTTTTTAGAATAAAAATAAAATACCAAGCCGGCCATTTTGATTCTTTAAAACTTAACTACCTCAAACTTCCCCCAACCAGTAATCCACTTAGGGAATGTAGTTGGGATTACGACAATTTCACGTATATTATCAATCAGCGGTGTGAAAGGGTGCGTCAACTACCTCTTTAACCACAAGGCTAAAGAGGGTTCATGTAGTTAGGGGGTAACTTTACTTGATATGTATAATGTTTCAAATCACTAAAGCACTAATCAATCTTTCTCCACATGTATCTTCTGGTTTTTCATTTTCCTGTTAAAAGGCTTTCGGAAGCATCATTTTTCACTATCTATGTAACGAATAAAAGAAAGAAGAAATTGTTTTTTTTTACTGTTTTTGAAATAAAATACAGTTAAGTTTAAAAAAAAAATTATTATTACATATATATAAATGTTTGGGATTACGACAATTTCACGTATATTATCAATCAGTGGTGTGAAAGGGTGCGTCAACTTCCTCTTTAACAAGAAGGTTGCCAGAGACTCTAAGCGGACTGAACTATTTACATTTACGCAAATTTTTTGGTTTGAGATAGTCCCTTCAGAGCCGCAGATCGATGATAATAAATACCACATGTTCTCCATCTTTGGAAACTAAAAATGATTATTTTAACTTCCGTAAAAAGGCACCTGCACACCTGCACTCTTTCTCTGCTTTGTTAAAATATTTGCTTTTTAGAGAAAGCTTCGAAAACGTTATCTTTTAAACATGAGTACTGATATAGGAACAAATTCTATTTGAGGCGAAATAGTTAAATTTTAAACTATTATATTAAGATTATTTTTTAAACATTATTATTAAAAGTGAATGAACTTTGGATTTATTATTAAGCTTGAATGTTGGATATTGCTTCTTGAAAACACTTACACCCGAAATAGCTGATAAAATTTCAACTAAAGCGTAAATATGCCTTTAAGATTTAACACGGTTTTCACACATCTAATTATTTATATGATCTTTATCTTTTACTAGAGTTATTGTACCTATAATTTGACAACTTTTAATGTGTTGAGTAAAATAATTGGATTTCGCAATAGTATGTATATTTTG
Organism: Maratus michaelseni; assembly: GCA_963931845.1. Classification (NCBI taxonomy): domain Eukaryota; kingdom Metazoa; phylum Arthropoda; class Arachnida; order Araneae; family Salticidae; genus Maratus; species Maratus michaelseni. Next base: position 20,070 of record CAWVPG010000033.1, on the reverse strand, counting down.
CAATGATAATTCAGCGGGGGGGGGGGACAACACGAATATATCAATTTAGAAATTATTACATAATTTATGCCCAGTTTTTTTATTCTTTCATTTTATTTGCCCTTATATTTTGTTTTTAAATAATGTAGAATGTATTTCTCACGCCATCATTGAAGATTTATTAGGATAATAATAAAAACATTTTTCTTTTATTATTAATTAACGAACATGTTTTATGCTAATACTAACCTAGAATGGATTTATGAAGACTGAATATCACTGCATCAATGAATCATTACGAATTGCATCAAAGCTCTTTTTGTAAAACTTTTTGTCAACTTTTTTTTAGTCTAGTGTTCAAGTAATTCCGCATGTTTTAACATTCAGAGAATTTATCAAGAAAATAAGAAAAATAGACTTAAAGCGTTGATTTACATTATTTAGACTTTTATTTCAAACATGTATTTCATTTTATAAACAGGCACTTTTACCCCAAAACATTTGTTTGAGGGAGAAGAGTCAAGGGATAATACACTACATATGAATCTGGAAAGGTGTGATATCAATATAAACCTAATATGCTAATAAATGGAACATTGACATAGGAATATTGTACAAAGTCACTTCTAATATACTCGTATGATTTCATTACATATATTTTGGAAAAATACTTTGAATGATTTAAAGAAACAACAGCAACAAAAATACAGACTTCGGTTATATTTCAGACATGCAAGATATTTGATAAAAAATAAAAATCTAATAATAATTAAAAACTAAAACTTAGCAAGCATTAAACTGTATAAACATGCGTAGTTACTTTATCAAATTGTGAAATTTTAAGTTGAATAAAAAAGGGTAAAGATAAAATAATTTATGACACTATGAAAATTGATTGATGAAACTGAAATATAATCAGTTGACTGCATGGATATTCTTCCAAAATTCTCTCAACGAAGTCATCGTTAAAATTTTTCTCAGACTTTCTGTAAATTAGAGTAATATAATTATTGTAAATTATAGCAATGTCTTTATGAAAAGCAATTTCGTCTCGAAGTACCAGAAAAATAGCACTATTTACACTTCGAATGAAAATGAAAAATTGTTTCACTTTTGTTTGTCAGATTTATGTTTGTTCGCACTCTGAATGTCTCAATTTCAGTAAAAATACTTGTGTAAGAATGAAATTTGATTGTGTTGTAATGCTCAGGTGAGCCGACATATATATGAATCCATTTTTGATCGCAAACGCATGAGATTGGCAAGTACTGCTATTCAGAAACCGAATAGCTTTTCCATTATTCGTTAAAAATAGAAGGTCTTTCAGAAAAACCTGTGAAAAATGACGTTTTTAACAGAATTTCTGGATGCGACAGCCCGATAAAGGTCGTTGTGAGACAACAATTGCTTATAACTCAAGATATTACTTTCTCGAAAAATGAAAAAATATATATTCGATTTCAAATCACTGAAATGTGCTAGAGTTTTGCAATATTGAGTCGGGAATTTTTTTTTTCCCTCCAGAAGCGCCTTAAAAGCAAGGTTCATGATTTTTTATTTCATTTCTTCATTTTTATTTACCCCCAATAAAGTTCATACATACCAAATCCACTTTGACACGTAAATTAGATTAGTACTTAATTTGTCGACAAACTTTTGAAATAAATATTAGGTCGATTTCGTAAGAAATGCTACTATTACATTCTCCCCTAAGTTGGAATTCCTGAAACATTTTTTAAGATCTACGCCGATCATGACTCCCACAACCCAACCAACCTAGTTCAAAACTTTATATATATATCTATATCACTTTTTTATGGACGCAATAACTTCCATAATTCTGCACAAATCTCTTCCAAAGTGATACATAAAATCAACCGGCTTAAAATCTTGGTCAAGTTCGTCATGTTCGTTAATCATTATTTTTTTTGTGAAAACAGAAAAACCATCATAACTTCTTAATTATCATACGTATCGAATCCGTTTAAAATTATTATTACTTCTAGGAAAAGGGCCAAAAATTTATTTATATGACAGATGTTTCATATCATTAAAAAGGCCTCAAGGTGTGCGTGGAAGGGGGGGGGCGGGGGGATAGGGGTTTAAGAAGAAAAAATTCATAACTTCGTCCATTCGCAAGATATTAAATACGCTTAAATTTATTATAAATCTTCTTAATATTATCTACAAGTTTTATATTAATAAGTTTTTTATAGGACCAACTCTTACAGCAAAATAAATAAACATCTATTCCGGATTATATACAATATTCTGGAGTACATACAATATTCATTTAATGAATTTTGAGAATGTATTATACATACATAAAGATGATCATGATTATATGTTACAAATTGCAATGGATCTGAAAAAAAAAAGTTATTTTTTGCAGGCATGAGATTCTTCCGCGGTTTTCCGCGGATTTCCGCTATTTTGCTGTTTTGTCAATCTCATCCCTTAGGGATGAGATTCTTCCGCGGTTTTCCGCTGATCCGCGGTTTTCCGCTTTTTTGCTTTTTTGTCAATCTCATCCCTGTTTTTGTTATTAAAATATTTGAAAAGAAACCAATTTTCCAGCTGAGTTCCTAAGCAATTACGGAGTTTAGACCAAATCAAAGTTGGATTTATTTAATTTAAATTAAAAAAAAATCTTTTTTTTTTTCTAAGACTTTAAAAAGTTTAGTTGTTAATTAGCTTACATTTATAAGTAATTAAAATTGAAATTATATTTAACAAGAACGAAAAATCATGCGTTAAGCATAGATTATGAAACACATACCAGCACAATCAGAATACTGTAACAAAACTTCTTAGATTCATAAGGTGAAATGTGATATCTAAGTAAACAATTCTCGAAAACGTATATCATTTTTGAAATCCCAGTTTCAGTAATTAAAATGAATAATTAAAAAAAATCTGATTTATTTATTTATTTATTTATTTATTTTTGTGTATCCCTTGTACACGATCAATGGATTTGTATACATGCCACAATATATGCTAAAATTTAATTCAGTTAGGAAACGCACAGTAAAGTTCAAAAATTCCATTCTTCAATTTCGGTCAATGAAAGATAATGTACTCGACATCTTTTGCGCAACCCTGTATATGATCTATAGAATTTATATACACTAAGCAATATGTAGAAAATTAGTTACATTTAAAAACGTGTGGCACAACGGAAAACAAGCTTCCAGAAATTAATGTTCACAGACAGTACTGTACCGAATTATTTTGTATATCTCTGTAAATGAACGATAAATGCTATGCTCTCTATAATCTATGATAAGCATTTTGTAATGCAACTCAGTGATATATATCAATTTCAATATGTTTGAGATATATTAACATCATTAAAATACACCGCAAACGATTTTGCCCCATAGACCGTAATGTAAAAGAATTCTTTTGAGTGTGCTTGTAAATGAACCGTAAGTGCTACATACTTCATTCTCAATACCGAACATGCCATAGTTGACCTCAATGACATATGAATTGCATGGAAATCCGAGTACATTTACGAAAGTTAGAGCTCAGACGGACAGACAAACAGAATTAATAAACATTTTTCAACTTTGTTGAAAATATATTATAAAATATTGTATAAAAATATATATAAAAACATATCAGACTATTACAAGCCATGAAATCATTTTATTTTCCAAATATTTCCATAAATAAACTTACATCATAATATTGAACCACTTGTTACATGTGGAAGTAATGAGATGTCTATATAAATTCAATTAAAAAAACTTTTGAATGGCCTATATTTATTTATTCTAACGTTTTCCATATCCTCGCAGAAAGTCCCCATGATTTTGTATTAAAAAATTTACATAAGATTTAGATATTTTTAATAGATAAATATTCATTAATCTTTTAACGTTTTTCAGCTAAGATTCTCTATCTTTAAATTGGGATTTTTGATTTAAATAAAATTAAAAATCATGCATTTTGAGTTCTCAGTCTCTCCGACTCCTTAAATTTACAAAGTTTATTATTATTATTATTATTATTATTATTATTATTATTATTATTATTATTATTTTCAAAACATAATATTTAATACAAAATTTCTTGACCTGAATTTGAAATAAAATTTTTACGAAAGTTGTTTTAAATCAGAGATTTAAAAAAAAAAAAAAAAAAAAAAAATCAGTTTAATCTTAATCATGATTAAAATCAAGCTGATTTAAATCAACGAACTCTGCTTAAAAGTGGTATGAATTTGTTTCCCAGATTCAGTTTTAAAAAATCGCACACATTATTTTTTTATGAAATGTTATATTTTACGTGCATTTTGAAGAGGTTATGTATATCACAATTAAATTAAGTAAGCTAGATTAAATACTAAAACCAGTGAAATAGAACGTATGTAAAGCGGAAAACATTTGTCAACGGAAAATTTCATGGTCTCGGGGAAAATAATGTAAACTATAAGGAATAGTATACCTGCTAAGATGAAAACCTGTCTATATAGTCCAATGAAATTTCTCGAAATTATAGCTGTGAATTCAACATTACAGTAACACAATTACTTGTACCTGAAAGGGTTAACAGTTCTTGTTGTGACAATTTACGTAGTGAATCCTTGTTTCAATTTTAGCAATAATTTCCTAATTTCACATTTTTTTTTTTTTTTTTTTTTTTTTTTTTTTTAATGTTAGTTTTGTATTTCTATATTTCCGATTACGATAAAAGTATATTAACAGCACATGCATCTTTTTTACTGATTTGTTTTAATTATTATTTTTTTTAATGATTTATATGAAAGATTATAGTTGTTTTTGCTTATGATATATATATATAGTACATTATAATTAATTTTATTATCTAAAATCTCCACCCCGCTTTTTTAACACTTTCCAACCTAGTTGAAAAGTGTTTATGACTTCGGTTTGTCTGTCCGTTTGTCCGTGCTCTAACTCCCGTAAATATGCTCGGAATGCTCTGAAATTTTTGTATGTTATTGTCGTTATCTATAGCATGTTCCCTATTTCTACTGAAGCGTGTAGCACTTAGTGTTTTTTTACAGGGACACTCAAAAGAATTCGGTTACATTACGGTCTATGGGGGAAAATCATTTGCGGTTTATTTTAATAATGTTACACAATTTCAAACAAATTGTAATTGATATATAATATATCACTAAGGTACATTACAAGAAGCTTACTATGGAATAGGGTGTGCATAGCACTTATAGTTACTTTACAGGGACAGGCAAAAGAATTCCGTTACATTACGTCTATGGTGAAAAATCGTTTGCGGTTTATTTAAATAATGTTTCACTATTTTAAACGCATTGAAATTTATATATATCACTAAGGTGCATTACAAAAGGCTTACTGCAGAATATTGCGTGTGTAGCAGTCATCGTTCATTTACAGGGACTAACAAAATAATTATAATCTTCCTGTTAACAATAATTCCCGGAAGTGCGTTTTAAGTTGCTGACCGCGATTTTAAATTTAACTCACTTTTTGTCTATTACTTGGTGTGTGTAAATTCTGTAGATCATATAGAGGGCAGCACAAAAATTCGCTAACACATTTCCGTTTATTGACAGAAACTCCAGAAGGAGAATTTTAAACTGCGCTACGCGTTTTCTAACTGTACTAAAATTTAGCAACCTAGTATATATACAAATCTATAGATCCTATACAGGGTTGAATAAAAGTATTCGGATATTTTTCCGAATATTGTTGGTATTTCCTGAAATTACGTTTTTAAATATGTTATGCGTTTTCCAAATTGTTTACTTAGATGTTATCTTTCAGCTTATTAAAAGGTAATGGTTTGTAAAATTATTTGGAAAATTTGAACAAAATAAAATAAAGAGAGTAAAACAAAACATTGGACACTGCATTTTGCAAACATAAACTTTCGAAATTTTGTTTATAGTTTTTGCACTAAATTGACCATGTTCCAAAAAATGTATATCCTCAACAAATTATACACTAAACTTAATAATCCTTAACGACAGCTATTTAATTAACACATTAAAAATAATCAAACTGTAAACACACAAATAGTATTTATTAAAATAGCGATAAATATCAGACCGCAAGATTTCACCAAAGATATAGTGAATACAGACCCTTTTAAACGTTGGTTGAAATGAAATTCATAGTTGCTAATGTTTTTATCAGAATTTATCTTGAAGTGTTAAAATATTACTCACAGCTCGTCAGCTTTTAACACATAAAATATTAAATTAAGCAGATATTTCAGAAATATTTTAACAACTAAGGCGGAAAAAAACATATTTTAAGAAGAGTACGAAGAAAAAAGAAAAAAAAATGTAATTTTCTAAGGAGATATTTTAAATGTACGGTGCACGCCCATATCTTTAATATTAGCGAGGGAAATTAGAGAGCTGATTGAGCAACCCCCTTAAAGCTATTCTCAAATCCAAACTAGCTACTTTACGACATATTTTTAAATTTACTTTTGTTCAGAAACTTGGGAAGTTCGGAAATTGGCAAGTGTTCTTAATTCAGAAACTTTGTAATCGAAAGGCGCTTTGGTGAAGGCTCCATTTTTTGGTAAAGGCAGAAGATCTTTCAGAAAATTCAGTCAAAGTCAGCGTTTTGAATCGAATTTCCGACGCCGCAGCACAAGAAAGGGGAAAAACGTGTTGTCACGTGACAAGAATAGCTCATAACTCAATAAGTAATTTATTTATCAAAAAATGGAAAACTTATCTGGATTCCAAATTGTTTCAATAGTCAGGCCTACTAATTTTATGCCTTCACGTTTAAAAATGAGTCACAAAATGCGTCAGAAAGTTTCGTGCTGTTGAGCATATCATTTGAGAACCACCTTAACGGAATCTTGAGATATTTTTGATGAGGAAATAAATAAACAAATATTCTAAAAATGTTTGTACAATTATATTTTTTTACATAATACATTTCTTGTTAATTTTTAGGCCACGCGAAATTTGTTATGGTTTTTCCTAATGATACAAAAAGGTGAATTATATAGTTATAATTTAGAAAATACAGTCAAAGTCAGCGTTTTGAATCGAATTTCCAACGCCGCAGCACAAAAAAGGGGAAAAACGTGTTGTCATGAGACAATAATCGCTCATAACTCGATAAGTAATTTATTGATCAAAAAACGGAAAACTTATTTGCATTCCAAATTGTTTCAATAGTCAGGCCTACTAATTTTATGCCTTTACGTTTAAAAATGAGTCACAAAATGCGTCAGAAAGTTTCGTGCTGTTGAGCATATCATTTGAGAACCACCTTAACGGAATCTTGAGATATTTTTGATGAGGAAATAAATAAATAAATATTCTAAAAATGTTTGTACAATTATATTTTTTTACATAATACATTTCTTGTTAATTTTTAGGCCACGCGAAATTTGTTATGGTTTTTGTTAATGATACAAAAAGGTGAATTATATAGTTATAATTTTTATGAAACTTTTATATGCAGAATAATTTTTTTTTCTGTAATTTTTACTTTGAAAACAGTACAACAGTACAGTGTAGAATTTATCTACAAGACGAACTGACATTGAAGAATGAATAATAATGGATGGGAGGGGGGATGTCTTACAGATGTCTTTTAATGAGCAAAAATGTTTCTTCGTTTTATCTCCATTCGGGGCCCGTATATCAATGATTGTTTAGCGAGTAAGGGTTGAATATGGCTACTTTTCTTATTTACAAGTCGCCAGGCTGTTAATTGCTTTTTCTTCTCCCTCATTCTCCCCTCTCCCGTGATAAAGACATGGACCCAAATGTTTATCACACATATACGATACGTATACACATGTATGTATTTTTTTTTCTTTTTTCATAGTTATAGTAAACGAGAATTCTAAACCTTTCTTTTACTATAATATTAATAAAGAGTTCTTTCATCGAGAAAGTAAGCAGCAAGAGTGTTTTAAGTATTTCTCGTAACAAATATTCTCACATGTATTTCATCATTAAAAGTAGGGCTGAAATTGTTGACTTATTAATTTTGCGTCACGTTTTGTAAGTTAAAACGTAACTATTACAAAAATTGTTTTAGCTAGTACGATATTTTAGTTAATTTATCAATACATAAGTTGTACATATTGTTTAATGAATAATACTTTGCATAATACATTTAATTAGTGAGGTGAATTAGTTTCTAAAATGTTTGCTTAATTTGCAAGCGAATCGATGTTATTTATATTAGCATATATATAAAATAAAAATAATGAACTATTAATACCGTTCGCTCTATCTATTAAAAAAAAACCGCATCAAAATCCGTTGCGTAGTTTTAAAGATTTAAGCGTACATAGGGCGAATAGCGTAGCTCGCTAGTATATATATAAAATTATACATATAAACCTTCCTCTTGAATCACTCTATCTATTAAAAACAAACCGCATCAAAATCCGTTGCGTAGTTTTAAAGATTTAAGCGCACATAGGGACATAGGGAAATAAAAAGCGACTTTGTTTTATACTCTGTAGCGTAGCGGGCGTAGCTCGCTAGTATATATATAAAATTATACATATAAACCTTCCTCTTGAACCACTCTATCTATTAAAAAAAAACCGCATCAAAATCCGTTGCGTAGTTTTAAAGATTTAAGCGCACATAGGGACATAGGGAAATAAAAAGCGACTTTGTTTTATACTATGTAGTGAAGCTTAAAATTTACAGCCATAACTATGCAAATGATTTGGAATCAAACAGCGATATTCAGTTATTAATAAATTTATCGCATATTGAGTTATAATCGATTGAAAATCGACTTTGACACTATTTTATCAAAGATAATTTGTCTTTATAGAAAAAAGATATATATTGGATTTCTTGATATTATAATAAGAATTTCTGCAAATTTCGTAAATTTAAGAATAAACATAACTTCTTTGATTGTATTAGAAAGCAGCAAGTTTGTATTTGAAAGCAGTTTCATAACTAGATTTAAGAAGTTTTTTGAGTGACTTATTACACATTCGATCTTAATTTAAGGCGTTTTACAAATAATTTATTATTTTTGTAGACTCGTACAACTGAATAATAAAAGGAAATCTCTTCTAAAGAAGCATTGAAAAATCAATCGAAAAATCGACATCTATGTTTTTTTTATTTTTTTTTTCTTTCAAATGCAAAGAAACAGTAAATGAAATTCAGCGGTTTGGATTAGAATCCCGAATTGGGTTGGGTTACCCGCTTTTATTCGCACCTGATCAAACTCGAGGTTCGGGTCGCGTCGGATTGACGCTATATTTTTTCGTTGCGGATCGGGTTGACTTCTACTGTTTCTTGCTGCAGGTCGGGTCCGGGTCGTGTTGACTTTCATTGTTTCAGTTTCGAGTTTGTTCCGGATTTTGACTATCTCGGGTCGGGTTCGGATTAACGCGATTTTCAAAGTAATGTCTACGTTATTTTTCCAGGTTAAGAATCTTTATGCAATAAGACCTTCATAATGAAAACTCCCGAAAAGCGGACACTTCTATTCAGCTAATACTCTTTCAATTAAGAATATTCGTACACTTATACCTCTGAATAGTGGGTATCTCCTACACACACCTAACATGTGTATGTGTGCATAAATGATCACAAATAAAATACATGTACTTTTGTGTGTATCAAAGACGAAATGTTGGTAATAATTTTCACATTTCGATAGAAGAACAAGAACGAAAAATCATGCTTCAAGCATAGATTATGTAGCACTTTCCAACGCTTCCAAAATAATTTTACAAAATATACCGTTTAATAAGCTAAAAGATAACATCTAAGTAAACAATTTGGAAAACGCATAACATATTTAAAAACATAATTTCAGGAATTTCCAACAGATACAATATTTGGAAAAATATCCGAATACTTTTATTCAGCCCTGTATAGGATCTATAGATTTGTATATATAATACATAAGGATGCTAAATTTTAGTTTAGTTAGGAAACGCGTAGCAGAGTTTAAAATTATCCTTCTGGAGTTTCTGTCAGTAAACGGAAATGTGTTCGCGAACTTTTGTGCTGTCCTGTATAGGATATGCAGAATTTATACACACCACGTAATAGACAAAAAGCGAGTTAAAATTAAAATCGCGTTCAGTAACTTAAAACGCACTTCCAGGAATTATTGTTAACAGACAGTAGAGAATTCTTTTGTGTGTCCCTGTAAATGAACGATGACTGCTATTCACACACTATTCTGTAGTAAACCTCTTGTAATGCACCTTAGTAATATATATAAATTTCAATGCGTTTAAAATAATGAAACATTATTTAAATAAACCGCAGACGATTTTTCTCCATAGACGTAATGTAACGGAATTCTTTTGACTGTCCCTGTAAAGTAACTATAAGTGCTATGCACACCCTATTCCATATTAAGCTTCTTCTAATGCCCCTTAGTGATATATATAAATTTCAATGCGTTTAAAATAGTGAAACATCATTAAAATAAACCGCAAATGATTTTCCCCCATAGACCGTAATGTAACGGAATACTTTTGAGTGTCCCTGTAAAAAAACTATAAGTGCTACACACTTCCGTTGAAATAGGGAACGTGCTATAGATAACGACAATAACATATAAAAATTGCAGGGCAATCCGAGCATATTTACGGGAGTTAGAGCACGGACAGACGGCAGACGGCAGACAAACCGAAGTCATAAGCACTTTTCAACTAGGTTGGAAAGTGCTAAAAATGGTTCTTAAAGAAGGAATAATTTATGATCACACACACACACACACATATATATATATATATATATATATATATATATATAAGCCGTTCTTGGTATATATGTTCTTTATACAAAATACAAATTTACTGTTTATGTGAGATTTGAACGAAACTTGATGTACGTACATACGTTTTAGAACACGAGTAAAATTACAGGCATGAGATTCTTCCGCGGTTTTCCGCTATTTTGCTGTTTTGTCAATCTCATCCTTAGGGATGAGATTCTTCCGCGGTTTTCCGCTGATCCGCGGTTTTCCGCTTTTTTGCTTTTTTGTCAATCTCATCCCTGAATTACTGTCAACTTTAAAAATTTCTCAGACCATTCTTTATTATTTTTTTAAACATCTCCCATATCTATATATATAAAAGCCGTTCTTGGTATGTACAGTGGCTCACAAAAGTGTTCGTACACTTTAAAATTTTGCACTAAAAGGGATTTTTCCTAGAATTGATTTAGAATATGAAGTCCAATATTTTTTCACACCATCTCTATGTTATTCCAAATAACACCCAGCATTTTTTTAATATTGACTGTTTTTTATTTAAATCTAAAAATAAAAATAGAAGGAGGGAGAGAAAAAACACGCCACAAAAGTCTTCGTACACTGTAACATTTTCGGATAAATTCATAATTAAAATCATCGTCTGTCATTCTATTTTTATTTTTGCATTTGGGTGACATTAAAAAATAGTTTGGCTTTATATTTTGCTTGACTGGTCCGTAATATTCTATTTACTATTAAAAATGGCTGGTAATCATAAAGAAACAACTAACAGCTTTCGAAAATTAATTATCTTTATCATAATAGTGGTAAATCAGTTAGAAATATTGCTAAATTAGTTAATTTATCAAATTCTACAGTGCAGTATGTGATAAAATGCTTTAAAGAAGAAAATCGGATCGAAAACAAAGTAAGAAAAGGTGTTTCCGTCAAAGTTAACACAACGTGATCAAAGAATTATAATTAAAAAATTGTAAAAAATCCACGTTTAAGTACTGTAATTTCCTTACATAGAAATTAAAAAAGTTAAATACTTACAACTTTGATGAGTCTACCATTCATTGATGAGTCTACCTGCAACGACTGCACAGCAAGAGTGTAAATTGCTATTTCAGGAATAAATTCATATTCCTTTTATATTTATTTAGCGTATCTGCAGTGATGAAAGAAAATTGTCGCAGAGGCGGAGTTTATGAATAATGTGTTTTCACTTCAACAAAAACTGTCATTAGGCTCCAAGCTCAATTACTGTTGTATAAAAGAGAATGTCATCATCACTTATATTATCCTTCTCTATCCTTCTTATCATCACTTATATTATATATTATACAATATACTATTCCATTACTTCATTAAAACAAATTATCTAAATGTAACATTAAATGCACACGAACCGCACCCATCACTTTGGAGAAAAACATCATTTATCTTTTACCATAGAAAAATGTCAGTATTTCCATAGCAGTAAAAGATCATTACATTATTTTGCACGCTATCATAATAACAAAGAATTCTATTAAAAATGCAATGTAATTCCCAAAACACCGGAGCATTTTTGGGAATTAAATTTTCCTGATGACAAAGAGTGTCTAAATATATAATAAAAGGATATTCTTTTAAGTAGTTTGTTTTAAGGGTGTTTCCAAAATTGGTCGTTTGATATGCATAAAGTACACAAATATCCCATTGGTTTCTTTTTCATTTAAAACATCGCATTTAAAAAAATTTAAAATAAGTGTTAAAGTCATATGACCTCTTAGAATTTTTATTACAACGGTTGAAAAGTTCCTACGCTATAGGAACTGCAGAATCATACAATATGTTATAATTTACAGTACCTAAATGATTTATTACACACTCGCATGCGAAATAAATTGAGCAAATGAATATATTCGAATTTTTTCATCTTCATAAAACCACAAAGCATAGTTCGTATGAAACTATGAACTAGCTATAGTAGTACGAACGCACCTCATTTGTCACGTAAAATCTTCATGGAAATATATAACTTATAAATATTATACTGTTTACCGTATATTACTCCAATGACCCTACTATACATGTTACTACCAGATATTACAATAATTAAAACACTGCAGGTTTTGTAAAACAGTATAGTATAGTATAGTATATATTCTTTTGAATGTCTCTGCAAAATCCGTTTTAAACAGGTCTTTGTCCCTGTCGCGCTTGTCTGTCCGTGCTCTAACTTACGTAATTATACTCGGATCGTGTCGCTCGTTGAAAATTGTACGTCAAACGTGACAAATGAGGTGCGTTCGTACTACTATAGCCAGTTATATATAAATATTCAGATCTGGATGCTATCTCGGAAGCTCTGTACGTGTGTAAAGATTTCGTCTTCATAAAACCACAAAGCATAGTTCGTATGAAACTATGAACTAGCTATAGTAGTACGAACGCACCTCATTTGTCACGTAAAATCTTCATGGAAATATATAACTTATAAATATTATACTGTTTACCGTATATTACTCCAATGACCCTACTATACATGTTACTACCAGATATTACAATAATTAAAACACTGCAGGTTTTGTAAAACAGTATAGTATAGTATAGTATATATTCTTTTGAATGTCTCTGCAAAATCCGTTTTAAACAGGTCTTTGTCCCTGTCGCGCTTGTCTGTCCGTGCTCTAACTTACGTAATTATACTCGGATCGTGTCGCTCGTTGAAAATTGTACGTCAAACGTGACAAATGAGGTGCGTTCGTACTACTATAGCCAGTTATATATAAATATTCAGATCTGGATGCTATCTCGGAAGCTCTGTACGTGTGTAAAGATTTCGTCTTCATATACAAACAAAATGGGTATCTGCTATTCTGGTACCATATGGTACCGCTAGGACTTAATGGGTTAATCGTCAAGCGACCGAGATATTTATTTTATGACAGAAATGAAATCTGCAGACGATATAATTCATTTCATAGAATTAAAAATCATCAAGATCTGAATATTTATTATAACTAGCTATAGTACGAACGCACCTCATTTGTCACGTTTTGACGTACAATTTCCATCTGTTTTTTTTTTTTTTTTTTTTTTTTTTTTTTCCTAGCTTCTGGCTCCTCCCCGGGCCTATATCCCAAGTGTAGATAATTAACCGTCAAAAATCAACCCTTTTTTTTTTCTCAAAACTGATTTTTCAACGATTTCAGATTTTTGAAATGCTGCGAGCGTCCTTAGTTTATGATCAAAATTCACGAAAATTATTGATAAGGATATTGTTGTACAAGGAAACTAAACATGCATTTTGAAATTCGACTTCATTACGATAGTTACATATGATTTTTAACTCCTTTTGCGACGAGCGTCCTTTACAGAATTTTAAATCTTTCACACACCGGTTTATGAAAAACAGAAATTTTCGACTCATTGAATCGCAGAAATGCTGTCATTAAATAAGGCAAAGCTTACAACTTTTGATGAAAATCGATAAGAAATTCAGAAAAAAATATCTAAAAACTTAAATATACCAGAGATTAAACAAGTTGGAAATTGTACGTCAAACGTGACAAATGAGGTGCGTTCGTACTATAGCTAGTTATATAATATAAATATTCAGATCTGGACGATTTTTAATTCTGTGAAATGAATTATATCGTCTGCATATTAATTTCTATAATAAAATAAGTATCTCGGAAGCTCCTATTAAAAAAAAAGCGCCGATTTAAAAGAAAAAAAAAAAAAAAAAAAAAAAAAAAGAAAAAAAAAAAAAAAAAAAAAAAATCAAATTTCTTAATAAATATTTTTATTAATATTTTCTAAAGTTTTGATTCGATTTTTACAAAATTTGAAATGTCTCGACCAAATTCTGCAAAGATAATATACATTCAATTTCAAACCATTCGGTTGGGTAGTTTTTGCGTTGTTATATGCGGACGGACGGACCAGACGACGACAATAGGTGCTACGTATTTCTATAATTACGAACGCACCTAAAAAGAAAAAAAAAAAAAAAAAAAAAAAAATAAATTAGAATAGTAGAAAGAATTACAAATAGAATAATTAGAAATTCCTAAATTTATCACTTTAATTAAAACAAAAACGAAAAATCATGCGTCAAGCATAGATTATGTAACACTTTCCAACGCTTTCAAAATAATTTTACAAATCGTTACCATTTAATAAACTGAAAGATAACATCTAAGTATAGTTATAGTACGAACGCACCTCATTTGTCACGTTTTGACGTACAATTTCAGGAATGTCCAACATCTATTTCCAACATATACAATATTCGAAAAATTGTCCGAATACTTTTATTCAGCCTGTATAGGATCTATATATTTGTATATATACCACATAGGATGCTAAATTTTAGTTTAGTTTGGAAACGCGTAGCACAGTTTAAAATTCTCCTACTCGAGTTTCTTTCAGTAAACGGAAATGTGTTCGCGAACTTTTGTGCTGCCCACTATATGAAATACAGAATTTATACACACCAAGTAATAGACAAAAAGTGTTCAATTTAAAATCGCGTTCAGCAACTTAAAACGCACTTCCAGGAATTATCGTTAAAAGACGGTAGAGAATTTTTTTGTGTGTCCCTGTCAATGAACGATGACTGCTATTCTGACACACTATTCTGTAAGTAAGCCTCGTGTAAATGCACCTTAGTGATCTATATAAATTTCAATGCGTTTAAAATAGTGAAACATTATTTAATTAAACCGCAAACGATTTTTCTCCATAGAGTTGGGTTGGTTTGATTATTGACAGCCAATTATCTACACTAGGGATATAGAGCCGGGGGGGAGTGCCCTTCGTGGGGGGGGGGGTCTTTCTAAGGGAACCTAATCCGTATTTATTTACGCATGGATAAATCCACGGCTCGGAGAAAACCACGAAAACTCCGAACGATTAGGCCGATTGGGATCGAACCCAGCACCTCCCGTCTACCAGCTTCGAGAGCAGAACCTCTCAGCCACAATTTCAAGCATAGATGTAGTAAGTCACTTCAGTTGAAATCCAAGCATATTTACGGGAGTTAGAGCACGGCCAGACAAACCGAAGTCATAAACACTTTTCAACTAGGTTGGAAAGTGTTAAAAATAAATGCTTCAGATTTGTTTGTAAAGTATTCCAAGTATGCAGAAGGTTTTAAAATACAAGTTCAAATTCTAAGTCAATATTTAACTTGATTAAAGGTGCGTGAAGAGAAATTGACAAAGCGTAGCTTGCTAGTATTCGCAAAGTTTGAATTATATACACAAACAATTTTTTACAATTTCATGCATATTGAAATTAATATATACTATCAGTGAGATGCGCTACAAGAGACTTTATAGAATAATATACTTTTGTGCAAACTGCATTAAAAAGGTGAAAAAATTGTATTTTTCTTGATATAAATTTGAAATCTAATGATTATGGCGTTTTTCAAATATTGAATTTCAAAAATTTTCCCCATAGACCGTAATGTAACGTAGTATTATAGCGAAATGTGATAACTTAAAAAGATAATGATAACGGTTAAATGAATAATTATATAAATGAATAATTTTCGGTCAAATGAATTATAGTAGCCTTATAATTCTGTTCTGTTAAAATATAAAAGTGAATTATGATGTCGCGAGTGCATGATTTTTATTTAATTACGACGAATTACTTCCAATTCAATGAGGCATATAAATTTCATTATATTTGAAGTATTGTAAATTGTAACTTATTAATGATCTCGAGTTTAACTTGAAACTGCAGGTGTGTAAACGCTGAACTCTTGCTTTCAGCAGTAAAAAAAATAAAAAATAATAATAAATAAAAAATAAAAAATAAATAAATAAATAAAAAATAATTTAAAAAAAAAAAAAAAAAAAAAAAAATTCATAAATATGAAAGAATTTTTTTTTTTTTTTTTTTTTTTTTTTTTTTTTTAATTATTATTATTTATTTATTTATTTATTTATTTATTTATTTATTTATTTTAACTGCTGAGCGAAGAGTGAGAGACATCTGCGGTTAATAAGTCGCTTATTGAAATACTAGCAAGCTACGCTTTGTCAATTTCTCTTCACGCACCTTTAATCAAGTTAAATATTGACTTAGAATTTGAACTTGTATTTTAAAACCTTCTGCATACTTGGAATACTTTACAAACAAATCTGAAGCATTTATTTTTAACACTTTCCAACCTAGTTGAAAAGTGTTTATGACTTCGGTTTGTCTGGCCGTGCTCTAACTCCCGTAAATATGCTTGGATTTCAACTGAAGTGACTTACTACATCTATGCTTGAAATTGTGGCTGAGAGGTTCTGCTCTCGAAGCTGGTAGACGGGAGGTGCTGGGTTCGATCCCAATCGGCCTAATCGTTCGGAGTTTTCGTGGTTTTCTCCGAGCCGTGGATTTATCCATGCGTAAATAAATACGGATTAGGTTCCCTTAGAAAGACCCCCCCCCCACGAAGGGCACTCCCCCCCGGCTCTATATCCCTAGTGTAGATAATTGGCTGTCAATAATCAAACCAACCCAACTCTATGGAGAAAAATCGTTTGCGGTTTAATTAAATAATGTTTCACTATTTTAAACGCATTGAAATTTATATAGATCACTAAGGTGCATTTACACGAGGCTTACTTACAGAATAGTGTGTCAGAATAGCAGTCATCGTTCATTGACAGGGACACACAAAAAAATTCTCTACCGTCTTTTAACGATAATTCCTGGAAGTGCGTTTTAAGTTGCTGAACGCGATTTTAAATTGAACACTTTTTGTCTATTACTTGGTGTGTATAAATTCTGTATTTCATATAGTGGGCAGCACAAAAGTTCGCGAACACATTTCCGTTTACTGAAAGAAACTCGAGTAGGAGAATTTTAAACTGTGCTACGCGTTTCCAAACTAAACTAAAATTTAGCATCCTATGTGGTATATATACAAATATATAGATCCTATACAGGCTGAATAAAAGTATTCGGACAATTTTTCGAATATTGTATATGTTGGAAATAGATGTTGGACATTCCTGAAATTGTACGTCAAAACGTGACAAATGAGGTGCGTTCGTACTATAACTATACTTAGATGTTATCTTTCAGTTTATTAAATGGTAACGATTTGTAAAATTATTTTGAAAGCGTTGGAAAGTGTTACATAATCTATGCTTGACGCATGATTTTTCGTTTTTGTTTTAATTAAAGTGATAAATTTAGGAATTTCTAATTATTCTATTTGTAATTCTTTCTACTATTCTAATTTATTTTTTTTTTTTTTTTTTTTTTTTTTCTTTTTAGGTGCGTTCGTAATTATAGAAATACGTAGCACCTATTGTCGTCGTCTGGTCCGTCCGTCCGCATATAACAACGCAAAAACTACCCAACCGAATGGTTTGAAATTGAATGTATATTATCTTTGCAGAATTTGGTCGAGACATTTCAAATTTTGTAAAAATCGAATCAAAACTTTAGAAAATATTAATAAAAATATTTATTAAGAAATTTGATTTTTTTTTTTTTTTTTTTTTTTTCTTTTTTTTTTTTTTTTTTTTTTTTTTCTTTTAAATCGGCGCTTTTTTTTTAATAGGAGCTTCCGAGATACTTATTTTATTATAGAAATTAATATGCAGACGATATAATTCATTTCACAGAATTAAAAATCGTCCAGATCTGAATATTTATATTATATAACTAGCTATAGTACGAACGCACCTCATTTGTCACGTTTGACGTACAATTTCCAACTTGTTTAATCTCTGGTATATTTAAGTTTTTAGATATTTTTTTCTGAATTTCTTATCGATTTTCATCAAAAGTTGTAAGCTTTGCCTTATTTAATGACAGCATTTCTGCGATTCAATGAGTCGAAAATTTCTGTTTTTCATAAACCGGTGTGTGAAAGATTTAAAATTCTGTAAAGGACGCTCGTCGCAAAAGGAGTTAAAAATCATATGTAACTATCGTAATGAAGTCGAATTTCAAAATGCATGTTTAGTTTCCTTGTACAACAATATCCTTATCAATAATTTTCGTGAATTTTGATCATAAACTAAGGACGCTCGCAGCATTTCAAAAATCTGAAATCGTTGAAAAATCAGTTTTGAGAAAAAAAAAAGGGTTGATTTTTGACGGTTAATTATCTACACTTGGGATATAGGCCCGGGGAGGAGCCAGAAGCTAGGAAAAAAAAAAAAAAAAAAAAAAAAAAAAAAAACAGATGGAAATTGTACGTCAAAACGTGACAAATGAGGTGCGTTCGTACTATAGCTAGTTATAATAAATATTCAGATCTTGATGATTTTTAATTCTATGAAATGAATTATATCGTCTGCAGATTTCATTTCTGTCATAAAATAAATATCTCGGTCGCTTGACGATTAACCCATTAAGTCCTAGCGGTACCATATGGTACCAGAATAGCAGATACCCATTTTGTTTGTATATGAAGACGAAATCTTTACACACGTACAGAGCTTCCGAGATAGCATCCAGATCTGAATATTTATATATAACTGGCTATAGTAGTACGAACGCACCTCATTTGTCACGTTTGACGTACAATTTTCAACGAGCGACACGATCCGAGTATAATTACGTAAGTTAGAGCACGGACAGACAAGCGCGACAGGGACAAAGACCTGTTTAAAACGGATTTTGCAGAGACATTCAAAAGAATATATACTATACTATACTATACTGTTTTACAAAACCTGCAGTGTTTTAATTATTGTAATATCTGGTAGTAACATGTATAGTAGGGTCATTGGAGTAATATACGGTAAACAGTATAATATTTATAAGTTATATATTTCCATGAAGATTTTACGTGACAAATGAGGTGCGTTCGTACTACTATAGCTAGTTCATAGTTTCATACGAACTATGCTTTGTGGTTTTATGAAGACGAAATCTTTACACACGTACAGAGCTTCCGAGATAGCATCCAGATCTGAATATTTATATATAACTGGCTATAGTAGTACGAACGCACCTCATTTGTCACGTTTGACGTACAATTTTCAACGAGCGACACGATCCGAGTATAATTACGTAAGTTAGAGCACGGACAGACAAGCGCGACAGGGACAAAGACCTGTTTAAAACGGATTTTGCAGAGACATTCAAAAGAATATATACTATACTATACTATACTGTTTTACAAAACCTGCAGTGTTTTAATTATTGTAATATCTGGTAGTAACATGTATAGTAGGGTCATTGGAGTAATATACGGTAAACAGTATAATATTTATAAGTTATATATTTCCATGAAGATTTTACGTGACAAATGAGGTGCGTTCGTACTACTATAGCTAGTTCATAGTTTCATACGAACTATGCTTTGTGGTTTTATGAAGATGAAAAAATTCGAATATATTCATTTGCTCAATTTATTTCGCATGCGAGTGTATAAGTTTGG
>CAWVPG010000032.1:0-196376 GCA_963931845.1 Maratus michaelseni | reverse complement strand
TTTAGACCCGATTTT
This sequence comes from Maratus michaelseni, assembly GCA_963931845.1. Lineage (NCBI taxonomy): Eukaryota > Metazoa > Arthropoda > Arachnida > Araneae > Salticidae > Maratus > Maratus michaelseni. The sequence goes on along the minus strand of CAWVPG010000032.1, from coordinate 196,361 downwards.
CGGCGGATTTAGGCCTAAAAATAATAACCGATACAGGCCGGAAATGGCCTTTGTATATACATATATAGCCCCTAGATGCCTTTCCGACCCAAAAAATCGGTAAAATCCGCGAAAATCGGCAACTCTACCGAAATCGGCTCAAAAATCGTCTGCGCGTCATGGTAGAATCGAGATTTTAGACCCGATTTTCGGCGGATTTAGGCCTAAAAATAATAACCGATACAGGCCGGAAATGGCCTTTGTATATACATATATAGCCCCTAGATGCCTTTCCGACCCAAAAAATCGGTAAAATCCGCGAAAATCGGCAACTCTACCGAAATCGGCTCAAAAATCGTCTGCGCGTCATGGTAATCGATTTTAGACCCGATTTTCGGCGGATTTAGGCCTAAAAATAATAACCGATACAGGCCGGAAATGGCCTTTGTATATACATATATAGCCCCTAGATGCCTTTCCGACCCAAAAAATCGGTAAAATCCGCGAAAATCGGCAACTCTACCGAAATCGGCTCAAAAATCGTCTGCGCGTCATGGTAATCGATTTTAGACCCGATTTTCGGCGGATTTAGGCCTAAAAATAATAACCGATACAGGCCGGAAATGGCCTTTGTATATACATATATAGCCCCTAGATGCCTTTCCGACCCAAAAAATCGGTAAAATCCGCGAAAATCGGCAACTCTACCGAAATCGGCTCAAAAATCGTCTGCGCGTCATGGTAATCGATTTTAGACCCGATTTTCGGCGGATTTAGGCCTAAAAATAATAACCGATACAGGCCGGAAATGGCCTTTGTATATACATATATAGCCCCTAGATGCCTTTCCGACCCAAAAAATCGGTAAAATCCGCGAAAATCGGCAACTCTACCGAAATCGGCTCAAAAATCGTCTGCGCGTCATGGTAATCGATTTTAGACCCGATTTTCGGCGGATTTAGGCCTAAAAATAATAACCGATACAGGCCGGAAATGGCCTTTGTATATACATATATAGCCCCTAGATGCCTTTCCGACCCAAAAAATCGGTAAAATCCGCGAAAATCGGCAACTCTACCGAAATCGGCTCAAAAATCGTCTGCGCGTCATGGTAATCGATTTTAGACCCGATTTTCGGCGGATTTAGGCCTAAAAATAATAACCGATACAGGCCGGAAATGGCCTTTGTATATACATATATAGCCCCTAGATGCCTTTCCGACCCAAAAAATCGGTAAAATCCGCGAAAATCGGCAACTCTACCGAAATCGGCTCAAAAATCGTCTGCGCGTCATGGTAATCGATTTTAGACCCGATTTTCGGCGGATTTAGGCCTAAAAATAATAACCGATACAGGCCGGAAATGGCCTTTGTATATACATATATAGCCCCTAGATGCCTTTCCGACCCAAAAAATCGGTAAAATCCGCGAAAATCGGCAACTCTACCGAAATCGGCTCAAAAATCGTCTGCGCGTCATGGTAATCGATTTTAGACCCGATTTTCGGCGGATTTAGGCCTAAAAATAATAACCGATACAGGCCGGAAATGGCCTTTGTATATACATATATAGCCCCTAGATGCCTTTCCGACCCAAAAAATCGGTAAAATCCGCGAAAATCGGCAACTCTACCGAAATCGGCTCAAAAATCGTCTGCGCGTCATGGTAATCGATTTTAGACCCGATTTTCGGCGGATTTAGGCCTAAAAATAATAACCGATACAGGCCGGAAATGGCCTTTGTATATACATATATAGCCCCTAGATGCCTTTCCGACCCAAAAAATCGGTAAAATCCGCGAAAATCGGCAACTCTACCGAAATCGGCTCAAAAATCGTCTGCGCGTCATGGTAATCGATTTTAGACCCGATTTTCGGCGGATTTAGGCCTAAAAATAATAACCGATACAGGCCGGAAATGGCCTTTGTATATACATATATAGCCCCTAGATGCCTTTCCGACCCAAAAAATCGGTAAAATCCGCGAAAATCGGCAACTCTACCGAAATCGGCTCAAAAATCGTCTGCGCGTCATGGTAATCGATTTTAGACCCGATTTTCGGCGGATTTAGGCCTAAAAATAATAACCGATACAGGCCGGAAATGGCCTTTGTATATACATATATAGCCCCTAGATGCCTTTCCGACCCAAAAAATCGGTAAAATCCGCGAAAATCGGCAACTCTACCGAAATCGGCTCAAAAATCGTCTGCGCGTCATGGTAATCGATTTTAGACCCGATTTTCGGCGGATTTAGGCCTAAAAATAATAACCGATACAGGCCGGAAATGGCCTTTGTATATACATATATAGCCCCTAGATGCCTTTCCGACCCAAAAAATCGGTAAAATCCGCGAAAATCGGCAACTCTACCGAAATCGGCTCAAAAATCGTCTGCGCGTCATGGTAATCGATTTTAGACCCGATTTTCGGCGGATTTAGGCCTAAAAATAATAACCGATACAGGCCGGAAATGGCCTTTGTATATACATATATAGCCCCTAGATGCCTTTCCGACCCAAAAAATCGGTAAAATCCGCGAAAATCGGCAACTCTACCGAAATCGGCTCAAAAATCGTCTGCGCGTCATGGTAATCGATTTTAGACCCGATTTTCGGCGGATTTAGGCCTAAAAATAATAACCGATACAGGCCGGAAATGGCCTTTGTATATACATATATAGCCCCTAGATGCCTTTCCGACCCAAAAAATCGGTAAAATCCGCGAAAATCGGCAACTCTACCGAAATCGGCTCAAAAATCGTCTGCGCGTCATGGTAATCGATTTTAGACCCGATTTTCGGCGGATTTAGGCCTAAAAATAATAACCGATACAGGCCGGAAATGGCCTTTGTATATACATATATAGCCCCTAGATGCCTTTCCGACCCAAAAAATCGGTAAAATCCGCGAAAATCGGCAACTCTACCGAAATCGGCTCAAAAATCGTCTGCGCGTCATGGTAATCGATTTTAGACCCGATTTTCGGCGGATTTAGGCCTAAAAATAATAACCGATACAGGCCGGAAATGGCCTTTGTATATACATATATAGCCCCTAGATGCCTTTCCGACCCAAAAAATCGGTAAAATCCGCGAAAATCGGCAACTCTACCGAAATCGGCTCAAAAATCGTCTGCGCGTCATGGTAATCGATTTTAGACCCGATTTTCGGCGGATTTAGGCCTAAAAATAATAACCGATACAGGCCGGAAATGGCCTTTGTATATACATATATAGCCCCTAGATGCCTTTCCGACCCAAAAAATCGGTAAAATCCGCGAAAATCGGCAACTCTACCGAAATCGGCTCAAAAATCGTCTGCGCGTCATGGTAATCGATTTTAGACCCGATTTTCGGCGGATTTAGGCCTAAAAATAATAACCGATACAGGCCGGAAATGGCCTTTGTATATACATATATAGCCCCTAGATGCCTTTCCGACCCAAAAAATCGGTAAAATCCGCGAAAATCGGCAACTCTACCGAAATCGGCTCAAAAATCGTCTGCGCGTCATGGTAATCGATTTTAGACCCGATTTTCGGCGGATTTAGGCCTAAAAATAATAACCGATACAGGCCGGAAATGGCCTTTGTATATACATATATAGCCCCTAGATGCCTTTCCGACCCAAAAAATCGGTAAAATCCGCGAAAATCGGCAACTCTACCGAAATCGGCTCAAAAATCGTCTGCGCGTCATGGTAATCGATTTTAGACCCGATTTTCGGCGGATTTAGGCCTAAAAATAATAACCGATACAGGCCGGAAATGGCCTTTGTATATACATATATAGCCCCTAGATGCCTTTCCGACCCAAAAAATCGGTAAAATCCGCGAAAATCGGCAACTCTACCGAAATCGGCTCAAAAATCGTCTGCGCGTCATGGTAATCGATTTTAGACCCGATTTTCGGCGGATTTAGGCCTAAAAATAATAACCGATACAGGCCGGAAATGGCCTTTGTATATACATATATAGCCCCTAGATGCCTTTCCGACCCAAAAAATCGGTAAAATCCGCGAAAATCGGCAACTCTACCGAAATCGGCTCAAAAATCGTCTGCGCGTCATGGTAATCGATTTTAGACCCGATTTTCGGCGGATTTAGGCCTAAAAATAATAACCGATACAGGCCGGAAATGGCCTTTGTATATACATATATAGCCCCTAGATGCCTTTCCGACCCAAAAAATCGGTAAAATCCGCGAAAATCGGCAACTCTACCGAAATCGGCTCAAAAATCGTCTGCGCGTCATGGTAATCGATTTTAGACCCGATTTTCGGCGGATTTAGGCCTAAAAATAATAACCGATACAGGCCGGAAATGGCCTTTGTATATACATATATAGCCCCTAGATGCCTTTCCGACCCAAAAAATCGGTAAAATCCGCGAAAATCGGCAACTCTACCGAAATCGGCTCAAAAATCGTCTGCGCGTCATGGTAATCGATTTTAGACCCGATTTTCGGCGGATTTAGGCCTAAAAATAATAACCGATACAGGCCGGAAATGGCCTTTGTATATACATATATAGCCCCTAGATGCCTTTCCGACCCAAAAAATCGGTAAAATCCGCGAAAATCGGCAACTCTACCGAAATCGGCTCAAAAATCGTCTGCGCGTCATGGTAATCGATTTTAGACCCGATTTTCGGCGGATTTAGGCCTAAAAATAATAACCGATACAGGCCGGAAATGGCCTTTGTATATACATATATAGCCCCTAGATGCCTTTCCGACCCAAAAAATCGGTAAAATCCGCGAAAATCGGCAACTCTACCGAAATCGGCTCAAAAATCGTCTGCGCGTCATGGTAATCGATTTTAGACCCGATTTTCGGCGGATTTAGGCCTAAAAATAATAACCGATACAGGCCGGAAATGGCCTTTGTATATACATATATAGCCCCTAGATGCCTTTCCGACCCAAAAAATCGGTAAAATCCGCGAAAATCGGCAACTCTACCGAAATCGGCTCAAAAATCGTCTGCGCGTCATGGTAATCGATTTTAGACCCGATTTTCGGCGGATTTAGGCCTAAAAATAATAACCGATACAGGCCGGAAATGGCCTTTGTATATACATATATAGCCCCTAGATGCCTTTCCGACCCAAAAAATCGGTAAAATCCGCGAAAATCGGCAACTCTACCGAAATCGGCTCAAAAATCGTCTGCGCGTCATGGTAATCGATTTTAGACCCGATTTTCGGCGGATTTAGGCCTAAAAATAATAACCGATACAGGCCGGAAATGGCCTTTGTATATACATATATAGCCCCTAGATGCCTTTCCGACCCAAAAAATCGGTAAAATCCGCGAAAATCGGCAACTCTACCGAAATCGGCTCAAAAATCGTCTGCGCGTCATGGTAATCGATTTTAGACCCGATTTTCGGCGGATTTAGGCCTAAAAATAATAACCGATACAGGCCGGAAATGGCCTTTGTATATACATATATAGCCCCTAGATGCCTTTCCGACCCAAAAAATCGGTAAAATCCGCGAAAATCGGCAACTCTACCGAAATCGGCTCAAAAATCGTCTGCGCGATCATGGTAATCGATTTTAGACCCGATTTTCGGCGGATTTAGGCCTAAAAATAATAACCGATACAGGCCGGAAATGGCCTTTGTATATACATATATAGCCCCTAGATGCCTTTCCGACCCAAAAAATCGGTAAAATCCGCGAAAATCGGCAACTCTACCGAAATCGGCTCAAAAATCGTCTGCGCGTCATGGTAATCGATTTTAGACCCGATTTTCGGCGGATTTAGGCCTAAAAATAATAACCGATACAGGCCGGAAATGGCCTTTGTATATACATATATAGCCCCTAGATGCCTTTCCGACCCAAAAAATCGGTAAAATCCGCGAAAATCGGCAACTCTACCGAAATCGGCTCAAAAATCGTCTGCGCGTCATGGTAATCGATTTTAGACCCGATTTTCGGCGGATTTAGGCCTAAAAATAATAACCGATACAGGCCGGAAATGGCCTTTGTATATACATATATAGCCCCTAGATGCCTTTCCGACCCAAAAAATCGGTAAAATCCGCGAAAATCGGCAACTCTACCGAAATCGGCTCAAAAATCGTCTGCGCGTCATGGTAATCGATTTTAGACCCGATTTTCGGCGGATTTAGGCCTAAAAATAATAACCGATACAGGCCGGAAATGGCCTTTGTATATACATATATAGCCCCTAGATGCCTTTCCGACCCAAAAAATCGGTAAAATCCGCGAAAATCGGCAACTCTACCGAAATCGGCTCAAAAATCGTCTGCGCGTCATGGTAATCGATTTTAGACCCGATTTTCGGCGGATTTAGGCCTAAAAATAATAACCGATACAGGCCGGAAATGGCCTTTGTATATACATATATAGCCCCTAGATGCCTTTCCGACCCAAAAAATCGGTAAAATCCGCGAAAATCGGCAACTCTACCGAAATCGGCTCAAAAATCGTCTGCGCGTCATGGTAATCGATTTTAGACCCGATTTTCGGCGGATTTAGGCCTAAAAATAATAACCGATACAGGCCGGAAATGGCCTTTGTATATACATATATAGCCCCTAGATGCCTTTCCGACCCAAAAAATCGGTAAAATCCGCGAAAATCGGCAACTCTACCGAAATCGGCTCAAAAATCGTCTGCGCGTCATGGTAATCGATTTTAGACCCGATTTTCGGCGGATTTAGGCCTAAAAATAATAACCGATACAGGCCGGAAATGGCCTTTGTATATACATATATAGCCCCTAGATGCCTTTCCGACCCAAAAAATCGGTAAAATCCGCGAAAATCGGCAACTCTACCGAAATCGGCTCAAAAATCGTCTGCGCGTCATGGTAATCGATTTTAGACCCGATTTTCGGCGGATTTAGGCCTAAAAATAATAACCGATACAGGCCGGAAATGGCCTTTGTATATACATATATAGCCCCTAGATGCCTTTCCGACCCAAAAAATCGGTAAAATCCGCGAAAATCGGCAACTCTACCGAAATCGGCTCAAAAATCGTCTGCGCGTCATGGTAATCGATTTTAGACCCGATTTTCGGCGGATTTAGGCCTAAAAATAATAACCGATACAGGCCGGAAATGGCCTTTGTATATACATATATAGCCCCTAGATGCCTTTCCGACCCAAAAAATCGGTAAAATCCGCGAAAATCGGCAACTCTACCGAAATCGGCTCAAAAATCGTCTGCGCGTCATGGTAATCGATTTTAGACCCGATTTTCGGCGGATTTAGGCCTAAAAATAATAACCGATACAGGCCGGAAATGGCCTTTGTATATACATATATAGCCCCTAGATGCCTTTCCGACCCAAAAAATCGGTAAAATCCGCGAAAATCGGCAACTCTACCGAAATCGGCTCAAAAATCGTCTGCGCGTCATGGTAATCGATTTTAGACCCGATTTTCGGCGGATTTAGGCCTAAAAATAATAACCGATACAGGCCGGAAATGGCCTTTGTATATACATATATAGCCCCTAGATGCCTTTCCGACCCAAAAAATCGGTAAAATCCGCGAAAATCGGCAACTCTACCGAAATCGGCTCAAAAATCGTCTGCGCGTCATGGTAATCGATTTTAGACCCGATTTTCGGCGGATTTAGGCCTAAAAATAATAACCGATACAGGCCGGAAATGGCCTTTGTATATACATATATAGCCCCTAGATGCCTTTCCGACCCAAAAAATCGGTAAAATCCGCGAAAATCGGCAACTCTACCGAAATCGGCTCAAAAATCGTCTGCGCGTCATGGTAATCGATTTTAGACCCGATTTTCGGCGGATTTAGGCCTAAAAATAATAACCGATACAGGCCGGAAATGGCCTTTGTATATACATATATAGCCCCTAGATGCCTTTCCGACCCAAAAAATCGGTAAAATCCGCGAAAATCGGCAACTCTACCGAAATCGGCTCAAAAATCGTCTGCGCGTCATGGTAATCGATTTTAGACCCGATTTTCGGCGGATTTAGGCCTAAAAATAATAACCGATACAGGCCGGAAATGGCCTTTGTATATACATATATAGCCCCTAGATGCCTTTCCGACCCAAAAAATCGGTAAAATCCGCGAAAATCGGCAACTCTACCGAAATCGGCTCAAAAATCGTCTGCGCGTCATGGTAATCGATTTTAGACCCGATTTTCGGCGGATTTAGGCCTAAAAATAATAACCGATACAGGCCGGAAATGGCCTTTGTATATACATATATAGCCCCTAGATGCCTTTCCGACCCAAAAAATCGGTAAAATCCGCGAAAATCGGCAACTCTACCGAAATCGGCTCAAAAATCGTCTGCGCGTCATGGTAATCGATTTTAGACCCGATTTTCGGCGGATTTAGGCCTAAAAATAATAACCGATACAGGCCGGAAATGGCCTTTGTATATACATATATAGCCCCTAGATGCCTTTCCGACCCAAAAAATCGGTAAAATCCGCGAAAATCGGCAACTCTACCGAAATCGGCTCAAAAATCGTCTGCGCGTCATGGTAATCGATTTTAGACCCGATTTTCGGCGGATTTAGGCCTAAAAATAATAACCGATACAGGCCGGAAATGGCCTTTGTATATACATATATAGCCCCTAGATGCCTTTCCGACCCAAAAAATCGGTAAAATCCGCGAAAATCGGCAACTCTACCGAAATCGGCTCAAAAATCGTCTGCGCGTCATGGTAATCGATTTTAGACCCGATTTTCGGCGGATTTAGGCCTAAAAATAATAACCGATACAGGCCGGAAATGGCCTTTGTATATACATATATAGCCCCTAGATGCCTTTCCGACCCAAAAAATCGGTAAAATCCGCGAAAATCGGCAACTCTACCGAAATCGGCTCAAAAATCGTCTGCGCGTCATGGTAATCGATTTTAGACCCGATTTTCGGCGGATTTAGGCCTAAAAATAATAACCGATACAGGCCGGAAATGGCCTTTGTATATACATATATAGCCCCTAGATGCCTTTCCGACCCAAAAAATCGGTAAAATCCGCGAAAATCGGCAACTCTACCGAAATCGGCTCAAAAATCGTCTGCGCGTCATGGTAATCGATTTTAGACCCGATTTTCGGCGGATTTAGGCCTAAAAATAATAACCGATACAGGCCGGAAATGGCCTTTGTATATACATATATAGCCCCTAGATGCCTTTCCGACCCAAAAAATCGGTAAAATCCGCGAAAATCGGCAACTCTACCGAAATCGGCTCAAAAATCGTCTGCGCGTCATGGTAATCGATTTTAGACCCGATTTTCGGCGGATTTAGGCCTAAAAATAATAACCGATACAGGCCGGAAATGGCCTTTGTATATACATATATAGCCCCTAGATGCCTTTCCGACCCAAAAAATCGGTAAAATCCGCGAAAATCGGCAACTCTACCGAAATCGGCTCAAAAATCGTCTGCGCGTCATGGTAATCGATTTTAGACCCGATTTTCGGCGGATTTAGGCCTAAAAATAATAACCGATACAGGCCGGAAATGGCCTTTGTATATACATATATAGCCCCTAGATGCCTTTCCGACCCAAAAAATCGGTAAAATCCGCGAAAATCGGCAACTCTACCGAAATCGGCTCAAAAATCGTCTGCGCGTCATGGTAATCGATTTTAGACCCGATTTTCGGCGGATTTAGGCCTAAAAATAATAACCGATACAGGCCGGAAATGGCCTTTGTATATACATATATAGCCCCTAGATGCCTTTCCGACCCAAAAAATCGGTAAAATCCGCGAAAATCGGCAACTCTACCGAAATCGGCTCAAAAATCGTCTGCGCGTCATGGTAATCGATTTTAGACCCGATTTTCGGCGGATTTAGGCCTAAAAATAATAACCGATACAGGCCGGAAATGGCCTTTGTATATACATATATAGCCCCTAGATGCCTTTCCGACCCAAAAAATCGGTAAAATCCGCGAAAATCGGCAACTCTACCGAAATCGGCTCAAAAATCGTCTGCGCGTCATGGTAATCGATTTTAGACCCGATTTTCGGCGGATTTAGGCCTAAAAATAATAACCGATACAGGCCGGAAATGGCCTTTGTATATACATATATAGCCCCTAGATGCCTTTCCGACCCAAAAAATCGGTAAAATCCGCGAAAATCGGCAACTCTACCGAAATCGGCTCAAAAATCGTCTGCGCGTCATGGTAATCGATTTTAGACCCGATTTTCGGCGGATTTAGGCCTAAAAATAATAACCGATACAGGCCGGAAATGGCCTTTGTATATACATATATAGCCCCTAGATGCCTTTCCGACCCAAAAAATCGGTAAAATCCGCGAAAATCGGCAACTCTACCGAAATCGGCTCAAAAATCGTCTGCGCGTCATGGTAATCGATTTTAGACCCGATTTTCGGCGGATTTAGGCCTAAAAATAATAACCGATACAGGCCGGAAATGGCCTTTGTATATACATATATAGCCCCTAGATGCCTTTCCGACCCAAAAAATCGGTAAAATCCGCGAAAATCGGCAACTCTACCGAAATCGGCTCAAAAATCGTCTGCGCGTCATGGTAATCGATTTTAGACCCGATTTTCGGCGGATTTAGGCCTAAAAATAATAACCGATACAGGCCGGAAATGGCCTTTGTATATACATATATAGCCCCTAGATGCCTTTCCGACCCAAAAAATCGGTAAAATCCGCGAAAATCGGCAACTCTACCGAAATCGGCTCAAAAATCGTCTGCGCGTCATGGTAATCGATTTTAGACCCGATTTTCGGCGGATTTAGGCCTAAAAATAATAACCGATACAGGCCGGAAATGGCCTTTGTATATACATATATAGCCCCTAGATGCCTTTCCGACCCAAAAAATCGGTAAAATCCGCGAAAATCGGCAACTCTACCGAAATCGGCTCAAAAATCGTCTGCGCGTCATGGTAATCGATTTTAGACCCGATTTTCGGCGGATTTAGGCCTAAAAATAATAACCGATACAGGCCGGAAATGGCCTTTGTATATACATATATAGCCCCTAGATGCCTTTCCGACCCAAAAAATCGGTAAAATCCGCGAAAATCGGCAACTCTACCGAAATCGGCTCAAAAATCGTCTGCGCGTCATGGTAATCGATTTTAGACCCGATTTTCGGCGGATTTAGGCCTAAAAATAATAACCGATACAGGCCGGAAATGGCCTTTGTATATACATATATAGCCCCTAGATGCCTTTCCGACCCAAAAAATCGGTAAAATCCGCGAAAATCGGCAACTCTACCGAAATCGGCTCAAAAATCGTCTGCGCGTCATGGTAATCGATTTTAGACCCGATTTTCGGCGGATTTAGGCCTAAAAATAATAACCGATACAGGCCGGAAATGGCCTTTGTATATACATATATAGCCCCTAGATGCCTTTCCGACCCAAAAAATCGGTAAAATCCGCGAAAATCGGCAACTCTACCGAAATCGGCTCAAAAATCGTCTGCGCGTCATGGTAATCGATTTTAGACCCGATTTTCGGCGGATTTAGGCCTAAAAATAATAACCGATACAGGCCGGAAATGGCCTTTGTATATACATATATAGCCCCTAGATGCCTTTCCGACCCAAAAAATCGGTAAAATCCGCGAAAATCGGCAACTCTACCGAAATCGGCTCAAAAATCGTCTGCGCGTCATGGTAATCGATTTTAGACCCGATTTTCGGCGGATTTAGGCCTAAAAATAATAACCGATACAGGCCGGAAATGGCCTTTGTATATACATATATAGCCCCTAGATGCCTTTCCGACCCAAAAAATCGGTAAAATCCGCGAAAATCGGCAACTCTACCGAAATCGGCTCAAAAATCGTCTGCGCGTCATGGTAATCGATTTTAGACCCGATTTTCGGCGGATTTAGGCCTAAAAATAATAACCGATACAGGCCGGAAATGGCCTTTGTATATACATATATAGCCCCTAGATGCCTTTCCGACCCAAAAAATCGGTAAAATCCGCGAAAATCGGCAACTCTACCGAAATCGGCTCAAAAATCGTCTGCGCGTCATGGTAATCGATTTTAGACCCGATTTTCGGCGGATTTAGGCCTAAAAATAATAACCGATACAGGCCGGAAATGGCCTTTGTATATACATATATAGCCCCTAGATGCCTTTCCGACCCAAAAAATCGGTAAAATCCGCGAAAATCGGCAACTCTACCGAAATCGGCTCAAAAATCGTCTGCGCGTCATGGTAATCGATTTTAGACCCGATTTTCGGCGGATTTAGGCCTAAAAATAATAACCGATACAGGCCGGAAATGGCCTTTGTATATACATATATAGCCCCTAGATGCCTTTCCGACCCAAAAAATCGGTAAAATCCGCGAAAATCGGCAACTCTACCGAAATCGGCTCAAAAATCGTCTGCGCGTCATGGTAATCGATTTTAGACCCGATTTTCGGCGGATTTAGGCCTAAAAATAATAACCGATACAGGCCGGAAATGGCCTTTGTATATACATATATAGCCCCTAGATGCCTTTCCGACCCAAAAAATCGGTAAAATCCGCGAAAATCGGCAACTCTACCGAAATCGGCTCAAAAATCGTCTGCGCGTCATGGTAATCGATTTTAGACCCGATTTTCGGCGGATTTAGGCCTAAAAATAATAACCGATACAGGCCGGAAATGGCCTTTGTATATACATATATAGCCCCTAGATGCCTTTCCGACCCAAAAAATCGGTAAAATCCGCGAAAATCGGCAACTCTACCGAAATCGGCTCAAAAATCGTCTGCGCGTCATGGTAATCGATTTTAGACCCGATTTTCGGCGGATTTAGGCCTAAAAATAATAACCGATACAGGCCGGAAATGGCCTTTGTATATACATATATAGCCCCTAGATGCCTTTCCGACCCAAAAAATCGGTAAAATCCGCGAAAATCGGCAACTCTACCGAAATCGGCTCAAAAATCGTCTGCGCGTCATGGTAATCGATTTTAGACCCGATTTTCGGCGGATTTAGGCCTAAAAATAATAACCGATACAGGCCGGAAATGGCCTTTGTATATACATATATAGCCCCTAGATGCCTTTCCGACCCAAAAAATCGGTAAAATCCGCGAAAATCGGCAACTCTACCGAAATCGGCTCAAAAATCGTCTGCGCGTCATGGTAATCGATTTTAGACCCGATTTTCGGCGGATTTAGGCCTAAAAATAATAACCGATACAGGCCGGAAATGGCCTTTGTATATACATATATAGCCCCTAGATGCCTTTCCGACCCAAAAAATCGGTAAAATCCGCGAAAATCGGCAACTCTACCGAAATCGGCTCAAAAATCGTCTGCGCGTCATGGTAATCGATTTTAGACCCGATTTTCGGCGGATTTAGGCCTAAAAATAATAACCGATACAGGCCGGAAATGGCCTTTGTATATACATATATAGCCCCTAGATGCCTTTCCGACCCAAAAAATCGGTAAAATCCGCGAAAATCGGCAACTCTACCGAAATCGGCTCAAAAATCGTCTGCGCGTCATGGTAATCGATTTTAGACCCGATTTTCGGCGGATTTAGGCCTAAAAATAATAACCGATACAGGCCGGAAATGGCCTTTGTATATACATATATAGCCCCTAGATGCCTTTCCGACCCAAAAAATCGGTAAAATCCGCGAAAATCGGCAACTCTACCGAAATCGGCTCAAAAATCGTCTGCGCGTCATGGTAATCGATTTTAGACCCGATTTTCGGCGGATTTAGGCCTAAAAATAATAACCGATACAGGCCGGAAATGGCCTTTGTATATACATATATAGCCCCTAGATGCCTTTCCGACCCAAAAAATCGGTAAAATCCGCGAAAATCGGCAACTCTACCGAAATCGGCTCAAAAATCGTCTGCGCGTCATGGTAATCGATTTTAGACCCGATTTTCGGCGGATTTAGGCCTAAAAATAATAACCGATACAGGCCGGAAATGGCCTTTGTATATACATATATAGCCCCTAGATGCCTTTCCGACCCAAAAAATCGGTAAAATCCGCGAAAATCGGCAACTCTACCGAAATCGGCTCAAAAATCGTCTGCGCGTCATGGTAATCGATTTTAGACCCGATTTTCGGCGGATTTAGGCCTAAAAATAATAACCGATACAGGCCGGAAATGGCCTTTGTATATACATATATAGCCCCTAGATGCCTTTCCGACCCAAAAAATCGGTAAAATCCGCGAAAATCGGCAACTCTACCGAAATCGGCTCAAAAATCGTCTGCGCGTCATGGTAATCGATTTTAGACCCGATTTTCGGCGGATTTAGGCCTAAAAATAATAACCGATACAGGCCGGAAATGGCCTTTGTATATACATATATAGCCCCTAGATGCCTTTCCGACCCAAAAAATCGGTAAAATCCGCGAAAATCGGCAACTCTACCGAAATCGGCTCAAAAATCGTCTGCGCGTCATGGTAATCGATTTTAGACCCGATTTTCGGCGGATTTAGGCCTAAAAATAATAACCGATACAGGCCGGAAATGGCCTTTGTATATACATATATAGCCCCTAGATGCCTTTCCGACCCAAAAAATCGGTAAAATCCGCGAAAATCGGCAACTCTACCGAAATCGGCTCAAAAATCGTCTGCGCGTCATGGTAATCGATTTTAGACCCGATTTTCGGCGGATTTAGGCCTAAAAATAATAACCGATACAGGCCGGAAATGGCCTTTGTATATACATATATAGCCCCTAGATGCCTTTCCGACCCAAAAAATCGGTAAAATCCGCGAAAATCGGCAACTCTACCGAAATCGGCTCAAAAATCGTCTGCGCGTCATGGTAATCGATTTTAGACCCGATTTTCGGCGGATTTAGGCCTAAAAATAATAACCGATACAGGCCGGAAATGGCCTTTGTATATACATATATAGCCCCTAGATGCCTTTCCGACCCAAAAAATCGGTAAAATCCGCGAAAATCGGCAACTCTACCGAAATCGGCTCAAAAATCGTCTGCGCGTCATGGTAATCGATTTTAGACCCGATTTTCGGCGGATTTAGGCCTAAAAATAATAACCGATACAGGCCGGAAATGGCCTTTGTATATACATATATAGCCCCTAGATGCCTTTCCGACCCAAAAAATCGGTAAAATCCGCGAAAATCGGCAACTCTACCGAAATCGGCTCAAAAATCGTCTGCGCGTCATGGTAATCGATTTTAGACCCGATTTTCGGCGGATTTAGGCCTAAAAATAATAACCGATACAGGCCGGAAATGGCCTTTGTATATACATATATAGCCCCTAGATGCCTTTCCGACCCAAAAAATCGGTAAAATCCGCGAAAATCGGCAACTCTACCGAAATCGGCTCAAAAATCGTCTGCGCGTCATGGTAATCGATTTTAGACCCGATTTTCGGCGGATTTAGGCCTAAAAATAATAACCGATACAGGCCGGAAATGGCCTTTGTATATACATATATAGCCCCTAGATGCCTTTCCGACCCAAAAAATCGGTAAAATCCGCGAAAATCGGCAACTCTACCGAAATCGGCTCAAAAATCGTCTGCGCGTCATGGTAATCGATTTTAGACCCGATTTTCGGCGGATTTAGGCCTAAAAATAATAACCGATACAGGCCGGAAATGGCCTTTGTATATACATATATAGCCCCTAGATGCCTTTCCGACCCAAAAAATCGGTAAAATCCGCGAAAATCGGCAACTCTACCGAAATCGGCTCAAAAATCGTCTGCGCGTCATGGTAATCGATTTTAGACCCGATTTTCGGCGGATTTAGGCCTAAAAATAATAACCGATACAGGCCGGAAATGGCCTTTGTATATACATATATAGCCCCTAGATGCCTTTCCGACCCAAAAAATCGGTAAAATCCGCGAAAATCGGCAACTCTACCGAAATCGGCTCAAAAATCGTCTGCGCGTCATGGTAATCGATTTTAGACCCGATTTTCGGCGGATTTAGGCCTAAAAATAATAACCGATACAGGCCGGAAATGGCCTTTGTATATACATATATAGCCCCTAGATGCCTTTCCGACCCAAAAAATCGGTAAAATCCGCGAAAATCGGCAACTCTACCGAAATCGGCTCAAAAATCGTCTGCGCGTCATGGTAATCGATTTTAGACCCGATTTTCGGCGGATTTAGGCCTAAAAATAATAACCGATACAGGCCGGAAATGGCCTTTGTATATACATATATAGCCCCTAGATGCCTTTCCGACCCAAAAAATCGGTAAAATCCGCGAAAATCGGCAACTCTACCGAAATCGGCTCAAAAATCGTCTGCGCGTCATGGTAATCGATTTTAGACCCGATTTTCGGCGGATTTAGGCCTAAAAATAATAACCGATACAGGCCGGAAATGGCCTTTGTATATACATATATAGCCCCTAGATGCCTTTCCGACCCAAAAAATCGGTAAAATCCGCGAAAATCGGCAACTCTACCGAAATCGGCTCAAAAATCGTCTGCGCGTCATGGTAATCGATTTTAGACCCGATTTTCGGCGGATTTAGGCCTAAAAATAATAACCGATACAGGCCGGAAATGGCCTTTGTATATACATATATAGCCCCTAGATGCCTTTCCGACCCAAAAAATCGGTAAAATCCGCGAAAATCGGCAACTCTACCGAAATCGGCTCAAAAATCGTCTGCGCGTCATGGTAATCGATTTTAGACCCGATTTTCGGCGGATTTAGGCCTAAAAATAATAACCGATACAGGCCGGAAATGGCCTTTGTATATACATATATAGCCCCTAGATGCCTTTCCGACCCAAAAAATCGGTAAAATCCGCGAAAATCGGCAACTCTACCGAAATCGGCTCAAAAATCGTCTGCGCGTCATGGTAATCGATTTTAGACCCGATTTTCGGCGGATTTAGGCCTAAAAATAATAACCGATACAGGCCGGAAATGGCCTTTGTATATACATATATAGCCCCTAGATGCCTTTCCGACTCAAAAAATCGGTAAAATCCGCGAAAATCGGCAACTCTACCGAAATCGGCTCAAAAATCGTCTGCGCGTCATGGTAATCGATTTTAGACCCGATTTTCGGCGGATTTAGGCCTAAAAATAATAACCGATACAGGCCGGAAATGGCCTTTGTATATACATATATAGCCCCTAGATGCCTTTCCGACCCAAAAAATCGGTAAAATCCGCGAAAATCGGCAACTCTACCGAAATCGGCTCAAAAATCGTCTGCGCGTCATGGTAATCGATTTTAGACCCGATTTTCGGCGGATTTAGGCCTAAAAATAATAACCGATACAGGCCGGAAATGGCCTTTGTATATACATATATAGCCCCTAGATGCCTTTCCGACCCAAAAAATCGGTAAAATCCGCGAAAATCGGCAACTCTACCGAAATCGGCTCAAAAATCGTCTGCGCGTCATGGTAATCGATTTTAGACCCGATTTTCGGCGGATTTAGGCCTAAAAATAATAACCGATACAGGCCGGAAATGGCCTTTGTATATACATATATAGCCCCTAGATGCCTTTCCGACCCAAAAAATCGGTAAAATCCGCGAAAATCGGCAACTCTACCGAAATCGGCTCAAAAATCGTCTGCGCGTCATGGTAATCGATTTTAGACCCGATTTTCGGCGGATTTAGGCCTAAAAATAATAACCGATACAGGCCGGAAATGGCCTTTGTATATACATATATAGCCCCTAGATGCCTTTCCGACCCAAAAAATCGGTAAAATCCGCGAAAATCGGCAACTCTACCGAAATCGGCTCAAAAATCGTCTGCGCGTCATGGTAATCGATTTTAGACCCGATTTTCGGCGGATTTAGGCCTAAAAATAATAACCGATACAGGCCGGAAATGGCCTTTGTATATACATATATAGCCCCTAGATGCCTTTCCGACCCAAAAAATCGGTAAAATCCGCGAAAATCGGCAACTCTACCGAAATCGGCTCAAAAATCGTCTGCGCGTCATGGTAATCGATTTTAGACCCGATTTTCGGCGGATTTAGGCCTAAAAATAATAACCGATACAGGCCGGAAATGGCCTTTGTATATACATATATAGCCCCTAGATGCCTTTCCGACCCAAAAAATCGGTAAAATCCGCGAAAATCGGCAACTCTACCGAAATCGGCTCAAAAATCGTCTGCGCGTCATGGTAATCGATTTTAGACCCGATTTTCGGCGGATTTAGGCCTAAAAATAATAACCGATACAGGCCGGAAATGGCCTTTGTATATACATATATAGCCCCTAGATGCCTTTCCGACCCAAAAAATCGGTAAAATCCGCGAAAATCGGCAACTCTACCGAAATCGGCTCAAAAATCGTCTGCGCGTCATGGTAATCGATTTTAGACCCGATTTTCGGCGGATTTAGGCCTAAAAATAATAACCGATACAGGCCGGAAATGGCCTTTGTATATACATATATAGCCCCTAGATGCCTTTCCGACCCAAAAAATCGGTAAAATCCGCGAAAATCGGCAACTCTACCGAAATCGGCTCAAAAATCGTCTGCGCGTCATGGTAATCGATTTTAGACCCGATTTTCGGCGGATTTAGGCCTAAAAATAATAACCGATACAGGCCGGAAATGGCCTTTGTATATACATATATAGCCCCTAGATGCCTTTCCGACCCAAAAAATCGGTAAAATCCGCGAAAATCGGCAACTCTACCGAAATCGGCTCAAAAATCGTCTGCGCGTCATGGTAATCGATTTTAGACCCGATTTTCGGCGGATTTAGGCCTAAAAATAATAACCGATACAGGCCGGAAATGGCCTTTGTATATACATATATAGCCCCTAGATGCCTTTCCGACCCAAAAAATCGGTAAAATCCGCGAAAATCGGCAACTCTACCGAAATCGGCTCAAAAATCGTCTGCGCGTCATGGTAATCGATTTTAGACCCGATTTTCGGCGGATTTAGGCCTAAAAATAATAACCGATACAGGCCGGAAATGGCCTTTGTATATACATATATAGCCCCTAGATGCCTTTCCGACCCAAAAAATCGGTAAAATCCGCGAAAATCGGCAACTCTACCGAAATCGGCTCAAAAATCGTCTGCGCGTCATGGTAATCGATTTTAGACCCGATTTTCGGCGGATTTAGGCCTAAAAATAATAACCGATACAGGCCGGAAATGGCCTTTGTATATACATATATAGCCCCTAGATGCCTTTCCGACCCAAAAAATCGGTAAAATCCGCGAAAATCGGCAACTCTACCGAAATCGGCTCAAAAATCGTCTGCGCGTCATGGTAATCGATTTTAGACCCGATTTTCGGCGGATTTAGGCCTAAAAATAATAACCGATACAGGCCGGAAATGGCCTTTGTATATACATATATAGCCCCTAGATGCCTTTCCGACCCAAAAAATCGGTAAAATCCGCGAAAATCGGCAACTCTACCGAAATCGGCTCAAAAATCGTCTGCGCGTCATGGTAATCGATTTTAGACCCGATTTTCGGCGGATTTAGGCCTAAAAATAATAACCGATACAGGCCGGAAATGGCCTTTGTATATACATATATAGCCCCTAGATGCCTTTCCGACCCAAAAAATCGGTAAAATCCGCGAAAATCGGCAACTCTACCGAAATCGGCTCAAAAATCGTCTGCGCGTCATGGTAATCGATTTTAGACCCGATTTTCGGCGGATTTAGGCCTAAAAATAATAACCGATACAGGCCGGAAATGGCCTTTGTATATACATATATAGCCCCTAGATGCCTTTCCGACCCAAAAAATCGGTAAAATCCGCGAAAATCGGCAACTCTACCGAAATCGGCTCAAAAATCGTCTGCGCGTCATGGTAATCGATTTTAGACCCGATTTTCGGCGGATTTAGGCCTAAAAATAATAACCGATACAGGCCGGAAATGGCCTTTGTATATACATATATAGCCCCTAGATGCCTTTCCGACCCAAAAAATCGGTAAAATCCGCGAAAATCGGCAACTCTACCGAAATCGGCTCAAAAATCGTCTGCGCGTCATGGTAATCGATTTTAGACCCGATTTTCGGCGGATTTAGGCCTAAAAATAATAACCGATACAGGCCGGAAATGGCCTTTGTATATACATATATAGCCCCTAGATGCCTTTCCGACCCAAAAAATCGGTAAAATCCGCGAAAATCGGCAACTCTACCGAAATCGGCTCAAAAATCGTCTGCGCGTCATGGTAATCGATTTTAGACCCGATTTTCGGCGGATTTAGGCCTAAAAATAATAACCGATACAGGCCGGAAATGGCCTTTGTATATACATATATAGCCCCTAGATGCCTTTCCGACCCAAAAAATCGGTAAAATCCGCGAAAATCGGCAACTCTACCGAAATCGGCTCAAAAATCGTCTGCGCGTCATGGTAATCGATTTTAGACCCGATTTTCGGCGGATTTAGGCCTAAAAATAATAACCGATACAGGCCGGAAATGGCCTTTGTATATACATATATAGCCCCTAGATGCCTTTCCGACCCAAAAAATCGGTAAAATCCGCGAAAATCGGCAACTCTACCGAAATCGGCTCAAAAATCGTCTGCGCGTCATGGTAATCGATTTTAGACCCGATTTTCGGCGGATTTAGGCCTAAAAATAATAACCGATACAGGCCGGAAATGGCCTTTGTAATACATATATAGCCCCTAGATGCCTTTCCGACCCAAAAAATCGGTAAAATCCGCGAAAATCGGCAACTCTACCGAAATCGGCTCAAAAATCGTCTGCGCGTCATGGTAATCGATTTTAGACCCGATTTTCGGCGGATTTAGGCCTAAAAATAATAACCGATACAGGCCGGAAATGGCCTTTGTATATACATATATAGCCCCTAGATGCCTTTCCGACCCAAAAAATCGGTAAAATCCGCGAAAATCGGCAACTCTACCGAAATCGGCTCAAAAATCGTCTGCGCGTCATGGTAATCGATTTTAGACCCGATTTTCGGCGGATTTAGGCCTAAAAATAATAACCGATACAGGCCGGAAATGGCCTTTGTATATACATATATAGCCCCTAGATGCCTTTCCGACCCAAAAAATCGGTAAAATCCGCGAAAATCGGCAACTCTACCGAAATCGGCTCAAAAATCGTCTGCGCGTCATGGTAATCGATTTTAGACCCGATTTTCAGGCGGATTTAGGCCTAAAAATAATAACCGATACAGGCCGGAAATGGCCTTTGTATATACATATATAGCCCCTAGATGCCTTTCCGACCCAAAAAATCGGTAAAATCCGCGAAAATCGGCAACTCTACCGAAATCGGCTCAAAAATCGTCTGCGCGTCATGGTAATCGATTTTAGACCCGATTTTCGGCGGATTTAGGCCTAAAAATAATAACCGATACAGGCCGGAAATGGCCTTTGTATATACATATATAGCCCCTAGATGCCTTTCCGACCCAAAAAATCGGTAAAATCCGCGAAAATCGGCAACTCTACCGAAATCGGCTCAAAAATCGTCTGCGCGTCATGGTAATCGATTTTAGACCCGATTTTCGGCGGATTTAGGCCTAAAAATAATAACCGATACAGGCCGGAAATGGCCTTTGTATATACATATATAGCCCCTAGATGCCTTTCCGACCCAAAAAATCGGTAAAATCCGCGAAAATCGGCAACTCTACCGAAATCGGCTCAAAAATCGTCTGCGCGTCATGGTAATCGATTTTAGACCCGATTTTCGGCGGATTTAGGCCTAAAAATAATAACCGATACAGGCCGGAAATGGCCTTTGTATATACATATATAGCCCCTAGATGCCTTTCCGACCCAAAAAATCGGTAAAATCCGCGAAAATCGGCAACTCTACCGAAATCGGCTCAAAAATCGTCTGCGCGTCATGGTAATCGATTTTAGACCCGATTTTCGGCGGATTTAGGCCTAAAAATAATAACCGATACAGGCCGGAAATGGCCTTTGTATATACATATATAGCCCCTAGATGCCTTTCCGACCCAAAAAATCGGTAAAATCCGCGAAAATCGGCAACTCTACCGAAATCGGCTCAAAAATCGTCTGCGCGTCATGGTAATCGATTTTAGACCCGATTTTCGGCGGATTTAGGCCTAAAAATAATAACCGATACAGGCCGGAAATGGCCTTTGTATATACATATATAGCCCCTAGATGCCTTTCCGACCCAAAAAATCGGTAAAATCCGCGAAAATCGGCAACTCTACCGAAATCGGCTCAAAAATCGTCTGCGGGTCATGGTAATCGATTTTAGACCCGATTTTCGGCGGATTTAGGCCTAAAAATAATAACCGATACAGGCCGGAAATGGCCTTTGTATATACATATATAGCCCCTAGATGCCTTTCCGACCCAAAAAATCGGTAAAATCCGCGAAAATCGGCAACTCTACCGAAATCGGCTCAAAAATCGTCTGCGCGTCATGGTAATCGATTTTAGACCCGATTTTCGGCGGATTTAGGCCTAAAAATAATAACCGATACAGGCCGGGAAATGGCCTTTGTATATACATATATAGCCCCTAGATGCCTTTCCGACCCAAAAAATCGGTAAAATCCGCGAAAATCGGCAACTCTACCGAAATCGGCTCAAAAATCGTCTGCGCGTCATGGTAATCGATTTTAGACCCGATTTTCGGCGGATTTAGGCCTAAAAATAATAACCGATACAGGCCGGAAATGGCCTTTGTATATACATATATAGCCCCTAGATGCCTTTCCGACCCAAAAATCGGTAAAATCCGCGAAAATCGGCAACTCTACCGAAATCGGCTCAAAAATCGTCTGCGCGTCATGGTAATCGATTTTAGACCCGATTTTCGGCGGATTTAGGCCTAAAAATAATAACCGATACAGGCCGGAAATGGCCTTTGTATATACATATATAGCCCCTAGATGCCTTTCCGACCCAAAAAATCGGTAAAATCCGCGAAAATCGGCAACTCTACCGAATCGGCTCAAAAATCGTCTGCGCGTCATGGTAATCGATTTTAGACCCGATTTTCGGCGGATTTAGGCCTAAAAATAATAACCGATACAGGCCGGAAATGGCCTTTGTATATACATATATAGCCCCTAGATGCCTTTCGACCCAAAAAATCGGTAAAATCCGCGAAAATCGGCAACTCTACCGAAATCGGCTCAAAAATCGTCTGCGCGTCATGGTAATCGATTTTAGACCCGATTTTCGGCGGATTTAGGCCTAAAAATAATAACCGATACAGGCCGGAAATGGCCTTTTGTATATACATATATAGCCCCTAGATGCCTTTCCGACCCAAAAAATCGGTAAAATCCGCGAAAATCGGCAACTCTACCGAAATCGGCTCAAAAATCGTCTGCGCGTCATGGTAATCGATTTTAGACCCGATTTTCGGCGGATTTAGGCCTAAAAATAATAACCGATACAGGCCGGAAATGGCCTTTGTATATACATATATAGCCCCTAGATGCCTTTCCGACCCAAAAAATCGGTAAAATCCGCGAAAATCGGCAACTCTACCGAAATCGGCTCAAAAATCGTCTGCGCGTCATGGTAATCGATTTTAGACCCGATTTTCGGCGGATTTAGGCCTAAAAATAATAACCGATACAGGCCGGAAATGGCCTTTGTATATACATATATAGCCCCTAGATGCCTTTCCGACCCAAAAAATCGGTAAAATCCGCGAAAATCGGCAACTCTACCGAAATCGGCTCAAAAATCGTCTGCGCGTCATGGTAATCGATTTTAGACCCGATTTTCGGCGGATTTAGGCCTAAAAATAATAACCGATACAGGCCGGAAATGGCCTTTGTATATACATATATAGCCCTAGATGCCTTTCCGACCCAAAAAATCGGTAAAATCCGCGAAAATCGGCAACTCTACCGGAAATCGGCTCAAAAATCGTCTGCGCGTCATGGTAATCGATTTTAGACCCGATTTTCGGCGGATTTAGGCCTAAAAATAATAACCGATACAGGCCGGAAATGGCCTTTGTATATACATATATAGCCCCTAGATGCCTTTCCGACCCAAAAAATCGGTAAAATCCGCGAAAATCGGCAACTCTACCGAAATCGGCTCAAAAATCGTCTGCGCGTCATGGTAATCGATTTTAGACCCGATTTTCGGCGGATTTAGGCCTAAAAATAATAACCGATACAGGCCGGAAATGGCCTTTGTATATACATATATAGCCCCTAGATGCCTTTCCGACCCAAAAAAATCGGTAAAATCCGCGAAAATCGGCAACTCTACCGAATCGGCTCAAAAATCGTCTGCGCGTCATGGTAATCGATTTTAGACCCGATTTTCGGCGGATTTAGGCCTAAAAATAATAACCGATACAGGCCGGAAATGGCCTTTGTATATACATATATAGCCCCTAGATGCCTTTCCGACCCAAAAAATCGGTAAAATCCGCGAAAATCGGCAACTCTACCGAAATCGGCTCAAAAATCGTCTGCGCGTCATGGTAATCGATTTTAGACCCGATTTTCGGCGGATTTAGGCCTAAAAATAATAACCGATACAGGCCGGAAATGGCCTTTGTATATACATATATAGCCCCTAGATGCCTTTCCGACCCAAAAATCGGTAAAATCCGCGAAAATCGGCAACTCTACCGAAATCGGCTCAAAAATCGTCTGCGCGTCATGGTAATCGATTTTAGACCCGATTTTCGGCGGATTTAGGCCTAAAAATAATAACCGATACAGGCCGGAAATGGCCTTTGTATATACATATATAGCCCCTAGATGCCTTTCCGACCCAAAAAATCGGTAAAATCCGCGAAAATCGGCAACTCTACCGGAAATCGGCTCAAAAATCGTCTGCGCGTCATGGTAATCGATTTTAGACCCGATTTTCGGCGGATTTAGGCCTAAAAATAATAACTGATACAGGCCGGAAATGGCCTTTGTATATACATATATAGCCCTAGATGCCTTTCCGACCCAAAAAATCGGTAAAATCCGCGAAAATCGGCAACTCTACCGAAATCGGCTCAAAAATCGTCTGCGCGTCATGGTAATCGATTTTAGACCCGATTTTCGGCGGATTTAGGCTAAAAATAATAACCGATACAGGCCGGAAATGGCCTTTGTATATACATATATAGCCCCTAGATGCCTTTCCGACCCAAAAAATCGGTAAAATCCGCGAAAATCGGCAACTCTACCGAAATCGGCTCAAAAATCGTCTGCGCGTCATGGTAATCGATTTTAGACCCGATTTTCGGCGGATTTAGGCCTAAAAATAATAACCGATACAGGCCGGAAATGGCCTTTGTATATACATATATAGCCCCTAGATGCCTTTCCGACCCAAAAAATCGGTAAAATCCGCGAAAATCGGCAACTCTACCGAAATCGGCTCAAAATCGTCTGCGCGTTTTGAGCTTTTGGTAATCGATTTTAGACCCGATTTTCGGCGGATTTAGGCCTAAAAATAATAACCGATACAGGCCGGAAATGGCCTTTGTATATACATATATAGCCCCTAGATGCCTTTCCGACCCAAAAAATCGGTAAAATCCGCGAAAATCGGCAACTCTACCGAAATCGACTCAAAAATCGTCTGCGCGTCATGGTAATCGATTTTAGACCCGATTTAAGGCGGATTTAGGCCTAAAAATAATAACCGATACAGGCCGGAAATGGCCTTTGTATATACATATATAGCCCCTAGATGCCTTTCCGACCCAAAAAATCGGTAAAATCCGCGAAAATCGGCAACTCTACCGAAATCGGCTCAAAAATCGTCTGCGCGTCATGGTAATCGATTTTAGACCCGATTTTCGGCGGATTTAGGCCTAAAAATAATAACCGATACAGGCCGGAAATGGCCTTTGTATATACATATATAGCCCCTAGATGCCTTTCCGACCCAAAAAATCGGTAAAATCCGCGAAAATCGGCAACTCTACCGAAATCGGCTCAAAAATCGTCTGCGCGTCATGGTAATCGATTTTAGACCCGATTTTCGGCGGATTTAGGCCTAAAAATAATAACCGATACAGGCCGGAAATGGCCTTTGTATATACATATATAGCCCTAATGCCTTTCCGACCCAAAAAATCGGTAAAATCCGCGAAAATCGGCAACTCTACCGAAATCGACTCAAAAATCGTCTGCGCGTCATGGTAATCGATTTTAGACCCGATTTTCGGCGGATTTAGGCCTAAAAATAATAACCGATACAGGCCGGAAATGGCCTTTGTATATACATATATAGCCCCTAGATGCCTTTCCGACCCAAAAAATCGGTAAAATCCGCGAAAATCGGCAACTCTACCGAAATCGGCTCAAAAATCGTCTGCGCGTCATGGTAATCGATTTTAGACCCGATTTTCGGCGGATTTAGGCCTAAAAATAATAACCGATACAGGCCGGAAATGGCCTTTGTATATACATATATAGCCCCTAGATGCCTTTCCGACCCAAAAAATCGGTAAAATCCGCGAAAATCGGCAACTCTACCGAAATCGGCTCAAAAATCGTCTGCGCGTCATGGTAATCGATTTTAGACCCGATTTTCGGCGGATTTAGGCCTAAAAATAATAACCGATACAGGCCGGAAATGGCCTTTGTATATACATATATAGCCCCTAGATGCCTTTCCGACCCAAAAAATCGGTAAAATCCGCGAAAATCGGCAACTCTACCGAAATCGGCTCAAAAATCGTCTGCGCGTCATGGTAATCGATTTTAGACCCGATTTTCGGCGGATTTAGGCCTAAAAATAATAACCGATACAGGCCGGAAATGGCCTTTGTATATACATATATAGCCCCTAGATGCCTTTCCGACCCAAAAAATCGGTAAAATCCGCGAAAATCGGCAACTCTACCGAAATCGGCTCAAAAATCGTCTGCGCGTCATGGTAATCGATTTTAGACCCGATTTTCGGCGGATTTAGGCCTAAAAATAATAACCGATACAGGCCGGAAATGGCCTTTGTATATACATATATAGCCCCTAGATGCCTTTCCGACCCAAAAAATCGGTAAAATCCGCGAAAATCGGCAACTCTACCGAAATCGGCTCAAAAATCGTCTGCGCGTCATGGTAATCGATTTTAGACCCGATTTTCGGCGGATTTAGGCCTAAAAATAATAACCGATACAGGCCGGAAATGGCCTTTGTATATACATATATAGCCCCTAGATGCCTTTCCGACCCAAAAAATCGGTAAAATCCGCGAAAATCGGCAACTCTACCGAAATCGGCTCAAAAATCGTCTGCGCGTCATGGTAATCGATTTTAGACCCGATTTTCGGCGGATTTAGGCCTAAAAATAATAACCGATACAGGCCGGAAATGGCCTTTGTATATACATATATAGCCCCTAGATGCCTTTCCGACCCAAAAAATCGGTAAAATCCGCGAAAATCGGCAACTCTACCGAAATCGGCTCAAAAATCGTCTGCGCGTCATGGTAATCGATTTTAGACCCGATTTTCGGCGGATTTAGGCCTAAAAATAATAACCGATACAGGCCGGAAATGGCCTTTGTATATACATATATAGCCCCTAGATGCCTTTCCGACCCAAAAAATCGGTAAAATCCGCGAAAATCGGCAACTCTACCGAAATCGGCTCAAAAATCGTCTGCGCGTCATGGTAATCGATTTTAGACCCGATTTTCGGCGGATTTAGGCCTAAAAATAATAACCGATACAGGCCGGAAATGGCCTTTGTATATACATATATAGCCCCTAGATGCCTTTCCGACCCAAAAAATCGGTAAAATCCGCGAAAATCGGCAACTCTACCGAAATCGGCTCAAAAATCGTCTGCGCGTCATGGTAATCGATTTTAGACCCGATTTTCGGCGGATTTAGGCCTAAAAATAATAACCGATACAGGCCGGAAATGGCCTTTGTATATACATATATAGCCCCTAGATGCCTTTCCGACCCAAAAAATCGGTAAAATCCGCGAAAATCGGCAACTCTACCGAAATCGGCTCAAAAATCGTCTGCGCGTCATGGTAATCGATTTTAGACCCGATTTTCGGCGGATTTAGGCCTAAAAATAATAACCGATACAGGCCGGAAATGGCCTTTGTATATACATATATAGCCCCTAGATGCCTTTCCGACCCAAAAAATCGGTAAAATCCGCGAAAATCGGCAACTCTACCGAAATCGGCTCAAAAATCGTCTGCGCGTCATGGTAATCGATTTTAGACCCGATTTTCGGCGGATTTAGGCCTAAAAATAATAACCGATACAGGCCGGAAATGGCCTTTGTATATACATATATAGCCCCTAGATGCCTTTCCGACCCAAAAAATCGGTAAAATCCGCGAAAATCGGCAACTCTACCGAAATCGGCTCAAAAATCGTCTGCGCGTCATGGTAATCGATTTTAGACCCGATTTTCGGCGGATTTAGGCCTAAAAATAATAACCGATACAGGCCGGAAATGGCCTTTGTATATACATATATAGCCCCTAGATGCCTTTCCGACCCAAAAAATCGGTAAAATCCGCGAAAATCGGCAACTCTACCGAAATCGGCTCAAAAATCGTCTGCGCGTCATGGTAATCGATTTTAGACCCGATTTTCGGCGGATTTAGGCCTAAAAATAATAACCGATACAGGCCGGAAATGGCCTTTGTATATACATATATAGCCCCTAGATGCCTTTCCGACCCAAAAAATCGGTAAAATCCGCGAAAATCGGCAACTCTACCGAAATCGGCTCAAAAATCGTCTGCGCGTCATGGTAATCGATTTTAGACCCGATTTTCGGCGGATTTAGGCCTAAAAATAATAACCGATACAGGCCGGAAATGGCCTTTGTATATACATATATAGCCCCTAGATGCCTTTCCGACCCAAAAAATCGGTAAAATCCGCGAAAATCGGCAACTCTACCGAAATCGGCTCAAAAATCGTCTGCGCGTCATGGTAATCGATTTTAGACCCGATTTTCGGCGGATTTAGGCCTAAAAATAATAACCGATACAGGCCGGAAATGGCCTTTGTATATACATATATAGCCCCTAGATGCCTTTCCGACCCAAAAAATCGGTAAAATCCGCGAAAATCGGCAACTCTACCGAAATCGGCTCAAAAATCGTCTGCGCGTCATGGTAATCGATTTTAGACCCGATTTTCGGCGGATTTAGGCCTAAAAATAATAACCGATACAGGCCGGAAATGGCCTTTGTATATACATATATAGCCCCTAGATGCCTTTCCGACCCAAAAAATCGGTAAAATCCGCGAAAATCGGCAACTCTACCGAAATCGGCTCAAAAATCGTCTGCGCGTCATGGTAATCGATTTTAGACCCGATTTTCGGCGGATTTAGGCCTAAAAATAATAACCGATACAGGCCGGAAATGGCCTTTGTATATACATATATAGCCCCTAGATGCCTTTCCGACCCAAAAAATCGGTAAAATCCGCGAAAATCGGCAACTCTACCGAAATCGGCTCAAAAATCGTCTGCGCGTCATGGTAATCGATTTTAGACCCGATTTTCGGCGGATTTAGGCCTAAAAATAATAACCGATACAGGCCGGAAATGGCCTTTGTATATACATATATAGCCCCTAGATGCCTTTCCGACCCAAAAAATCGGTAAAATCCGCGAAAATCGGCAACTCTACCGAAATCGGCTCAAAAATCGTCTGCGCGTCATGGTAATCGATTTTAGACCCGATTTTCGGCGGATTTAGGCCTAAAAATAATAACCGATACAGGCCGGAAATGGCCTTTGTATATACATATATAGCCCCTAGATGCCTTTCCGACCCAAAAAATCGGTAAAATCCGCGAAAATCGGCAACTCTACCGAAATCGGCTCAAAAATCGTCTGCGCGTCATGGTAATCGATTTTAGACCCGATTTTCGGCGGATTTAGGCCTAAAAATAATAACCGATACAGGCCGGAAATGGCCTTTGTATATACATATATAGCCCCTAGATGCCTTTCCGACCCAAAAAATCGGTAAAATCCGCGAAAATCGGCAACTCTACCGAAATCGGCTCAAAAATCGTCTGCGCGTCATGGTAATCGATTTTAGACCCGATTTTCGGCGGATTTAGGCCTAAAAATAATAACCGATACAGGCCGGAAATGGCCTTTGTATATACATATATAGCCCCTAGATGCCTTTCCGACCCAAAAAATCGGTAAAATCCGCGAAAATCGGCAACTCTACCGAAATCGGCTCAAAAATCGTCTGCGCGTCATGGTAATCGATTTTAGACCCGATTTTCGGCGGATTTAGGCCTAAAAATAATAACCGATACAGGCCGGAAATGGCCTTTGTATATACATATATAGCCCCTAGATGCCTTTCCGACCCAAAAAATCGGTAAAATCCGCGAAAATCGGCAACTCTACCGAAATCGGCTCAAAAATCGTCTGCGCGTCATGGTAATCGATTTTAGACCCGATTTTCGGCGGATTTAGGCCTAAAAATAATAACCGATACAGGCCGGAAATGGCCTTTGTATATACATATATAGCCCCTAGATGCCTTTCCGACCCAAAAAATCGGTAAAATCCGCGAAAATCGGCAACTCTACCGAAATCGGCTCAAAAATCGTCTGCGCGTCATGGTAATCGATTTTAGACCCGATTTTCGGCGGATTTAGGCCTAAAAATAATAACCGATACAGGCCGGAAATGGCCTTTGTATATACATATATAGCCCCTAGATGCCTTTCCGACCCAAAAAATCGGTAAAATCCGCGAAAATCGGCAACTCTACCGAAATCGGCTCAAAAATCGTCTGCGCGTCATGGTAATCGATTTTAGACCCGATTTTCGGCGGATTTAGGCCTAAAAATAATAACCGATACAGGCCGGAAATGGCCTTTGTATATACATATATAGCCCCTAGATGCCTTTCCGACCCAAAAAATCGGTAAAATCCGCGAAAATCGGCAACTCTACCGAAATCGGCTCAAAAATCGTCTGCGCGTCATGGTAATCGATTTTAGACCCGATTTTCGGCGGATTTAGGCCTAAAAATAATAACCGATACAGGCCGGAAATGGCCTTTGTATATACATATATAGCCCCTAGATGCCTTTCCGACCCAAAAAATCGGTAAAATCCGCGAAAATCGGCAACTCTACCGAAATCGGCTCAAAAATCGTCTGCGCGTCATGGTAATCGATTTTAGACCCGATTTTCGGCGGATTTAGGCCTAAAAATAATAACCGATACAGGCCGGAAATGGCCTTTGTATATACATATATAGCCCCTAGATGCCTTTCCGACCCAAAAAATCGGTAAAATCCGCGAAAATCGGCAACTCTACCGAAATCGGCTCAAAAATCGTCTGCGCGTCATGGTAATCGATTTTAGACCCGATTTTCGGCGGATTTAGGCCTAAAAATAATAACCGATACAGGCCGGAAATGGCCTTTGTATATACATATATAGCCCCTAGATGCCTTTCCGACCCAAAAAATCGGTAAAATCCGCGAAAATCGGCAACTCTACCGAAATCGGCTCAAAAATCGTCTGCGCGTCATGGTAATCGATTTTAGACCCGATTTTCGGCGGATTTAGGCCTAAAAATAATAACCGATACAGGCCGGAAATGGCCTTTGTATATACATATATAGCCCCTAGATGCCTTTCCGACCCAAAAAATCGGTAAAATCCGCGAAAATCGGCAACTCTACCGAAATCGGCTCAAAAATCGTCTGCGCGTCATGGTAATCGATTTTAGACCCGATTTTCGGCGGATTTAGGCCTAAAAATAATAACCGATACAGGCCGGAAATGGCCTTTGTATATACATATATAGCCCCTAGATGCCTTTCCGACCCAAAAAATCGGTAAAATCCGCGAAAATCGGCAACTCTACCGAAATCGGCTCAAAAATCGTCTGCGCGTCATGGTAATCGATTTTAGACCCGATTTTCGGCGGATTTAGGCCTAAAAATAATAACCGATACAGGCCGGAAATGGCCTTTGTATATACATATATAGCCCCTAGATGCCTTTCCGACCCAAAAAATCGGTAAAATCCGCGAAAATCGGCAACTCTACCGAAATCGGCTCAAAAATCGTCTGCGCGTCATGGTAATCGATTTTAGACCCGATTTTCGGCGGATTTAGGCCTAAAAATAATAACCGATACAGGCCGGAAATGGCCTTTGTATATACATATATAGCCCCTAGATGCCTTTCCGACCCAAAAAATCGGTAAAATCCGCGAAAATCGGCAACTCTACCGAAATCGGCTCAAAAATCGTCTGCGCGTCATGGTAATCGATTTTAGACCCGATTTTCGGCGGATTTAGGCCTAAAAATAATAACCGATACAGGCCGGAAATGGCCTTTGTATATACATATATAGCCCCTAGATGCCTTTCCGACCCAAAAAATCGGTAAAATCCGCGAAAATCGGCAACTCTACCGAAATCGGCTCAAAAATCGTCTGCGCGTCATGGTAATCGATTTTAGACCCGATTTTCGGCGGATTTAGGCCTAAAAATAATAACCGATACAGGCCGGAAATGGCCTTTGTATATACATATATAGCCCCTAGATGCCTTTCCGACCCAAAAAATCGGTAAAATCCGCGAAAATCGGCAACTCTACCGAAATCGGCTCAAAAATCGTCTGCGCGTCATGGTAATCGATTTTAGACCCGATTTTCGGCGGATTTAGGCCTAAAAATAATAACCGATACAGGCCGGAAATGGCCTTTGTATATACATATATAGCCCCTAGATGCCTTTCCGACCCAAAAAATCGGTAAAATCCGCGAAAATCGGCAACTCTACCGAAATCGGCTCAAAAATCGTCTGCGCGTCATGGTAATCGATTTTAGACC
Organism: Maratus michaelseni; assembly: GCA_963931845.1. Taxonomy (NCBI): domain Eukaryota; kingdom Metazoa; phylum Arthropoda; class Arachnida; order Araneae; family Salticidae; genus Maratus; species Maratus michaelseni. The sequence continues at coordinate 163,616 of CAWVPG010000032.1, read as the reverse complement.
CGATTTTCGGCGGATTTAGGCCTAAAAATAATAACCGATACAGGCCGGAAATGGCCTTTGTATATACATATATAGCCCCTAGATGCCTTTCCGACCCAAAAAATCGGTAAAATCCGCGAAAATCGGCAACTCTACCGAAATCGGCTCAAAAATCGTCTGCGCGTCATGGTAATCGATTTTAGACCCGATTTTCGGCGGATTTAGGCCTAAAAATAATAACCGATACAGGCCGGAAATGGCCTTTGTATATACATATATAGCCCCTAGATGCCTTTCCGACCCAAAAAATCGGTAAAATCCGCGAAAATCGGCAACTCTACCGAAATCGGCTCAAAAATCGTCTGCGCGTCATGGTAATCGATTTTAGACCCGATTTTCGGCGGATTTAGGCCTAAAAATAATAACCGATACAGGCCGGAAATGGCCTTTGTATATACATATATAGCCCCTAGATGCCTTTCCGACCCAAAAAATCGGTAAAATCCGCGAAAATCGGCAACTCTACCGAAATCGGCTCAAAAATCGTCTGCGCGTCATGGTAATCGATTTTAGACCCGATTTTCGGCGGATTTAGGCCTAAAAATAATAACCGATACAGGCCGGAAATGGCCTTTGTATATACATATATAGCCCCTAGATGCCTTTCCGACCCAAAAAATCGGTAAAATCCGCGAAAATCGGCAACTCTACCGAAATCGGCTCAAAAATCGTCTGCGCGTCATGGTAATCGATTTTAGACCCGATTTTCGGCGGATTTAGGCCTAAAAATAATAACCGATACAGGCCGGAAATGGCCTTTGTATATACATATATAGCCCCTAGATGCCTTTCCGACCCAAAAAATCGGTAAAATCCGCGAAAATCGGCAACTCTACCGAAATCGGCTCAAAAATCGTCTGCGCGTCATGGTAATCGATTTTAGACCCGATTTTCGGCGGATTTAGGCCTAAAAATAATAACCGATACAGGCCGGAAATGGCCTTTGTATATACATATATAGCCCCTAGATGCCTTTCCGACCCAAAAAATCGGTAAAATCCGCGAAAATCGGCAACTCTACCGAAATCGGCTCAAAAATCGTCTGCGCGTCATGGTAATCGATTTTAGACCCGATTTTCGGCGGATTTAGGCCTAAAAATAATAACCGATACAGGCCGGAAATGGCCTTTGTATATACATATATAGCCCCTAGATGCCTTTCCGACCCAAAAAATCGGTAAAATCCGCGAAAATCGGCAACTCTACCGAAATCGGCTCAAAAATCGTCTGCGCGTCATGGTAATCGATTTTAGACCCGATTTTCGGCGGATTTAGGCCTAAAAATAATAACCGATACAGGCCGGAAATGGCCTTTGTATATACATATATAGCCCCTAGATGCCTTTCCGACCCAAAAAATCGGTAAAATCCGCGAAAATCGGCAACTCTACCGAAATCGGCTCAAAAATCGTCTGCGCGTCATGGTAATCGATTTTAGACCCGATTTTCGGCGGATTTAGGCCTAAAAATAATAACCGATACAGGCCGGAAATGGCCTTTGTATATACATATATAGCCCCTAGATGCCTTTCCGACCCAAAAAATCGGTAAAATCCGCGAAAATCGGCAACTCTACCGAAATCGGCTCAAAAATCGTCTGCGCGTCATGGTAATCGATTTTAGACCCGATTTTCGGCGGATTTAGGCCTAAAAATAATAACCGATACAGGCCGGAAATGGCCTTTGTATATACATATATAGCCCCTAGATGCCTTTCCGACCCAAAAAATCGGTAAAATCCGCGAAAATCGGCAACTCTACCGAAATCGACTCAAAAATCGTCTGCGCGTCATGGTAATCGATTTTAGACCCGATTTTCGGCGGATTTAGGCCTAAAAATAATAACCGATACAGGCCGGAAATGGCCTTTGTATATACATATATAGCCCCTAGATGCCTTTCCGACCCAAAAAATCGGTAAAATCCGCGAAAATCGGCAACTCTACCGAAATCGGCTCAAAAATCGTCTGCGCGTCATGGTAATCGATTTTAGACCCGATTTTCGGCGGATTTAGGCCTAAAAATAATAACCGATACAGGCCGGAAATGGCCTTTGTATATACATATATAGCCCCTAGATGCCTTTCCGACCCAAAAAATCGGTAAAATCCGCGAAAATCGGCAACTCTACCGAAATCGGCTCAAAAATCGTCTGCGCGTCATGGTAATCGATTTTAGACCCGATTTTCGGCGGATTTAGGCCTAAAAATAATAACCGATACAGGCCGGAAATGGCCTTTGTATATACATATATAGCCCCTAGATGCCTTTCCGACCCAAAAAATCGGTAAAATCCGCGAAAATCGGCAACTCTACCGAAATCGGCTCAAAAATCGTCTGCGCGTCATGGTAATCGATTTTAGACCCGATTTTCGGCGGATTTAGGCCTAAAAATAATAACCGATACAGGCCGGAAATGGCCTTTGTATATACATATATAGCCCCTAGATGCCTTTCCGACCCAAAAAATCGGTAAAATCCGCGAAAATCGGCAACTCTACCGAAATCGGCTCAAAAATCGTCTGCGCGTCATGGTAATCGATTTTAGACCCGATTTTCGGCGGATTTAGGCCTAAAAATAATAACCGATACAGGCCGGAAATGGCCTTTGTATATACATATATAGCCCCTAGATGCCTTTCCGACCCAAAAAATCGGTAAAATCCGCGAAAATCGGCAACTCTACCGAAATCGGCTCAAAAATCGTCTGCGCGTCATGGTAATCGATTTTAGACCCGATTTTCGGCGGATTTAGGCCTAAAAATAATAACCGATACAGGCCGGAAATGGCCTTTGTATATACATATATAGCCCCTAGATGCCTTTCCGACCCAAAAAATCGGTAAAATCCGCGAAAATCGGCAACTCTACCGAAATCGGCTCAAAAATCGTCTGCGCGTCATGGTAATCGATTTTAGACCCGATTTTCGGCGGATTTAGGCCTAAAAATAATAACCGATACAGGCCGGAAATGGCCTTTGTATATACATATATAGCCCCTAGATGCCTTTCCGACCCAAAAAATCGGTAAAATCCGCGAAAATCGGCAACTCTACCGAAATCGGCTCAAAAATCGTCTGCGCGTCATGGTAATCGATTTTAGACCCGATTTTCGGCGGATTTAGGCCTAAAAATAATAACCGATACAGGCCGGAAATGGCCTTTGTATATACATATATAGCCCCTAGATGCCTTTCCGACCCAAAAAATCGGTAAAATCCGCGAAAATCGGCAACTCTACCGAAATCGGCTCAAAAATCGTCTGCGCGTCATGGTAATCGATTTTAGACCCGATTTTCGGCGGATTTAGGCCTAAAAATAATAACCGATACAGGCCGGAAATGGCCTTTGTATATACATATATAGCCCCTAGATGCCTTTCCGACCCAAAAAATCGGTAAAATCCGCGAAAATCGGCAACTCTACCGAAATCGGCTCAAAAATCGTCTGCGCGTCATGGTAATCGATTTTAGACCCGATTTTCGGCGGATTTAGGCCTAAAAATAATAACCGATACAGGCCGGAAATGGCCTTTGTATATACATATATAGCCCCTAGATGCCTTTCCGACCCAAAAAATCGGTAAAATCCGCGAAAATCGGCAACTCTACCGAAATCGGCTCAAAAATCGTCTGCGCGTCATGGTAATCGATTTTAGACCCGATTTTCGGCGGATTTAGGCCTAAAAATAATAACCGATACAGGCCGGAAATGGCCTTTGTATATACATATATAGCCCCTAGATGCCTTTCCGACCCAAAAAATCGGTAAAATCCGCGAAAATCGGCAACTCTACCGAAATCGGCTCAAAAATCGTCTGCGCGTCATGGTAATCGATTTTAGACCCGATTTTCGGCGGATTTAGGCCTAAAAATAATAACCGATACAGGCCGGAAATGGCCTTTGTATATACATATATAGCCCCTAGATGCCTTTCCGACCCAAAAAATCGGTAAAATCCGCGAAAATCGGCAACTCTACCGAAATCGGCTCAAAAATCGTCTGCGCGTCATGGTAATCGATTTTAGACCCGATTTTCGGCGGATTTAGGCCTAAAAATAATAACCGATACAGGCCGGAAATGGCCTTTGTATATACATATATAGCCCCTAGATGCCTTTCCGACCCAAAAAATCGGTAAAATCCGCGAAAATCGGCAACTCTACCGAAATCGGCTCAAAAATCGTCTGCGCGTCATGGTAATCGATTTTAGACCCGATTTTCGGCGGATTTAGGCCTAAAAATAATAACCGATACAGGCCGGAAATGGCCTTTGTATATACATATATAGCCCCTAGATGCCTTTCCGACCCAAAAAATCGGTAAAATCCGCGAAAATCGGCAACTCTACCGAAATCGGCTCAAAAATCGTCTGCGCGTCATGGTAATCGATTTTAGACCCGATTTTCGGCGGATTTAGGCCTAAAAATAATAACCGATACAGGCCGGAAATGGCCTTTGTATATACATATATAGCCCCTAGATGCCTTTCCGACCCAAAAAATCGGTAAAATCCGCGAAAATCGGCAACTCTACCGAAATCGGCTCAAAAATCGTCTGCGCGTCATGGTAATCGATTTTAGACCCGATTTTCGGCGGATTTAGGCCTAAAAATAATAACCGATACAGGCCGGAAATGGCCTTTGTATATACATATATAGCCCCTAGATGCCTTTCCGACCCAAAAAATCGGTAAAATCCGCGAAAATCGGCAACTCTACCGAAATCGGCTCAAAAATCGTCTGCGCGTCATGGTAATCGATTTTAGACCCGATTTTCGGCGGATTTAGGCCTAAAAATAATAACCGATACAGGCCGGAAATGGCCTTTGTATATACATATATAGCCCCTAGATGCCTTTCCGACCCAAAAAATCGGTAAAATCCGCGAAAATCGGCAACTCTACCGAAATCGGCTCAAAAATCGTCTGCGCGTCATGGTAATCGATTTTAGACCCGATTTTCGGCGGATTTAGGCCTAAAAATAATAACCGATACAGGCCGGAAATGGCCTTTGTATATACATATATAGCCCCTAGATGCCTTTCCGACCCAAAAAATCGGTAAAATCCGCGAAAATCGGCAACTCTACCGAAATCGGCTCAAAAATCGTCTGCGCGTCATGGTAATCGATTTTAGACCCGATTTTCGGCGGATTTAGGCCTAAAAATAATAACCGATACAGGCCGGAAATGGCCTTTGTATATACATATATAGCCCCTAGATGCCTTTCCGACCCAAAAAATCGGTAAAATCCGCGAAAATCGGCAACTCTACCGAAATCGGCTCAAAAATCGTCTGCGCGTCATGGTAATCGATTTTAGACCCGATTTTCGGCGGATTTAGGCCTAAAAATAATAACCGATACAGGCCGGAAATGGCCTTTGTATATACATATATAGCCCCTAGATGCCTTTCCGACCCAAAAAATCGGTAAAATCCGCGAAAATCGGCAACTCTACCGAAATCGGCTCAAAAATCGTCTGCGCGTCATGGTAATCGATTTTAGACCCGATTTTCGGCGGATTTAGGCCTAAAAATAATAACCGATACAGGCCGGAAATGGCCTTTGTATATACATATATAGCCCCTAGATGCCTTTCCGACCCAAAAAATCGGTAAAATCCGCGAAAATCGGCAACTCTACCGAAATCGGCTCAAAAATCGTCTGCGCGTCATGGTAATCGATTTTAGACCCGATTTTCGGCGGATTTAGGCCTAAAAATAATAACCGATACAGGCCGGAAATGGCCTTTGTATATACATATATAGCCCCTAGATGCCTTTCCGACCCAAAAAATCGGTAAAATCCGCGAAAATCGGCAACTCTACCGAAATCGGCTCAAAAATCGTCTGCGCGTCATGGTAATCGATTTTAGACCCGATTTTCGGCGGATTTAGGCCTAAAAATAATAACCGATACAGGCCGGAAATGGCCTTTGTATATACATATATAGCCCCTAGATGCCTTTCCGACCCAAAAAATCGGTAAAATCCGCGAAAATCGGCAACTCTACCGAAATCGGCTCAAAAATCGTCTGCGCGTCATGGTAATCGATTTTAGACCCGATTTTCGGCGGATTTAGGCCTAAAAATAATAACCGATACAGGCCGGAAATGGCCTTTGTATATACATATATAGCCCCTAGATGCCTTTCCGACCCAAAAAATCGGTAAAATCCGCGAAAATCGGCAACTCTACCGAAATCGGCTCAAAAATCGTCTGCGCGTCATGGTAATCGATTTTAGACCCGATTTTCGGCGGATTTAGGCCTAAAAATAATAACCGATACAGGCCGGAAATGGCCTTTGTATATACATATATAGCCCCTAGATGCCTTTCCGACCCAAAAAATCGGTAAAATCCGCGAAAATCGGCAACTCTACCGAAATCGGCTCAAAAATCGTCTGCGCGTCATGGTAATCGATTTTAGACCCGATTTTCGGCGGATTTAGGCCTAAAAATAATAACCGATACAGGCCGGAAATGGCCTTTGTATATACATATATAGCCCCTAGATGCCTTTCCGACCCAAAAAATCGGTAAAATCCGCGAAAATCGGCAACTCTACCGAAATCGGCTCAAAAATCGTCTGCGCGTCATGGTAATCGATTTTAGACCCGATTTTCGGCGGATTTAGGCCTAAAAATAATAACCGATACAGGCCGGAAATGGCCTTTGTATATACATATATAGCCCCTAGATGCCTTTCCGACCCAAAAAATCGGTAAAATCCGCGAAAATCGGCAACTCTACCGAAATCGGCTCAAAAATCGTCTGCGCGTCATGGTAATCGATTTTAGACCCGATTTTCGGCGGATTTAGGCCTAAAAATAATAACCGATACAGGCCGGAAATGGCCTTTGTATATACATATATAGCCCCTAGATGCCTTTCCGACCCAAAAAATCGGTAAAATCCGCGAAAATCGGCAACTCTACCGAAATCGGCTCAAAAATCGTCTGCGCGTCATGGTAATCGATTTTAGACCCGATTTTCGGCGGATTTAGGCCTAAAAATAATAACCGATACAGGCCGGAAATGGCCTTTGTATATACATATATAGCCCCTAGATGCCTTTCCGACCCAAAAAATCGGTAAAATCCGCGAAAATCGGCAACTCTACCGAAATCGGCTCAAAAATCGTCTGCGCGTCATGGTAATCGATTTTAGACCCGATTTTCGGCGGATTTAGGCCTAAAAATAATAACCGATACAGGCCGGAAATGGCCTTTGTATATACATATATAGCCCCTAGATGCCTTTCCGACCCAAAAAATCGGTAAAATCCGCGAAAATCGGCAACTCTACCGAAATCGGCTCAAAAATCGTCTGCGCGTCATGGTAATCGATTTTAGACCCGATTTTCGGCGGATTTAGGCCTAAAAATAATAACCGATACAGGCCGGAAATGGCCTTTGTATATACATATATAGCCCCTAGATGCCTTTCCGACCCAAAAAATCGGTAAAATCCGCGAAAATCGGCAACTCTACCGAAATCGGCTCAAAAATCGTCTGCGCGTCATGGTAATCGATTTTAGACCCGATTTTCGGCGGATTTAGGCCTAAAAATAATAACCGATACAGGCCGGAAATGGCCTTTGTATATACATATATAGCCCCTAGATGCCTTTCCGACCCAAAAAATCGGTAAAATCCGCGAAAATCGGCAACTCTACCGAAATCGGCTCAAAAATCGTCTGCGCGTCATGGTAATCGATTTTAGACCCGATTTTCGGCGGATTTAGGCCTAAAAATAATAACCGATACAGGCCGGAAATGGCCTTTGTATATACATATATAGCCCCTAGATGCCTTTCCGACCCAAAAAATCGGTAAAATCCGCGAAAATCGGCAACTCTACCGAAATCGGCTCAAAAATCGTCTGCGCGTCATGGTAATCGATTTTAGACCCGATTTTCGGCGGATTTAGGCCTAAAAATAATAACCGATACAGGCCGGAAATGGCCTTTGTATATACATATATAGCCCCTAGATGCCTTTCCGACCCAAAAAATCGGTAAAATCCGCGAAAATCGGCAACTCTACCGAAATCGGCTCAAAAATCGTCTGCGCGTCATGGTAATCGATTTTAGACCCGATTTTCGGCGGATTTAGGCCTAAAAATAATAACCGATACAGGCCGGAAATGGCCTTTGTATATACATATATAGCCCCTAGATGCCTTTCCGACCCAAAAAATCGGTAAAATCCGCGAAAATCGGCAACTCTACCGAAATCGGCTCAAAAATCGTCTGCGCGTCATGGTAATCGATTTTAGACCCGATTTTCGGCGGATTTAGGCCTAAAAATAATAACCGATACAGGCCGGAAATGGCCTTTGTATATACATATATAGCCCCTAGATGCCTTTCCGACCCAAAAAATCGGTAAAATCCGCGAAAATCGGCAACTCTACCGAAATCGGCTCAAAAATCGTCTGCGCGTCATGGTAATCGATTTTAGACCCGATTTTCGGCGGATTTAGGCCTAAAAATAATAACCGATACAGGCCGGAAATGGCCTTTGTATATACATATATAGCCCCTAGATGCCTTTCCGACCCAAAAAATCGGTAAAATCCGCGAAAATCGGCAACTCTACCGAAATCGGCTCAAAAATCGTCTGCGCGTCATGGTAATCGATTTTAGACCCGATTTTCGGCGGATTTAGGCCTAAAAATAATAACCGATACAGGCCGGAAATGGCCTTTGTATATACATATATAGCCCCTAGATGCCTTTCCGACCCAAAAAATCGGTAAAATCCGCGAAAATCGGCAACTCTACCGAAATCGGCTCAAAAATCGTCTGCGCGTCATGGTAATCGATTTTAGACCCGATTTTCGGCGGATTTAGGCCTAAAAATAATAACCGATACAGGCCGGAAATGGCCTTTGTATATACATATATAGCCCCTAGATGCCTTTCCGACCCAAAAAATCGGTAAAATCCGCGAAAATCGGCAACTCTACCGAAATCGGCTCAAAAATCGTCTGCGCGTCATGGTAATCGATTTTAGACCCGATTTTCGGCGGATTTAGGCCTAAAAATAATAACCGATACAGGCCGGAAATGGCCTTTGTATATACATATATAGCCCCTAGATGCCTTTCCGACCCAAAAAATCGGTAAAATCCGCGAAAATCGGCAACTCTACCGAAATCGGCTCAAAAATCGTCTGCGCGTCATGGTAATCGATTTTAGACCCGATTTTCGGCGGATTTAGGCCTAAAAATAATAACCGATACAGGCCGGAAATGGCCTTTGTATATACATATATAGCCCCTAGATGCCTTTCCGACCCAAAAAATCGGTAAAATCCGCGAAAATCGGCAACTCTACCGAAATCGGCTCAAAAATCGTCTGCGCGTCATGGTAATCGATTTTAGACCCGATTTTCGGCGGATTTAGGCCTAAAAATAATAACCGATACAGGCCGGAAATGGCCTTTGTATATACATATATAGCCCCTAGATGCCTTTCCGACCCAAAAAATCGGTAAAATCCGCGAAAATCGGCAACTCTACCGAAATCGGCTCAAAAATCGTCTGCGCGTCATGGTAATCGATTTTAGACCCGATTTTCGGCGGATTTAGGCCTAAAAATAATAACCGATACAGGCCGGAAATGGCCTTTGTATATACATATATAGCCCCTAGATGCCTTTCCGACCCAAAAAATCGGTAAAATCCGCGAAAATCGGCAACTCTACCGAAATCGGCTCAAAAATCGTCTGCGCGTCATGGTAATCGATTTTAGACCCGATTTTCGGCGGATTTAGGCCTAAAAATAATAACCGATACAGGCCGGAAATGGCCTTTGTATATACATATATAGCCCCTAGATGCCTTTCCGACCCAAAAAATCGGTAAAATCCGCGAAAATCGGCAACTCTACCGAAATCGGCTCAAAAATCGTCTGCGCGTCATGGTAATCGATTTTAGACCCGATTTTCGGCGGATTTAGGCCTAAAAATAATAACCGATACAGGCCGGAAATGGCCTTTGTATATACATATATAGCCCCTAGATGCCTTTCCGACCCAAAAAATCGGTAAAATCCGCGAAAATCGGCAACTCTACCGAAATCGGCTCAAAAATCGTCTGCGCGTCATGGTAATCGATTTTAGACCCGATTTTCGGCGGATTTAGGCCTAAAAATAATAACCGATACAGGCCGGAAATGGCCTTTGTATATACATATATAGCCCCTAGATGCCTTTCCGACCCAAAAAATCGGTAAAATCCGCGAAAATCGGCAACTCTACCGAAATCGGCTCAAAAATCGTCTGCGCGTCATGGTAATCGATTTTAGACCCGATTTTCGGCGGATTTAGGCCTAAAAATAATAACCGATACAGGCCGGAAATGGCCTTTGTATATACATATATAGCCCCTAGATGCCTTTCCGACCCAAAAAATCGGTAAAATCCGCGAAAATCGGCAACTCTACCGAAATCGGCTCAAAAATCGTCTGCGCGTCATGGTAATCGATTTTAGACCCGATTTTCGGCGGATTTAGGCCTAAAAATAATAACCGATACAGGCCGGAAATGGCCTTTGTATATACATATATAGCCCCTAGATGCCTTTCCGACCCAAAAAATCGGTAAAATCCGCGAAAATCGGCAACTCTACCGAAATCGGCTCAAAAATCGTCTGCGCGTCATGGTAATCGATTTTAGACCCGATTTTCGGCGGATTTAGGCCTAAAAATAATAACCGATACAGGCCGGAAATGGCCTTTGTATATACATATATAGCCCCTAGATGCCTTTCCGACCCAAAAAATCGGTAAAATCCGCGAAAATCGGCAACTCTACCGAAATCGGCTCAAAAATCGTCTGCGCGTCATGGTAATCGATTTTAGACCCGATTTTCGGCGGATTTAGGCCTAAAAATAATAACCGATACAGGCCGGAAATGGCCTTTGTATATACATATATAGCCCCTAGATGCCTTTCCGACCCAAAAAATCGGTAAAATCCGCGAAAATCGGCAACTCTACCGAAATCGGCTCAAAAATCGTCTGCGCGTCATGGTAATCGATTTTAGACCCGATTTTCGGCGGATTTAGGCCTAAAAATAATAACCGATACAGGCCGGAAATGGCCTTTGTATATACATATATAGCCCCTAGATGCCTTTCCGACCCAAAAAATCGGTAAAATCCGCGAAAATCGGCAACTCTACCGAAATCGGCTCAAAAATCGTCTGCGCGTCATGGTAATCGATTTTAGACCCGATTTTCGGCGGATTTAGGCCTAAAAATAATAACCGATACAGGCCGGAAATGGCCTTTGTATATACATATATAGCCCCTAGATGCCTTTCCGACCCAAAAAATCGGTAAAATCCGCGAAAATCGGCAACTCTACCGAAATCGGCTCAAAAATCGTCTGCGCGTCATGGTAATCGATTTTAGACCCGATTTTCGGCGGATTTAGGCCTAAAAATAATAACCGATACAGGCCGGAAATGGCCTTTGTATATACATATATAGCCCCTAGATGCCTTTCCGACCCAAAAAATCGGTAAAATCCGCGAAAATCGGCAACTCTACCGAAATCGGCTCAAAAATCGTCTGCGCGTCATGGTAATCGATTTTAGACCCGATTTTCGGCGGATTTAGGCCTAAAAATAATAACCGATACAGGCCGGAAATGGCCTTTGTATATACATATATAGCCCCTAGATGCCTTTCCGACCCAAAAAATCGGTAAAATCCGCGAAAATCGGCAACTCTACCGAAATCGGCTCAAAAATCGTCTGCGCGTCATGGTAATCGATTTTAGACCCGATTTTCGGCGGATTTAGGCCTAAAAATAATAACCGATACAGGCCGGAAATGGCCTTTGTATATACATATATAGCCCTTTGTATATACATATATAGCCCCTAGATGCCTTTCCGACCCAAAAAATCGGTAAAATCCGCGAAAATCGGCAACTCTACCGAAATCGGCTCAAAAATCGTCTGCGCGTCATGGTAATCGATTTTAGACCCGATTTTCGGCGGATTTAGGCCTAAAAATAATAACCGATACAGGCCGGAATGGCCTTTGTATATACATATATAGCCCCTAGATGCCTTTCCGACCCAAAAAATCGGTAAAATCCGCGAAAATCGGCAACTCTACCGAAATCGGCTCAAAAATCGTCTGCGCGTCATGGTAATCGATTTTAGACCCGATTTTCGGCGGATTTAGGCCTAAAAATAATAACCGATACAGGCCGGAAATGGCCTTTGTATATACATATATAGCTAGATGCCTTTCCGACCCAAAAAATCGGTAAAATCCGCGAAAATCGGCAACTCTACCGAAATCGGCTCAAAAATCGTCTGCGCGTCATGGTAATCGATTTTAGACCCGATTTTCGGCGGATTTAGGCCTAAAAATAATAACCGATACAGGCCGGAAATGGCCTTTGTATATACATATATAGCCCCTAGATGCCTTTCCGACCCAAAAAATCGGTAAAATCCGCGAAAATCGGCAACTCTACCGAAATCGGCTCAAAAATCGTCTGCGCGTCATGGTAATCGATTTTAGACCCGATTTTCGGCGGATTTAGGCCTAAAAATAATAACCGATACAGGCCGGAAATGGCCTTTGTATATACATATATAGCCCCTAGATGCCTTTCCGACCCAAAAAATCGGTAAAATCCGCGAAAATCGGCAACTCTACCGAAATCGGCTCAAAAATCGTCTGCGCGTCATGGTAATCGATTTTAGACCCGATTTTCGGCGGATTTAGGCCTAAAAATAATAACCGATACAGGCCGGAAATGGCCTTTGTATATACATATATAGCCCCTAGATGCCTTTCCGACCCAAAAAATCGGTAAAATCCGCGAAAATCGGCAACTCTACCGAAATCGGCTCAAAAATCGTCTGCGCGTCATGGTAATCGATTTTAGACCCGATTTTCGGCGGATTTAGGCCTAAAAATAATAACCGATACAGGCCGGAAATGGCCTTTGTATATACATATATAGCCCCTAGATGCCTTTCCGACCCAAAAAATCGGTAAAATCCGCGAAAATCGGCAACTCTACCGAAATCGGCTCAAAAATCGTCTGCGCGTCATGGTAATCGATTTTAGACCCGATTTTCGGCGGATTTAGGCCTAAAAATAATAACCGATACAGGCCGGAAATGGCCTTTGTATATACATATATAGCCCCTAGATGCCTTTCCGACCCAAAAAATCGGTAAAATCCGCGAAAATCGGCAACTCTACCGAAATCGGCTCAAAAATCGTCTGCGCGTCATGGTAATCGATTTTAGACCCGATTTTCGGCGGATTTAGGCCTAAAAATAATAACCGATACAGGCCGGAAATGGCCTTTGTATATACATATATAGCCCCTAGATGCCTTTCCGACCCAAAAAATCGGTAAAATCCGCGAAAATCGGCAACTCTACCGAAATCGGCTCAAAAATCGTCTGCGCGTCATGGTAATCGATTTTAGACCCGATTTTCGGCGGATTTAGGCCTAAAAATAATAACCGATACAGGCCGGAAATGGCCTTTGTATATACATATATAGCCCCTAGATGCCTTTCCGACCCAAAAAATCGGTAAAATCCGCGAAAATCGACAACTCTACCGAAATCGGCTCAAAAATCGTCTGCGCGTCATGGTAATCGATTTTAGACCCGATTTTCGGCGGATTTAGGCCTAAAAATAATAACCGATACAGGCCGGAAACGGCCTTTGTATATACATATATAGCCCCTAGATGCCTTTCCGACCCAAAAAATCGGTAAAATCCGCGAAAATCGGCAACTCTACCGAAATCGGCTCAAAAATCGTCTGCGCGTCATGGTAATCGATTTTAGACCCGATTTTCGGCGGATTTAGGCCTAAAAATAATAACCGATACAGGCCGGAAATGGCCTTTGTATATACATATATAGCCCCTAGATGCCTTTCCGACCCAAAAAATCGGTAAAATCCGCGAAAATCGGCAACTCTACCGAAATCGGCTCAAAAATCGTCTGCGCGTCATGGTAATCGATTTTAGACCCGATTTTCGGCGGATTTAGGCCTAAAAATAATAACCGATACAGGCCGGAAACGGCCTTTGTATATACATATATAGCCCCTAGATGCCTTTCCGACCCAAAAAATCGGTAAAATCCGCGAAAATCGGCAACTCTACCGAAATCGGCTCAAAAATCGTCTGCGCGTCATGGTAATCGATTTTAGACCCGATTTTCGGCGGATTTAGGCCTAAAAATAATAACCGATACAGGCCGGAAATGGCCTTTGTATATACATATATAGCCCCTAGATGCCTTTCCGACCCAAAAAATCGGTAAAATCCGCGAAAATCGGCAACTCTACCGAAATCGGCTCAAAAATCGTCTGCGCGTCATGGTAATCGATTTTAGACCCGATTTTCGGCGGATTTAGGCCTAAAAATAATAACCGATACAGGCCGGAAATGGCCTTTGTATATACATATATAGCCCCTAGATGCCTTTCCGACCCAAAAAATCGGTAAAATCCGCGAAAATCGGCAACTCTACCGAAATCGGCTCAAAAATCGTCTGCGCGTCATGGTAATCGATTTTAGACCCGATTTTCGGCGGATTTAGGCCTAAAAATAATAACCGATACAGGCCGGAAATGGCCTTTGTATATACATATATAGCCCCTAGATGCCTTTCCGACCCAAAAAATCGGTAAAATCCGCGAAAATCGGCAACTCTACCGAAATCGGCTCAAAAATCGTCTGCGCGTCATGGTAATCGATTTTAGACCCGATTTTCGGCGGATTTAGGCCTAAAAATAATAACCGATACAGGCCGGAAATGGCCTTTGTATATACATATATAGCCCCTAGATGCCTTTCCGACCCAAAAAATCGGTAAAATCCGCGAAAATCGGCAACTCTACCGAAATCGGCTCAAAAATCGTCTGCGCGTCATGGTAATCGATTTTAGACCCGATTTTCGGCGGATTTAGGCCTAAAAATAATAACCGATACAGGCCGGAAATGGCCTTTGTATATACATATATAGCCCCTAGATGCCTTTCCGACCCAAAAAATCGGTAAAATCCGCGAAAATCGGCAACTCTACCGAAATCGGCTCAAAAATCGTCTGCGCGTCATGGTAATCGATTTTAGACCCGATTTTCGGCGGATTTAGGCCTAAAAATAATAACCGATACAGGCCGGAAATGGCCTTTGTATATACATATATAGCCCCTAGATGCCTTTCCGACCCAAAAAATCGGTAAAATCCGCGAAAATCGGCAACTCTACCGAAATCGGCTCAAAAATCGTCTGCGCGTCATGGTAATCGATTTTAGACCCGATTTTCGGCGGATTTAGGCCTAAAAATAATAACCGATACAGGCCGGAAATGGCCTTTGTATATACATATATAGCCCCTAGATGCCTTTCCGACCCAAAAAATCGGTAAAATCCGCGAAAATCGGCAACTCTACCGAAATCGGCTCAAAAATCGTCTGCGCGTCATGGTAATCGATTTTAGACCCGATTTTCGGCGGATTTAGGCCTAAAAATAATAACCGATACAGGCCGGAAATGGCCTTTGTATATACATATATAGCCCCTAGATGCCTTTCCGACCCAAAAAATCGGTAAAATCCGCGAAAATCGGCAACTCTACCGAAATCGGCTCAAAAATCGTCTGCGCGTCATGGTAATCGATTTTAGACCCGATTTTCGGCGGATTTAGGCCTAAAAATAATAACCGATACAGGCCGGAAATGGCCTTTGTATATACATATATAGCCCCTAGATGCCTTTCCGACCCAAAAAATCGGTAAAATCCGCGAAAATCGGCAACTCTACCGAAATCGGCTCAAAAATCGTCTGCGCGTCATGGTAATCGATTTTAGACCCGATTTTCGGCGGATTTAGGCCTAAAAATAATAACCGATACAGGCCGGAAATGGCCTTTGTATATACATATATAGCCCCTAGATGCCTTTCCGACCCAAAAAATCGGTAAAATCCGCGAAAATCGGCAACTCTACCGAAATCGGCTCAAAAATCGTCTGCGCGTCATGGTAATCGATTTTAGACCGATTTTCGGCGGATTTAGGCCTAAAAATAATAACCGATACAGGCCGGAAATGGCCTTTGTATATACATATATAGCCCCTAGATGCCTTTCCGACCCAAAAAATCGGTAAAATCCGCGAAAATCGGCAACTCTACCGAAATCGGCTCAAAAATCGTCTGCGCGTCATGGTAATCGATTTTAGACCCGATTTTCGGCGGATTTAGGCCTAAAAATAATAACCGATACAGGCCGGAAATGGCCTTTGTATATACATATATAGCCCCTAGATGCCTTTCCGACCCAAAAAATCGGTAAAATCCGCGAAAATCGGCAACTCTACCGAAATCGGCTCAAAAATCGTCTGCGCGTCATGGTAATCGATTTTAGACCCGATTTTCGGCGGATTTAGGCCTAAAAATAATAACCGATACAGGCCGGAAATGGCCTTTGTATATACATATATAGCCCCTAGATGCCTTTCCGACCCAAAAAATCGGTAAAATCCGCGAAAATCGGCAACTCTACCGAAATCGGCTCAAAAATCGTCTGCGCGTCATGGTAATCGATTTTAGACCCGATTTTCGGCGGATTTAGGCCTAAAAATAATAACCGATACAGGCCGGAAATGGCCTTTGTATATACATATATAGCCCCTAGATGCCTTTCCGACCCAAAAAATCGGTAAAATCCGCGAAAATCGGCAACTCTACCGAAATCGGCTCAAAAATCGTCTGCGCGTCATGGTAATCGATTTTAGACCCGATTTTCGGCGGATTTAGGCCTAAAAATAATAACCGATACAGGCCGGAAATGGCCTTTGTATATACATATATAGCCCCTAGATGCCTTTCCGACCCAAAAAATCGGTAAAATCCGCGAAAATCGGCAACTCTACCGAAATCGGCTCAAAAATCGTCTGCGCGTCATGGTAATCGATTTTAGACCCGATTTTCGGCGGATTTAGGCCTAAAAATAATAACCGATACAGGCCGGAAATGGCCTTTGTATATACATATATAGCCCCTAGATGCCTTTCCGACCCAAAAAATCGGTAAAATCCGCGAAAATCGGCAACTCTACCGAAATCGGCTCAAAAATCGTCTGCGCGTCATGGTAATCGATTTTAGACCCGATTTTCGGCGGATTTAGGCCTAAAAATAATAACCGATACAGGCCGGAAATGGCCTTTGTATATACAGTATATAGCCCCTAGATGCCTTTCCGACCCAAAAAATCGGTAAAATCCGCGAAAATCGGCAACTCTACCGAAATCGGCTCAAAAATCGTCTGCGCGTCATGGTAATCGATTTTAGACCCGATTTTCGGCGGATTTAGGCCTAAAAATAATAACCGATACAGGCCGGAAATGGCCTTTGTATATACATATATAGCCCCTAGATGCCTTTCCGACCCAAAAAATCGGTAAAATCCGCGAAAATCGGCAACTCTACCGAAATCGGCTCAAAAATCGTCTGCGCGTCATGGTAATCGATTTTAGACCCGATTTTCGGCGGATTTAGGCCTAAAAATAATAACCGATACAGGCCGGAAATGGCCTTTGTATATACATATATAGCCCCTAGATGCCTTTCCGACCCAAAAAATCGGTAAAATCCGCGAAAATCGGCAACTCTACCGAAATCGGCTCAAAAATCGTCTGCGCGTCATGGTAATCGATTTTAGACCCGATTTTCGGCGGATTTAGGCCTAAAAATAATAACCGATACAGGCCGGAAATGGCCTTTGTATATACATATATAGCCCCTAGATGCCTTTCCGACCCAAAAAATCGGTAAAATCCGCGAAAATCGGCAACTCTACCGAAATCGGCTCAAAAATCGTCTGCGCGTCATGGTAATCGATTTTAGACCCGATTTTCGGCGGATTTAGGCCTAAAAATAATAACCGATACAGGCCGGAAATGGCCTTTGTATATACATATATAGCCCCTAGATGCCTTTCCGACCCAAAAAATCGGTAAAATCCGCGAAAATCGGCAACTCTACCGAAATCGGCTCAAAAATCGTCTGCGCGTCATGGTAATCGATTTTAGACCCGATTTTCGGCGGATTTAGGCCTAAAAATAATAACCGATACAGGCCGGAAATGGCCTTTGTATATACATATATAGCCCCTAGATGCCTTTCCGACCCAAAAAATCGGTAAAATCCGCGAAAATCGGCAACTCTACCGAAATCGGCTCAAAAATCGTCTGCGCGTCATGGTAATCGATTTTAGACCCGATTTTCGGCGGATTTAGGCCTAAAAATAATAACCGATACAGGCCGGAAATGGCCTTTGTATATACATATATAGCCCCTAGATGCCTTTCCGACCCAAAAAATCGGTAAAATCCGCGAAAATCGGCAACTCTACCGAAATCGGCTCAAAAATCGTCTGCGCGTCATGGTAATCGATTTTAGACCCGATTTTCGGCGGATTTAGGCCTAAAAATAATAACCGATACAGGCCGGAAATGGCCTTTGTATATACATATATAGCCCCTAGATGCCTTTCCGACCCAAAAAATCGGTAAAATCCGCGAAAATCGGCAACTCTACCGAAATCGGCTCAAAAATCGTCTGCGCGTCATGGTAATCGATTTTAGACCCGATTTTCGGCGGATTTAGGCCTAAAAATAATAACCGATACAGGCCGGAAATGGCCTTTGTATATACATATATAGCCCCTAGATGCCTTTCCGACCCAAAAAATCGGTAAAATCCGCGAAAATCGGCAACTCTACCGAAATCGGCTCAAAAATCGTCTGCGCGTCATGGTAATCGATTTTAGACCCGATTTTCGGCGGATTTAGGCCTAAAAATAATAACCGATACAGGCCGGAAATGGCCTTTGTATATACATATATAGCCCCTAGATGCCTTTCCGACCCAAAAAATCGGTAAAATCCGCGAAAATCGGCAACTCTACCGAAATCGGCTCAAAAATCGTCTGCGCGTCATGGTAATCGATTTTAGACCCGATTTTCGGCGGATTTAGGCCTAAAAATAATAACCGATACAGGCCGGAAATGGCCTTTGTATATACATATATAGCCCCTAGATGCCTTTCCGACCCAAAAAATCGGTAAAATCCGTGAAAATCGGCAACTCTACCGAAATCGGCTCAAAAATCGTCTGCGCGTCATGGTAATCGATTTTAGACCCGATTTTCGGCGGATTTAGGCCTAAAAATAATAACCGATACAGGCCGGAAATGGCCTTTGTATATACATATATAGCCCCTAGATGCCTTTCCGACCCAAAAAATCGGTAAAATCCGCGAAAATCGGCAACTCTACCGAAATCGGCTCAAAAATCGTCTGCGCGTCATGGTAATCGATTTTAGACCCGATTTTCGGCGGATTTAGGCCTAAAAATAATAACCGATACAGGCCGGAAATGGCCTTTGTATATACATATATAGCCCCTAGATGCCTTTCCGACCCAAAAAATCGGTAAAATCCGCGAAAATCGGCAACTCTACCGAAATCGGCTCAAAAATCGTCTGCGCGTCATGGTAATCGATTTTAGACCCGATTTTCGGCGGATTTAGGCCTAAAAATAATAACCGATACAGGCCGGAAATGGCCTTTGTATATACATATATAGCCCCTAGATGCCTTTCCGACCCAAAAAATCGGTAAAATCCGCGAAAATCGGCAACTCTACCGAAATCGGCTCAAAAATCGTCTGCGCGTCATGGTAATCGATTTTAGACCCGATTTTCGGCGGATTTAGGCCTAAAAATAATAACCGATACAGGCCGGAAATGGCCTTTGTATATACATATATAGCCCCTAGATGCCTTTCCGACCCAAAAAATCGGTAAAATCCGCGAAAATCGGCAACTCTACCGAAATCGGCTCAAAAATCGTCTGCGCGTCATGGTAATCGATTTTAGACCCGATTTTCGGCGGATTTAGGCCTAAAAATAATAACCGATACAGGCCGGAAATGGCCTTTGTATATACATATATAGCCCCTAGATGCCTTTCCGACCCAAAAAATCGGTAAAATCCGCGAAAATCGGCAACTCTACCGAAATCGGCTCAAAAATCGTCTGCGCGTCATGGTAATCGATTTTAGACCCGATTTTCGGCGGATTTAGGCCTAAAAATAATAACCGATACAGGCCGGAAATGGCCTTTGTATATACATATATAGCCCCTAGATGCCTTTCCGACCCAAAAAATCGGTAAAATCCGCGAAAATCGGCAACTCTACCGAAATCGGCTCAAAAATCGTCTGCGCGTCATGGTAATCGATTTTAGACCCGATTTTCGGCGGATTTAGGCCTAAAAATAATAACCGATACAGGCCGGAAATGGCCTTTGTATATACATATATAGCCCCTAGATGCCTTTCCGACCCAAAAAATCGGTAAAATCCGCGAAAATCGGCAACTCTACCGAAATCGGCTCAAAAATCGTCTGCGCGTCATGGTAATCGATTTTAGACCCGATTTTCGGCGGATTTAGGCCTAAAAATAATAACCGATACAGGCCGGAAATGGCCTTTGTATATACATACATAGCCCCTAGATGCCTTTCCGACCCAAAAAATCGGTAAAATCCGCGAAAATCGGCAACTCTACCGAAATCGGCTCAAAAATCGTCTGCGCGTCATGGTAATCGATTTTAGACCCGATTTTCGGCGGATTTAGGCCTAAAAATAATAACCGATACAGGCCGGAAATGGCCTTTGTATATACATATATAGCCCCTAGATGCCTTTCCGACCCAAAAAATCGGTAAAATCCGCGAAAATCGGCAACTCTACCGAAATCGGCTCAAAAATCGTCTGCGCGTCATGGTAATCGATTTTAGACCCGATTTTCGGCGGATTTAGGCCTAAAAATAATAACCGATACAGGCCGGAAATGGCCTTTGTATATACATATATAGCCCCTAGATGCCTTTCCGACCCAAAAAATCGGTAAAATCCGCGAAAATCGGCAACTCTACCGAAATCGGCTCAAAAATCGTCTGCGCGTCATGGTAATCGATTTTAGACCCGATTTTCGGCGGATTTAGGCCTAAAAATAATAACCGATACAGGCCGGAAATGGCCTTTGTATATACATATATAGCCCCTAGATGCCTTTCCGACCCAAAAAATCGGTAAAATCCGCGAAAATCGGCAACTCTACCGAAATCGGCTCAAAAATCGTCTGCGCGTCATGGTAATCGATTTTAGACCCGATTTTCGGCGGATTTAGGCCTAAAAATAATAACCGATACAGGCCGGAAATGGCCTTTGTATATACATATATAGCCCCTAGATGCCTTTCCGACCCAAAAAATCGGTAAAATCCGCGAAAATCGGCAACTCTACCGAAATCGGCTCAAAAATCGTCTGCGCGTCATGGTAATCGATTTTAGACCCGATTTTCGGCGGATTTAGGCCTAAAAATAATAACCGATACAGGCCGGAAATGGCCTTTGTATATACATATATAGCCCCTAGATGCCTTTCCGACCCAAAAAATCGGTAAAATCCGCGAAAATCGGCAACTCTACCGAAATCGGCTCAAAAATCGTCTGCGCGTCATGGTAATCGATTTTAGACCCGATTTTCGGCGGATTTAGGCCTAAAAATAATAACCGATACAGGCCGGAAATGGCCTTTGTATATACATATATAGCCCCTAGATGCCTTTCCGACCCAAAAAATCGGTAAAATCCGCGAAAATCGGCAACTCTACCGAAATCGGCTCAAAAATCGTCTGCGCGTCATGGTAATCGATTTTAGACCCGATTTTCGGCGGATTTAGGCCTAAAAATAATAACCGATACAGGCCGGAAATGGCCTTTGTATATACATATATAGCCCCTAGATGCCTTTCCGACCCAAAAAATCGGTAAAATCCGCGAAAATCGGCAACTCTACCGAAATCGGCTCAAAAATCGTCTGCGCGTCATGGTAATCGATTTTAGACCCGATTTTCGGCGGATTTAGGCCTAAAAATAATAACCGATACAGGCCGGAAATGGCCTTTGTATATACATATATAGCCCCTAGATGCCTTTCCGACCCAAAAAATCGGTAAAATCCGCGAAAATCGGCAACTCTACCGAAATCGGCTCAAAAATCGTCTGCGCGTCATGGTAATCGATTTTAGACCCGATTTTCGGCGGATTTAGGCCTAAAAATAATAACCGATACAGGCCGGAAATGGCCTTTGTATATACATATATAGCCCCTAGATGCCTTTCCGACCCAAAAAATCGGTAAAATCCGCGAAAATCGGCAACTCTACCGAAATCGGCTCAAAAATCGTCTGCGCGTCATGGTAATCGATTTTAGACCCGATTTTCGGCGGATTTAGGCCTAAAAATAATAACCGATACAGGCCGGAAATGGCCTTTGTATATACATATATAGCCCCTAGATGCCTTTCCGACCCAAAAAATCGGTAAAATCCGCGAAAATCGGCAACTCTACCGAAATCGGCTCAAAAATCGTCTGCGCGTCATGGTAATCGATTTTAGACCCGATTTTCGGCGGATTTAGGCCTAAAAATAATAACCGATACAGGCCGGAAATGGCCTTTGTATATACATATATAGCCCCTAGATGCCTTTCCGACCCAAAAAATCGGTAAAATCCGCGAAAATCGGCAACTCTACCGAAATCGGCTCAAAAATCGTCTGCGCGTCATGGTAATCGATTTTAGACCCGATTTTCGGCGGATTTAGGCCTAAAAATAATAACCGATACAGGCCGGAAATGGCCTTTGTATATACATATATAGCCCCTAGATGCCTTTCCGACCCAAAAAATCGGTAAAATCCGCGAAAATCGGCAACTCTACCGAAATCGGCTCAAAAATCGTCTGCGCGTCATGGTAATCGATTTTAGACCCGATTTTCGGCGGATTTAGGCCTAAAAATAATAACCGATACAGGCCGGAAATGGCCTTTGTATATACATATATAGCCCCTAGATGCCTTTCCGACCCAAAAAATCGGTAAAATCCGCGAAAATCGGCAACTCTACCGAAATCGGCTCAAAAATCGTCTGCGCGTCATGGTAATCGATTTTAGACCCGATTTTCGGCGGATTTAGGCCTAAAAATAATAACCGATACAGGCCGGAAATGGCCTTTGTATATACATATATAGCCCCTAGATGCCTTTCCGACCCAAAAAATCGGTAAAATCCGCGAAAATCGGCAACTCTACCGAAATCGGCTCAAAAATCGTCTGCGCGTCATGGTAATCGATTTTAGACCCGATTTTCGGCGGATTTAGGCCTAAAAATAATAACCGATACAGGCCGGAAATGGCCTTTGTATATACATATATAGCCCCTAGATGCCTTTCCGACCCAAAAAATCGGTAAAATCCGCGAAAATCGGCAACTCTACCGAAATCGGCTCAAAAATCGTCTGCGCGTCATGGTAATCGATTTTAGACCCGATTTTCGGCGGATTTAGGCCTAAAAATAATAACCGATACAGGCCGGAAATGGCCTTTGTATATACATATATAGCCCCTAGATGCCTTTCCGACCCAAAAAATCGGTAAAATCCGCGAAAATCGGCAACTCTACCGAAATCGGCTCAAAAATCGTCTGCGCGTCATGGTAATCGATTTTAGACCCGATTTTCGGCGGATTTAGGCCTAAAAATAATAACCGATACAGGCCGGAAATGGCCTTTGTATATACATATATAGCCCCTAGATGCCTTTCCGACCCAAAAAATCGGTAAAATCCGCGAAAATCGGCAACTCTACCGAAATCGGCTCAAAAATCGTCTGCGCGTCATGGTAATCGATTTTAGACCCGATTTTCGGCGGATTTAGGCCTAAAAATAATAACCGATACAGGCCGGAAATGGCCTTTGTATATACATATATAGCCCCTAGATGCCTTTCCGACCCAAAAAATCGGTAAAATCCGCGAAAATCGGCAACTCTACCGAAATCGGCTCAAAAATCGTCTGCGCGTCATGGTAATCGATTTTAGACCCGATTTTCGGCGGATTTAGGCCTAAAAATAATAACCGATACAGGCCGGAAATGGCCTTTGTATATACATATATAGCCCCTAGATGCC
The DNA here is from genome assembly GCA_963931845.1 of Maratus michaelseni. Lineage (NCBI taxonomy): Eukaryota > Metazoa > Arthropoda > Arachnida > Araneae > Salticidae > Maratus > Maratus michaelseni. The sequence continues at coordinate 139,461 of CAWVPG010000032.1, read as the reverse complement.
TTTCCGACCCAAAAAATCGGTAAAATCCGCGAAAATCGGCAACTCTACCGAAATCGGCTCAAAAATCGTCTGCGCGTCATGGTAATCGATTTTAGACCCGATTTTCGGCGGATTTAGGCCTAAAAATAATAACCGATACAGGCCGGAAATGGCCTTTGTATATACATATATAGCCCCTAGATGCCTTTCCGACCCAAAAAATCGGTAAAATCCGCGAAAATCGGCAACTCTACCGAAATCGGCTCAAAAATCGTCTGCGCGTCATGGTAATCGATTTTAGACCCGATTTTCGGCGGATTTAGGCCTAAAAATAATAACCGATACAGGCCGGAAATGGCCTTTGTATATACATATATAGCCCCTAGATGCCTTTCCGACCCAAAAAATCGGTAAAATCCGCGAAAATCGGCAACTCTACCGAAATCGGCTCAAAAATCGTCTGCGCGTCATGGTAATCGATTTTAGACCCGATTTTCGGCGGATTTAGGCCTAAAAATAATAACCGATACAGGCCGGAAATGGCCTTTGTATATACATATATAGCCCCTAGATGCCTTTCCGACCCAAAAAATCGGTAAAATCCGCGAAAATCGGCAACTCTACCGAAATCGGCTCAAAAATCGTCTGCGCGTCATGGTAATCGATTTTAGACCCGATTTTCGGCGGATTTAGGCCTAAAAATAATAACCGATACAGGCCGGAAATGGCCTTTGTATATACATATATAGCCCCTAGATGCCTTTCCGACCCAAAAAATCGGTAAAATCCGCGAAAATCGGCAACTCTACCGAAATCGGCTCAAAAATCGTCTGCGCGTCATGGTAATCGATTTTAGACCCGATTTTCGGCGGATTTAGGCCTAAAAATAATAACCGATACAGGCCGGAAATGGCCTTTGTATATACATATATAGCCCCTAGATGCCTTTCCGACCCAAAAAATCGGTAAAATCCGCGAAAATCGGCAACTCTACCGAAATCGGCTCAAAAATCGTCTGCGCGTCATGGTAATCGATTTTAGACCCGATTTTCGGCGGATTTAGGCCTAAAAATAATAACCGATACAGGCCGGAAATGGCCTTTGTATATACATATATAGCCCCTAGATGCCTTTCCGACCCAAAAAATCGGTAAAATCCGCGAAAATCGGCAACTCTACCGAAATCGGCTCAAAAATCGTCTGCGCGTCATGGTAATCGATTTTAGACCCGATTTTCGGCGGATTTAGGCCTAAAAATAATAACCGATACAGGCCGGAAATGGCCTTTGTATATACATATATAGCCCCTAGATGCCTTTCCGACCCAAAAAATCGGTAAAATCCGCGAAAATCGGCAACTCTACCGAAATCGGCTCAAAAATCGTCTGCGCGTCATGGTAATCGATTTTAGACCCGATTTTCGGCGGATTTAGGCCTAAAAATAATAACCGATACAGGCCGGAAATGGCCTTTGTATATACATATATAGCCCCTAGATGCCTTTCCGACCCAAAAAATCGGTAAAATCCGCGAAAATCGGCAACTCTACCGAAATCGGCTCAAAAATCGTCTGCGCGTCATGGTAATCGATTTTAGACCCGATTTTCGGCGGATTTAGGCCTAAAAATAATAACCGATACAGGCCGGAAATGGCCTTTGTATATACATATATAGCCCCTAGATGCCTTTCCGACCCAAAAAATCGGTAAAATCCGCGAAAATCGGCAACTCTACCGAAATCGGCTCAAAAATCGTCTGCGCGTCATGGTAATCGATTTTAGACCCGATTTTCGGCGGATTTAGGCCTAAAAATAATAACCGATACAGGCCGGAAATGGCCTTTGTATATACATATATAGCCCCTAGATGCCTTTCCGACCCAAAAAATCGGTAAAATCCGCGAAAATCGGCAACTCTACCGAAATCGGCTCAAAAATCGTCTGCGCGTCATGGTAATCGATTTTAGACCCGATTTTCGGCGGATTTAGGCCTAAAAATAATAACCGATACAGGCCGGAAATGGCCTTTGTATATACATATATAGCCCCTAGATGCCTTTCCGACCCAAAAAATCGGTAAAATCCGCGAAAATCGGCAACTCTACCGAAATCGGCTCAAAAATCGTCTGCGCGTCATGGTAATCGATTTTAGACCCGATTTTCGGCGGATTTAGGCCTAAAAATAATAACCGATACAGGCCGGAAATGGCCTTTGTATATACATATATAGCCCCTAGATGCCTTTCCGACCCAAAAAATCGGTAAAATCCGCGAAAATCGGCAACTCTACCGAAATCGGCTCAAAAATCGTCTGCGCGTCATGGTAATCGATTTTAGACCCGATTTTCGGCGGATTTAGGCCTAAAAATAATAACCGATACAGGCCGGAAATGGCCTTTGTATATACATATATAGCCCCTAGATGCCTTTCCGACCCAAAAAATCGGTAAAATCCGCGAAAATCGGCAACTCTACCGAAATCGGCTCAAAAATCGTCTGCGCGTCATGGTAATCGATTTTAGACCCGATTTTCGGCGGATTTAGGCCTAAAAATAATAACCGATACAGGCCGGAAATGGCCTTTGTATATACATATATAGCCCCTAGATGCCTTTCCGACCCAAAAAATCGGTAAAATCCGCGAAAATCGGCAACTCTACCGAAATCGGCTCAAAAATCGTCTGCGCGTCATGGTAATCGATTTTAGACCCGATTTTCGGCGGATTTAGGCCTAAAAATAATAACCGATACAGGCCGGAAATGGCCTTTGTATATACATATATAGCCCCTAGATGCCTTTCCGACCCAAAAAATCGGTAAAATCCGCGAAAATCGGCAACTCTACCGAAATCGGCTCAAAAATCGTCTGCGCGTCATGGTAATCGATTTTAGACCCGATTTTCGGCGGATTTAGGCCTAAAAATAATAACCGATACAGGCCGGAAATGGCCTTTGTATATACATATATAGCCCCTAGATGCCTTTCCGACCCAAAAAATCGGTAAAATCCGCGAAAATCGGCAACTCTACCGAAATCGGCTCAAAAATCGTCTGCGCGTCATGGTAATCGATTTTAGACCCGATTTTCGGCGGATTTAGGCCTAAAAATAATAACCGATACAGGCCGGAAATGGCCTTTGTATATACATATATAGCCCCTAGATGCCTTTCCGACCCAAAAAATCGGTAAAATCCGCGAAAATCGGCAACTCTACCGAAATCGGCTCAAAAATCGTCTGCGCGTCATGGTAATCGATTTTAGACCCGATTTTCGGCGGATTTAGGCCTAAAAATAATAACCGATACAGGCCGGAAATGGCCTTTGTATATACATATATAGCCCCTAGATGCCTTTCCGACCCAAAAAATCGGTAAAATCCGCGAAAATCGGCAACTCTACCGAAATCGGCTCAAAAATCGTCTGCGCGTCATGGTAATCGATTTTAGACCCGATTTTCGGCGGATTTAGGCCTAAAAATAATAACCGATACAGGCCGGAAATGGCCTTTGTATATACATATATAGCCCCTAGATGCCTTTCCGACCCAAAAAATCGGTAAAATCCGCGAAAATCGGCAACTCTACCGAAATCGGCTCAAAAATCGTCTGCGCGTCATGGTAATCGATTTTAGACCCGATTTTCGGCGGATTTAGGCCTAAAAATAATAACCGATACAGGCCGGAAATGGCCTTTGTATATACATATATAGCCCCTAGATGCCTTTCCGACCCAAAAAATCGGTAAAATCCGCGAAAATCGGCAACTCTACCGAAATCGGCTCAAAAATCGTCTGCGCGTCATGGTAATCGATTTTAGACCCGATTTTCGGCGGATTTAGGCCTAAAAATAATAACCGATACAGGCCGGAAATGGCCTTTGTATATACATATATAGCCCCTAGATGCCTTTCCGACCCAAAAAATCGGTAAAATCCGCGAAAATCGGCAACTCTACCGAAATCGGCTCAAAAATCGTCTGCGCGTCATGGTAATCGATTTTAGACCCGATTTTCGGCGGATTTAGGCCTAAAAATAATAACCGATACAGGCCGGAAATGGCCTTTGTATATACATATATAGCCCCTAGATGCCTTTCCGACCCAAAAAATCGGTAAAATCCGCGAAAATCGGCAACTCTACCGAAATCGGCTCAAAAATCGTCTGCGCGTCATGGTAATCGATTTTAGACCCGATTTTCGGCGGATTTAGGCCTAAAAATAATAACCGATACAGGCCGGAAATGGCCTTTGTATATACATATATAGCCCCTAGATGCCTTTCCGACCCAAAAAATCGGTAAAATCCGCGAAAATCGGCAACTCTACCGAAATCGGCTCAAAAATCGTCTGCGCGTCATGGTAATCGATTTTAGACCCGATTTTCGGCGGATTTAGGCCTAAAAATAATAACCGATACAGGCCGGAAATGGCCTTTGTATATACATATATAGCCCCTAGATGCCTTTCCGACCCAAAAAATCGGTAAAATCCGCGAAAATCGGCAACTCTACCGAAATCGGCTCAAAAATCGTCTGCGCGTCATGGTAATCGATTTTAGACCCGATTTTCGGCGGATTTAGGCCTAAAAATAATAACCGATACAGGCCGGAAATGGCCTTTGTATATACATATATAGCCCCTAGATGCCTTTCCGACCCAAAAAATCGGTAAAATCCGCGAAAATCGGCAACTCTACCGAAATCGGCTCAAAAATCGTCTGCGCGTCATGGTAATCGATTTTAGACCCGATTTTCGGCGGATTTAGGCCTAAAAATAATAACCGATACAGGCCGGAAATGGCCTTTGTATATACATATATAGCCCCTAGATGCCTTTCCGACCCAAAAAATCGGTAAAATCCGCGAAAATCGGCAACTCTACCGAAATCGGCTCAAAAATCGTCTGCGCGTCATGGTAATCGATTTTAGACCCGATTTTCGGCGGATTTAGGCCTAAAAATAATAACCGATACAGGCCGGAAATGGCCTTTGTATATACATATATAGCCCCTAGATGCCTTTCCGACCCAAAAAATCGGTAAAATCCGCGAAAATCGGCAACTCTACCGAAATCGGCTCAAAAATCGTCTGCGCGTCATGGTAATCGATTTTAGACCCGATTTTCGGCGGATTTAGGCCTAAAAATAATAACCGATACAGGCCGGAAATGGCCTTTGTATATACATATATAGCCCCTAGATGCCTTTCCGACCCAAAAAATCGGTAAAATCCGCGAAAATCGGCAACTCTACCGAAATCGGCTCAAAAATCGTCTGCGCGTCATGGTAATCGATTTTAGACCCGATTTTCGGCGGATTTAGGCCTAAAAATAATAACCGATACAGGCCGGAAATGGCCTTTGTATATACATATATAGCCCCTAGATGCCTTTCCGACCCAAAAAATCGGTAAAATCCGCGAAAATCGGCAACTCTACCGAAATCGGCTCAAAAATCGTCTGCGCGTCATGGTAATCGATTTTAGACCCGATTTTCGGCGGATTTAGGCCTAAAAATAATAACCGATACAGGCCGGAAATGGCCTTTGTATATACATATATAGCCCCTAGATGCCTTTCCGACCCAAAAAATCGGTAAAATCCGCGAAAATCGGCAACTCTACCGAAATCGGCTCAAAAATCGTCTGCGCGTCATGGTAATCGATTTTAGACCCGATTTTCGGCGGATTTAGGCCTAAAAATAATAACCGATACAGGCCGGAAATGGCCTTTGTATATACATATATAGCCCCTAGATGCCTTTCCGACCCAAAAAATCGGTAAAATCCGCGAAAATCGGCAACTCTACCGAAATCGGCTCAAAAATCGTCTGCGCGTCATGGTAATCGATTTTAGACCCGATTTTCGGCGGATTTAGGCCTAAAAATAATAACCGATACAGGCCGGAAATGGCCTTTGTATATACATATATAGCCCCTAGATGCCTTTCCGACCCAAAAAATCGGTAAAATCCGCGAAAATCGGCAACTCTACCGAAATCGGCTCAAAAATCGTCTGCGCGTCATGGTAATCGATTTTAGACCCGATTTTCGGCGGATTTAGGCCTAAAAATAATAACCGATACAGGCCGGAAATGGCCTTTGTATATACATATATAGCCCCTAGATGCCTTTCCGACCCAAAAAATCGGTAAAATCCGCGAAAATCGGCAACTCTACCGAAATCGGCTCAAAAATCGTCTGCGCGTCATGGTAATCGATTTTAGACCCGATTTTCGGCGGATTTAGGCCTAAAAATAATAACCGATACAGGCCGGAAATGGCCTTTGTATATACATATATAGCCCCTAGATGCCTTTCCGACCCAAAAAATCGGTAAAATCCGCGAAAATCGGCAACTCTACCGAAATCGGCTCAAAAATCGTCTGCGCGTCATGGTAATCGATTTTAGACCCGATTTTCGGCGGATTTAGGCCTAAAAATAATAACCGATACAGGCCGGAAATGGCCTTTGTATATACATATATAGCCCCTAGATGCCTTTCCGACCCAAAAAATCGGTAAAATCCGCGAAAATCGGCAACTCTACCGAAATCGGCTCAAAAATCGTCTGCGCGTCATGGTAATCGATTTTAGACCCGATTTTCGGCGGATTTAGGCCTAAAAATAATAACTGATACAGGCCGGAAATGGCCTTTGTATATACATATATAGCCCCTAGATGCCTTTCCGACCCAAAAAATCGGTAAAATCCGCGAAAATCGGCAACTCTACCGAAATCGGCTCAAAAATCGTCTGCGCGTCATGGTAATCGATTTTAGACCCGATTTTCGGCGGATTTAGGCCTAAAAATAATAACCGATACAGGCCGGAAATGGCCTTTGTATATACATATATAGCCCCTAGATGCCTTTCCGACCCAAAAAATCGGTAAAATCCGCGAAAATCGGCAACTCTACCGAAATCGGCTCAAAAATCGTCTGCGCGTCATGGTAATCGATTTTAGACCCGATTTTCGGCGGATTTAGGCCTAAAAATAATAACCGATACAGGCCGGAAATGGCCTTTGTATATACATATATAGCCCCTAGATGCCTTTCCGACCCAAAAAATCGGTAAAATCCGCGAAAATCGGCAACTCTACCGAAATCGGCTCAAAAATCGTCTGCGCGTCATGGTAATCGATTTTAGACCCGATTTTCGGCGGATTTAGGCCTAAAAATAATAACCGATACAGGCCGGAAATGGCCTTTGTATATACATATATAGCCCCTAGATGCCTTTCCGACCCAAAAAATCGGTAAAATCCGCGAAAATCGGCAACTCTACCGAAATCGGCTCAAAAATCGTCTGCGCGTCATGGTAATCGATTTTAGACCCGATTTTCGGCGGATTTAGGCCTAAAAATAATAACCGATACAGGCCGGAAATGGCCTTTGTATATACATATATAGCCCCTAGATGCCTTTCCGACCCAAAAAATCGGTAAAATCCGCGAAAATCGGCAACTCTACCGAAATCGGCTCAAAAATCGTCTGCGCGTCATGGTAATCGATTTTAGACCCGATTTTCGGCGGATTTAGGCCTAAAAATAATAACCGATACAGGCCGGAAATGGCCTTTGTATATACATATATAGCCCCTAGATGCCTTTCCGACCCAAATAATCGGTAAAATCCGCGAAAATCGGCAACTCTACCGAAATCGGCTCAAAAATCGTCTGCGCGTCATGGTAATCGATTTTAGACCCGATTTTCGGCGGATTTAGGCCTAAAAATAATAACCGATACAGGCCGGAAATGGCCTTTGTATATACATACATAGCCCCTAGATGCCTTTCCGACCCAAAAAATCGGTAAAATCCGCGAAAATCGGCAACTCTACCGAAATCGGCTCAAAAATCGTCTGCGCGTCTGGTAATCGATTTTAGACCCGATTTTCGGCGGATTTAGGCCTAAAAATAATAACCGATACAGGCCGGAAATGGCCTTTGTATATACATATATAGCCCCTAGATGCCTTTCCGACCCAAAAAATCGGTAAAATCCGCGAAAATCGGCAACTCTACCGAAATCGGCTCAAAAATCGTCTGCGCGTCATGGTAATCGATTTTAGACCCGATTTTCGGCGGATTTACGCCTAAAAATAATAACCGATACAGGCCGGAAATGGCCTTTGTATATACATATATAGCCCCTAGATGCCTTTCCGACCCAAAAAATCGGTAAAATCCGCGAAAATCGGCAACTCTACCGAAATCGGCTCAAAAATCGTCTGCGCGTCATGGTAATCGATTTTAGACCCGATTTTCGGCGGATTTAGGCCTAAAAATAATAACCGATACAGGCCGGAAATGGCCTTTGTATATACATATATAGCCCCTAGATGCCTTTCCGACCCAAAAAATCGGTAAAATCCGCGAAAATCGGCAACTCTACCGAAATCGGCTCAAAAATCGTCTGCGCGTCATGGTAATCGATTTTAGACCCGATTTTCGGCGGATTTAGGCCTAAAAATAATAACCGATACAGGCCGGAAATGGCCTTTGTATATACATATATAGCCCCTAGATGCCTTTCCGACCCAAAAAATCGGTAAAATCCGCGAAAATCGGCAACTCTACCGAAATCGGCTCAAAAATCGTCTGCGCGTCATGGTAATCGATTTTAGACCCGATTTTCGGCGGATTTAGGCCTAAAAATAATAACCGATACAGGCCGGAAATGGCCTTTGTATATACATATATAGCCCCTAGATGCCTTTCCGACCCAAAAAATCGGTAAAATCCGCGAAAATCGGCAACTCTACCGAAATCGGCTCAAAAATCGTCTGCGCGTCATGGTAATCGATTTTAGACCCGATTTTCGGCGGATTTAGGCCTAAAAATAATAACCGATACAGGCCGGAAATGGCCTTTGTATATACATATATAGCCCCTAGATGCCTTTCCGACCCAAAAAATCGGTAAAATCCGCGAAAATCGGCAACTCTACCGAAATCGGCTCAAAAATCGTCTGCGCGTCATGGTAATCGATTTTAGACCCGATTTTCGGCGGATTTAGGCCTAAAAATAATAACCGATACAGGCCGGAAATGGCCTTTGTATATACATATATAGCCCCTAGATGCCTTTCCGACCCAAAAAATCGGTAAAATCCGCGAAAATCGGCAACTCTACCGAAATCGGCTCAAAAATCGTCTGCGCGTCATGGTAATCGATTTTAGACCCGATTTTCGGCGGATTTAGGCCTAAAAATAATAACCGATACAGGCCGGAAATGGCCTTTGTATATACATATATAGCCCCTAGATGCCTTTCCGACCCAAAAAATCGGTAAAATCCGCGAAAATCGGCAACTCTACCGAAATCGGCTCAAAAATCGTCTGCGCGTCATGGTAATCGATTTTAGACCCGATTTTCGGCGGATTTAGGCCTAAAAATAATAACCGATACAGGCCGGAAATGGCCTTTGTATATACATATATAGCCCCTAGATGCCTTTCCGACCCAAAAAATCGGTAAAATCCGCGAAAATCGGCAACTCTACCGAAATCGGCTCAAAAATCGTCTGCGCGTCATGGTAATCGATTTTAGACCCGATTTTCGGCGGATTTAGGCCTAAAAATAATAACCGATACAGGCCGGAAATGGCCTTTGTATATACATATATAGCCCCTAGATGCCTTTCCGACCCAAAAAATCGGTAAAATCCGCGAAAATCGGCAACTCTACCGAAATCGGCTCAAAAATCGTCTGCGCGTCATGGTAATCGATTTTAGACCCGATTTTCGGCGGATTTAGGCCTAAAAATAATAACCGATACAGGCCGGAAATGGCCTTTGTATATACATATATAGCCCCTAGATGCCTTTCCGACCCAAAAAATCGGTAAAATCCGCGAAAATCGGCAACTCTACCGAAATCGGCTCAAAAATCGTCTGCGCGTCATGGTAATCGATTTTAGACCCGATTTTCGGCGGATTTAGGCCTAAAAATAATAACCGATACAGGCCGGAAATGGCCTTTGTATATACATATATAGCCCCTAGATGCCTTTCCGACCCAAAAAATCGGTAAAATCCGCGAAAATCGGCAACTCTACCGAAATCGGCTCAAAAATCGTCTGCGCGTCATGGTAATCGATTTTAGACCCGATTTTCGGCGGATTTAGGCCTAAAAATAATAACCGATACAGGCCGGAAATGGCCTTTGTATATACATATATAGCCCCTAGATGCCTTTCCGACCCAAAAAATCGGTAAAATCCGCGAAAATCGGCAACTCTACCGAAATCGGCTCAAAAATCGTCTGCGCGTCATGGTAATCGATTTTAGACCCGATTTTCGGCGGATTTAGGCCTAAAAATAATAACCGATACAGGCCGGAAATGGCCTTTGTATATACATATATAGCCCCTAGATGCCTTTCCGACCCAAAAAATCGGTAAAATCCGCGAAAATCGGCAACTCTACCGAAATCGGCTCAAAAATCGTCTGCGCGTCATGGTAATCGATTTTAGACCCGATTTTCGGCGGATTTAGGCCTAAAAATAATAACCGATACAGGCCGGAAATGGCCTTTGTATATACATATATAGCCCCTAGATGCCTTTCCGACCCAAAAAATCGGTAAAATCCGCGAAAATCGGCAACTCTACCGAAATCGGCTCAAAAATCGTCTGCGCGTCATGGTAATCGATTTTAGACCCGATTTTCGGCGGATTTAGGCCTAAAAATAATAACCGATACAGGCCGGAAATGGCCTTTGTATATACATATATAGCCCCTAGATGCCTTTCCGACCCAAAAAATCGGTAAAATCCGCGAAAATCGGCAACTCTACCGAAATCGGCTCAAAAATCGTCTGCGCGTCATGGTAATCGATTTTAGACCCGATTTTCGGCGGATTTAGGCCTAAAAATAATAACTGATACAGGCCGGAAATGGCCTTTGTATATACATATATAGCCCCTAGATGCCTTTCCGACCCAAAAAATCGGTAAAATCCGCGAAAATCGGCAACTCTACCGAAATCGGCTCAAAAATCGTCTGCGCGTCATGGTAATCGATTTTAGACCCGATTTTCGGCGGATTTAGGCCTAAAAATAATAACCGATACAGGCCGGAAATGGCCTTTGTATATACATATATAGCCCCTAGATGCCTTTCCGACCCAAAAAATCGGTAAAATCCGCGAAAATCGGCAACTCTACCGAAATCGGCTCAAAAATCGTCTGCGCGTCATGGTAATCGATTTTAGACCCGATTTTCGGCGGATTTAGGCCTAAAAATAATAACCGATACAGGCCGGAAATGGCCTTTGTATATACATATATAGCCCCTAGATGCCTTTCCGACCCAAAAAATCGGTAAAATCCGCGAAAATCGGCAACTCTACCGAAATCGGCTCAAAAATCCTCTGCGCGTCATGGTAATCGATTTTAGACCCGATTTTCGGCGGATTTAGGCCTAAAAATAATAACCGATACAGGCCGGAAATGGCCTTTGTATATACATATATAGCCCCTAGATGCCTTTCCGACCCAAAAAATCGGTAAAATCCGCGAAAATCGGCAACTCTACCGAAATCGGCTCAAAAATCCGTCTGCGCGTCATGGTAATCGATTTTAGACCCGATTTTCGGCGGATTTAGGCCTAAAAATAATAACCGATACAGGCCGGAAATGGCCTTTGTATATACATATATAGCCCCTAGATGCCTTTCCGACCCAAAAAATCGGTAAAATCCGCGAAAATCGGCAACTCTACCGAAATCGGCTCAAAAATCGTCTGCGCGTCATGGTAATCGATTTTAGACCCGATTTTCGGCGGATTTAGGCCTAAAAATAATAACCGATACAGGCCGGAAATGGCCTTTGTATATACATATATAGCCCCTAGATGCCTTTCCGACCCAAAAAATCGGTAAAATCCGCGAAAATCGGCAACTCTACCGAAATCGGCTCAAAAATCGTCTGCGCGTCATGGTAATCGATTTTAGACCCGATTTTCGGCGGATTTAGGCCTAAAAATAATAACCGATACAGGCCGGAAATGGCCTTTGTATATACATATATAGCCCCTAGATGCCTTTCCGACCCAAAAAATCGGTAAAATCCGCGAAAATCGGCAACTCTACCGAAATCGGCTCAAAAATCGTCTGCGCGTCATGGTAATCGATTTTAGACCCGATTTTCGGCGGATTTAGGCCTAAAAATAATAACCGATACAGGCCGGAAATGGCCTTTGTATATACATATATAGCCCCTAGATGCCTTTCCGACCCAAAAAATCGGTAAAATCCGCGAAAATCGGCAACTCTACCGAAATCGGCTCAAAAATCGTCTGCGCGTCATGGTAATCGATTTTAGACCCGATTTTCGGCGGATTTAGGCCTAAAAATAATAACCGATACAGGCCGGAAATGGCCTTTGTATATACATATATAGCCCCTAGATGCCTTTCCGACCCAAAAAATCGGTAAAATCCGCGAAAATCGGCAACTCTACCGAAATCGGCTCAAAAATCGTCTGCGCGTCATGGTAATCGATTTTAGACCCGATTTTCGGCGGATTTAGGCCTAAAAATAATAACCGATACAGGCCGGAAATGGCCTTTGTATATACATATATAGCCCCTAGATGCCTTTCCGACCCAAAAAATCGGTAAAATCCGCGAAAATCGGCAACTCTACCGAAATCGGCTCAAAAATCGTCTGCGCGTCATGGTAATCGATTTTAGACCCGATTTTCGGCGGATTTAGGCCTAAAAATAATAACCGATACAGGCCGGAAATGGCCTTTGTATATACATATATAGCCCCTAGATGCCTTTCCGACCCAAAAAATCGGTAAAATCCGCGAAAATCGGCAACTCTACCGAAATCGGCTCAAAAATCGTCTGCGCGTCATGGTAATCGATTTTAGACCCGATTTTCGGCGGATTTAGGCCTAAAAATAATAACCGATACAGGCCGGAAATGGCCTTTGTATATACATATATAGCCCCTAGATGCCTTTCCGACCCAAAAAATCGGTAAAATCCGCGAAAATCGGCAACTCTACCGAAATCGGCTCAAAAATCGTCTGCGCGTCATGGTAATCGATTTTAGACCCGATTTTCGGCGGATTTAGGCCTAAAAATAATAACCGATACAGGCCGGAAATGGCCTTTGTATATACATATATAGCCCCTAGATGCCTTTCCGACCCAAAAAATCGGTAAAATCCGCGAAAATCGGCAACTCTACCGAAATCGGCTCAAAAATCGTCTGCGCGTCATGGTAATCGATTTTAGACCCGATTTTCGGCGGATTTAGGCCTAAAAATAATAACCGATACAGGCCGGAAATGGCCTTTGTATATACATATATAGCCCCTAGATGCCTTTCCGACCCAAAAAATCGGTAAAATCCGCGAAAATCGGCAACTCTACCGAAATCGGCTCAAAAATCGTTCTCCTTCGCGTCATGGTAATCGATTTTAGACCCGATTTTCGGCGGATTTAGGCCTAAAAATAATAACCGATACAGGCCGGAAATGGCCTTTGTATATACATATATAGCCCCTAGATGCCTTTCCGACCCAAAAAATCGGTAAAATCCGCGAAAATCGGCAACTCTACCGAAATCGGCTCAAAAATCGTCTGCGCGTCATGGTAATCGATTTTAGACCCGATTTTCGGCGGATTTAGGCCTAAAAATAATAACCGATACAGGGCCGGAAATGGCCTTTGTATATACATATATAGCCCCTAGATGCCTTTCCGACCCAAAAAATCGGTAAAATCCGCGAAAATCGGCAACTCTACCGAAATCGGCTCAAAAATCGTCTGCGCGTCATGGTAATCGATTTTAGACCCGATTTTCGGCGGATTTAGGCCTAAAAATAATAACCGATACAGGCCGGAAATGGCCTTTGTATATACATATATAGCCCCTAGATGCCTTTCCGACCCAAAAAATCGGTAAAATCCGCGAAAATCGGCAACTCTACCGAAATCGGCTCAAAAATCGTCTGCGCGTCATGGTAATCGATTTTAGACCCGATTTTCGGCGGATTTAGGCCTAAAAATAATAACCGATACAGGCCGGAAATGGCCTTTGTATATACATATATAGCCCCTAGATGCCTTTCCGACCCAAAAAATCGGTAAAATCCGCGAAAATCGGCAACTCTACCGAAATCGGCTCAAAAATCGTCTGCGCGTCATGGTAATCGATTTTAGACCCGATTTTCGGCGGATTTAGGCCTAAAAATAATAACCGATACAGGCCGGAAATGGCCTTTGTATATACATATATAGCCCCTAGATGCCTTTCCGACCCAAAAAATCGGTAAAATCCGCGAAAATCGGCAACTCTACCGAAATCGGCTCAAAAATCGTCTGCGCGTCATGGTAATCGATTTTAGACCCGATTTTCGGCGGATTTAGGCCTAAAAATAATAACCGATACAGGCCGGAAATGGCCTTTGTATATACATATATAGCCCCTAGATGCCTTTCCGACCCAAAAAATCGGTAAAATCCGCGAAAATCGGCAACTCTACCGAAATCGGCTCAAAAATCGTCTGCGCGTCATGGTAATCGATTTTAGACCCGATTTTCGGCGGATTTAGGCCTAAAAATAATAACCGATACAGGCCGGAAATGGCCTTTGTATATACATATATAGCCCCTAGATGCCTTTCCGACCCAAAAAATCGGTAAAATCCGCGAAAATCGGCAACTCTACCGAAATCGGCTCAAAAATCGTCTGCGCGTCATGGTAATCGATTTTAGACCCGATTTTCGGCGGATTTAGGCCTAAAAATAATAACCGATACAGGCCGGAAATGGCCTTTGTATATACATATATAGCCCCTAGATGCCTTTCCGACCCAAAAAATCGGTAAAATCCGCGAAAATCGGCAACTCTACCGAAATCGGCTCAAAAATCGTCTGCGCGTCATGGTAATCGATTTTAGACCCGATTTTCGGCGGATTTAGGCCTAAAAATAATAACCGATACAGGCCGGAAATGGCCTTTGTATATACATATATAGCCCCTAGATGCCTTTCCGACCCAAAAAATCGGTAAAATCCGCGAAAATCGGCAACTCTACCGAAATCGGCTCAAAAATCGTCTGCGCGTCATGGTAATCGATTTTAGACCCGATTTTCGGCATTTAGGCCTAAAAATAATAACCGATACAGGCCGGAAATGGCCTTTGTATATACATATATAGCCCCTAGATGCCTTTCCGACCCAAAAAATCGGTAAAATCCGCGAAAATCGGCAACTCTACCGAAATCGGCTCAAAAATCGTCTGCGCGTCATGGTAATCGATTTTAGACCCGATTTTCGGCGAGATTTAGGCCTAAAAATAATAACCGATACAGGCCGGAAATGGCCTTTGTATATACATATATAGCCCCTAGATGCCTTTCCGACCCAAAAAATCGGTAAAATCCGCGAAAATCGGCAACTCTACCGAAATCGGCTCAAAAATCGTCTGCGCGTCATGGTAATCGATTTTAGACCCGATTTTCGGCGGATTTAGGCCTAAAAATAATAACCGATACAGGCCGGAAATGGCCTTTGTATATACATATATAGCCCCTAGATGCCTTTCCGACCCAAAAAATCGGTAAAATCCGCGAAAATCGGCAACTCTACCGAAATCGGCTCAAAAATCGTCTGCGCGTCATGGTAATCGATTTTAGACCCGATTTTCGGCGGATTTAGGCCTAAAAATAATAACCGATACAGGCCGGAAATGGCCTTTGTATATACATATATAGCCCCTAGATGCCTTTCCGACCCAAAAAATCGGTAAAATCCGCGAAAATCGGCAACTCTACCGAAATCGGCTCAAAAATCGTCTGCGCGTCATGGTAATCGATTTTAGACCCGATTTTCGGCGGATTTAGGCCTAAAAATAATAACCGATACAGGCCGGAAATGGCCTTTGTATATACATATATAGCCCCTAGATGCCTTTCCGACCCAAAAAATCGGTAAAATCCGCGAAAATCGGCAACTCTACCGAAATCGGCTCAAAAATCGTCTGCGCGTCATGGTAATCGATTTTAGACCCGATTTTCGGCGGATTTAGGCCTAAAAATAATAACCGATACAGGCCGGAAATGGCCTTTGTATATACATATATAGCCCCTAGATGCCTTTCCGACCCAAAAAATCGGTAAAATCCGCGAAAATCGGCAACTCTACCGAAATCGGCTCAAAAATCGTCTGCGCGTCATGGTAATCGATTTTAGACCCGATTTTCGGCGGATTTAGGCCTAAAAATAATAACCGATACAGGCCGGAAATGGCCTTTGTATATACATATATAGCCCCTAGATGCCTTTCCGACCCAAAAAATCGGTAAAATCCGCGAAAATCGGCAACTCTACCGAAATCGGCTCAAAAATCGTCTGCGCGTCATGGTAATCGATTTTAGACCCGATTTTCGGCGGATTTAGGCCTAAAAATAATAACCGATACAGGCCGGAAATGGCCTTTGTATATACATATATAGCCCCTAGATGCCTTTCCGACCCAAAAAATCGGTAAAATCCGCGAAAATCGGCAACTCTACCGAAATCGGCTCAAAAATCGTCTGCGCGTCATGGTAATCGATTTTAGACCCGATTTTCGGCGGATTTAGGCCTAAAAATAATAACCGATACAGGCCGGAAATGGCCTTTGTATATACATATATAGCCCCTAGATGCCTTTCCGACCCAAAAAATCGGTAAAATCCGCGAAAATCGGCAACTCTACCGAAATCGGCTCAAAAATCGTCTGCGCGTCATGGTAATCGATTTTAGACCCGATTTTCGGCGGATTTAGGCCTAAAAATAATAACCGATACAGGCCGGAAATGGCCTTTGTATATACATATATAGCCCCTAGATGCCTTTCCGACCCAAAAAATCGGTAAAATCCGCGAAAATCGGCAACTCTACCGAAATCGGCTCAAAAATCGTCTGCGCGTCATGGTAATCGATTTTAGACCCGATTTTCGGCGGATTTAGGCCTAAAAATAATAACCGATACAGGCCGGAAATGGCCTTTGTATATACATATATAGCCCCTAGATGCCTTTCCGACCCAAAAAATCGGTAAAATCCGCGAAAATCGGCAACTCTACCGAAATCGGCTCAAAAATCGTCTGCGCGTCATGGTAATCGATTTTAGACCCGATTTTCGGCGGATTTAGGCCTAAAAATAATAACCGAAACAGGCCGGAAATGGCCTTTGTATATACATATATAGCCCCTAGATGCCTTTCCGACCCAAAAAATCGGTAAAATCCGCGAAAATCGGCAACTCTACCGAAATCGGCTCAAAAATCGTCTGCGCGTCATGGTAATCGATTGTAGACCCGATTTTCGGCGGATTTAGGCCTAAAAAATAATAACCGAAACAGGCCGGAAATGGCCTTTGTATATACATATATAGCCCCTAGATGCCTTTCCGACCCAAAAAATCGGTAAAATCCGCGAAAATCGGCAACTCTACCGAAATCGGCTCAAAAATCGTCTGCGCGTCATGGTAATCGATTGTAGACCCGATTTTCGGCGGATTTAGGCCTAAAAAATAATAACCGAAACAGGCCGGAAATGGCCTTTGTATATACATATATAGCCCCTAGATGCCTTTCCGACCCAAAAAATCGGTAAAATCCGCGAAAATCGGCAACTCTACCGAAATCGGCTCAAAAATCGTCTGCGCGTCATGGTAATCGATTGTAGACCCGATTTTCGGCGGATTTAGGCCTAAAAAATAATAACCGAAACAGGCCGGAAATGGCCTTTGTATATACATATATAGCCCCTAGATGCCTTTCCGACCCAAAAAATCGGTAAAATCCGCGAAAATCGGCAACTCTACCGAAATCGGCTCAAAAATCGTCTGCGCGTCATGGTAATCGATTGTAGACCCGATTTTCGGCGGATTTAGGCCTAAAAAATAATAACCGAAACAGGCCGGAAATGGCCTTTGTATATACATATATAGCCCCTAGATGCCTTTCCGACCCAAAAAATCGGTAAAATCCGCGAAAATCGGCAACTCTACCGAAATCGGCTCAAAAATCGTCTGCGCGTCATGGTAATCGATTGTAGACCCGATTTTCGGCGGATTTAGGCCTAAAAAATAATAACCGAAACAGGCCGGAAATGGCCTTTGTATATACATATATAGCCCCTAGATGCCTTTCCGACCCAAAAAATCGGTAAAATCCGCGAAAATCGGCAACTCTACCGAAATCGGCTCAAAAATCGTCTGCGCGTCATGGTAATCGATTGTAGACCCGATTTTCGGCGGATTTAGGCCTAAAAAATAATAACCGAAACAGGCCGGAAATGGCCTTTGTATATACATATATAGCCCCTAGATGCCTTTCCGACCCAAAAAATCGGTAAAATCCGCGAAAATCGGCAACTCTACCGAAATCGGCTCAAAAATCGTCTGCGCGTCATGGTAATCGATTGTAGACCCGATTTTCGGCGGATTTAGGCCTAAAAAATAATAACCGAAACAGGCCGGAAATGGCCTTTGTATATACATATATAGCCCCTAGATGCCTTTCCGACCCAAAAAATCGGTAAAATCCGCGAAAATCGGCAACTCTACCGAAATCGGCTCAAAAATCGTCTGCGCGTCATGGTAATCGATTGTAGACCCGATTTTCGGCGGATTTAGGCCTAAAAAATAATAACCGAAACAGGCCGGAAATGGCCTTTGTATATACATATATAGCCCCTAGATGCCTTTCCGACCCAAAAAATCGGTAAAATCCGCGAAAATCGGCAACTCTACCGAAATCGGCTCAAAAATCGTCTGCGCGTCATGGTAATCGATTGTAGACCCGATTTTCGGCGGATTTAGGCCTAAAAAATAATAACCGAAACAGGCCGGAAATGGCCTTTGTATATACATATATAGCCCCTAGATGCCTTTCCGACCCAAAAAATCGGTAAAATCCGCGAAAATCGGCAACTCTACCGAAATCGGCTCAAAAATCGTCTGCGCGTCATGGTAATCGATTGTAGACCCGATTTTCGGCGGATTTAGGCCTAAAAAATAATAACCGAAACAGGCCGGAAATGGCCTTTGTATATACATATATAGCCCCTAGATGCCTTTCCGACCCAAAAAATCGGTAAAATCCGCGAAAATCGGCAACTCTACCGAAATCGGCTCAAAAATCGTCTGCGCGTCATGGTAATCGATTGTAGACCCGATTTTCGGCGGATTTAGGCCTAAAAAATAATAACCGAAACAGGCCGGAAATGGCCTTTGTATATACATATATAGCCCCTAGATGCCTTTCCGACCCAAAAAATCGGTAAAATCCGCGAAAATCGGCAACTCTACCGAAATCGGCTCAAAAATCGTCTGCGCGTCATGGTAATCGATTGTAGACCCGATTTTCGGCGGATTTAGGCCTAAAAAATAATAACCGAAACAGGCCGGAAATGGCCTTTGTATATACATATATAGCCCCTAGATGCCTTTCCGACCCAAAAAATCGGTAAAATCCGCGAAAATCGGCAACTCTACCGAAATCGGCTCAAAAATCGTCTGCGCGTCATGGTAATCGATTGTAGACCCGATTTTCGGCGGATTTAGGCCTAAAAAATAATAACCGAAACAGGCCGGAAATGGCCTTTGTATATACATATATAGCCCCTAGATGCCTTTCCGACCCAAAAAATCGGTAAAATCCGCGAAAATCGGCAACTCTACCGAAATCGGCTCAAAAATCGTCTGCGCGTCATGGTAATCGATTGTAGACCCGATTTTCGGCGGATTTAGGCCTAAAAAATAATAACCGAAACAGGCCGGAAATGGCCTTTGTATATACATATATAGCCCCTAGATGCCTTTCCGACCCAAAAAATCGGTAAAATCCGCGAAAATCGGCAACTCTACCGAAATCGGCTCAAAAATCGTCTGCGCGTCATGGTAATCGATTGTAGACCCGATTTTCGGCGGATTTAGGCCTAAAAAATAATAACCGAAACAGGCCGGAAATGGCCTTTGTATATACATATATAGCCCCTAGATGCCTTTCCGACCCAAAAAATCGGTAAAATCCGCGAAAATCGGCAACTCTACCGAAATCGGCTCAAAAATCGTCTGCGCGTCATGGTAATCGATTGTAGACCCGATTTTCGGCGGATTTAGGCCTAAAAAATAATAACCGAAACAGGCCGGAAATGGCCTTTGTATATACATATATAGCCCCTAGATGCCTTTCCGACCCAAAAAATCGGTAAAATCCGCGAAAATCGGCAACTCTACCGAAATCGGCTCAAAAATCGTCTGCGCGTCATGGTAATCGATTGTAGACCCGATTTTCGGCGGATTTAGGCCTAAAAAATAATAACCGAAACAGGCCGGAAATGGCCTTTGTATATACATATATAGCCCCTAGATGCCTTTCCGACCCAAAAAATCGGTAAAATCCGCGAAAATCGGCAACTCTACCGAAATCGGCTCAAAAATCGTCTGCGCGTCATGGTAATCGATTGTAGACCCGATTTTCGGCGGATTTAGGCCTAAAAAATAATAACCGAAACAGGCCGGAAATGGCCTTTGTATATACATATATAGCCCCTAGATGCCTTTCCGACCCAAAAAATCGGTAAAATCCGCGAAAATCGGCAACTCTACCGAAATCGGCTCAAAAATCGTCTGCGCGTCATGGTAATCGATTGTAGACCCGATTTTCGGCGGATTTAGGCCTAAAAAATAATAACCGAAACAGGCCGGAAATGGCCTTTGTATATACATATATAGCCCCTAGATGCCTTTCCGACCCAAAAAATCGGTAAAATCCGCGAAAATCGGCAACTCTACCGAAATCGGCTCAAAAATCGTCTGCGCGTCATGGTAATCGATTGTAGACCCGATTTTCGGCGGATTTAGGCCTAAAAAATAATAACCGAAACAGGCCGGAAATGGCCTTTGTATATACATATATAGCCCCTAGATGCCTTTCCGACCCAAAAAATCGGTAAAATCCGCGAAAATCGGCAACTCTACCGAAATCGGCTCAAAAATCGTCTGCGCGTCATGGTAATCGATTGTAGACCCGATTTTCGGCGGATTTAGGCCTAAAAAATAATAACCGAAACAGGCCGGAAATGGCCTTTGTATATACATATATAGCCCCTAGATGCCTTTCCGACCCAAAAAATCGGTAAAATCCGCGAAAATCGGCAACTCTACCGAAATCGGCTCAAAAATCGTCTGCGCGTCATGGTAATCGATTGTAGACCCGATTTTCGGCGGATTTAGGCCTAAAAAATAATAACCGAAACAGGCCGGAAATGGCCTTTGTATATACATATATAGCCCCTAGATGCCTTTCCGACCCAAAAAATCGGTAAAATCCGCGAAAATCGGCAACTCTACCGAAATCGGCTCAAAAATCGTCTGCGCGTCATGGTAATCGATTGTAGACCCGATTTTCGGCGGATTTAGGCCTAAAAAATAATAACCGAAACAGGCCGGAAATGGCCTTTGTATATACATATATAGCCCCTAGATGCCTTTCCGACCCAAAAAATCGGTAAAATCCGCGAAAATCGGCAACTCTACCGAAATCGGCTCAAAAATCGTCTGCGCGTCATGGTAATCGATTGTAGACCCGATTTTCGGCGGATTTAGGCCTAAAAAATAATAACCGAAACAGGCCGGAAATGGCCTTTGTATATACATATATAGCCCCTAGATGCCTTTCCGACCCAAAAAATCGGTAAAATCCGCGAAAATCGGCAACTCTACCGAAATCGGCTCAAAAATCGTCTGCGCGTCATGGTAATCGATTGTAGACCCGATTTTCGGCGGATTTAGGCCTAAAAAATAATAACCGAAACAGGCCGGAAATGGCCTTTGTATATACATATATAGCCCCTAGATGCCTTTCCGACCCAAAAAATCGGTAAAATCCGCGAAAATCGGCAACTCTACCGAAATCGGCTCAAAAATCGTCTGCGCGTCATGGTAATCGATTGTAGACCCGATTTTCGGCGGATTTAGGCCTAAAAAATAATAACCGAAACAGGCCGGAAATGGCCTTTGTATATACATATATAGCCCCTAGATGCCTTTCCGACCCAAAAAATCGGTAAAATCCGCGAAAATCGGCAACTCTACCGAAATCGGCTCAAAAATCGTCTGCGCGTCATGGTAATCGATTGTAGACCCGATTTTCGGCGGATTTAGGCCTAAAAAATAATAACCGAAACAGGCCGGAAATGGCCTTTGTATATACATATATAGCCCCTAGATGCCTTTCCGACCCAAAAAATCGGTAAAATCCGCGAAAATCGGCAACTCTACCGAAATCGGCTCAAAAATCGTCTGCGCGTCATGGTAATCGATTGTAGACCCGATTTTCGGCGGATTTAGGCCTAAAAAATAATAACCGAAACAGGCCGGAAATGGCCTTTGTATATACATATATAGCCCCTAGATGCCTTTCCGACCCAAAAAATCGGTAAAATCCGCGAAAATCGGCAACTCTACCGAAATCGGCTCAAAAATCGTCTGCGCGTCATGGTAATCGATTGTAGACCCGATTTTCGGCGGATTTAGGCCTAAAAAATAATAACCGAAACAGGCCGGAAATGGCCTTTGTATATACATATATAGCCCCTAGATGCCTTTCCGACCCAAAAAATCGGTAAAATCCGCGAAAATCGGCAACTCTACCGAAATCGGCTCAAAAATCGTCTGCGCGTCATGGTAATCGATTGTAGACCCGATTTTCGGCGGATTTAGGCCTAAAAAATAATAACCGAAACAGGCCGGAAATGGCCTTTGTATATACATATATAGCCCCTAGATGCCTTTCCGACCCAAAAAATCGGTAAAATCCGCGAAAATCGGCAACTCTACCGAAATCGGCTCAAAAATCGTCTGCGCGTCATGGTAATCGATTGTAGACCCGATTTTC
Source organism: Maratus michaelseni (assembly GCA_963931845.1). Lineage (NCBI taxonomy): Eukaryota > Metazoa > Arthropoda > Arachnida > Araneae > Salticidae > Maratus > Maratus michaelseni. Next base: position 116,566 of record CAWVPG010000032.1, on the reverse strand, counting down.
GGCGGATTTAGGCCTAAAAAATAATAACCGAAACAGGCCGGAAATGGCCTTTGTATATACATATATAGCCCCTAGATGCCTTTCCGACCCAAAAAATCGGTAAAATCCGCGAAAATCGGCAACTCTACCGAAATCGGCTCAAAAATCGTCTGCGCGTCATGGTAATCGATTGTAGACCCGATTTTCGGCGGATTTAGGCCTAAAAAATAATAACCGAAACAGGCCGGAAATGGCCTTTGTATATACATATATAGCCCCTAGATGCCTTTCCGACCCAAAAAATCGGTAAAATCCGCGAAAATCGGCAACTCTACCGAAATCGGCTCAAAAATCGTCTGCGCGTCATGGTAATCGATTGTAGACCCGATTTTCGGCGGATTTAGGCCTAAAAAATAATAACCGAAACAGGCCGGAAATGGCCTTTGTATATACATATATAGCCCCTAGATGCCTTTCCGACCCAAAAAATCGGTAAAATCCGCGAAAATCGGCAACTCTACCGAAATCGGCTCAAAAATCGTCTGCGCGTCATGGTAATCGATTGTAGACCCGATTTTCGGCGGATTTAGGCCTAAAAAATAATAACCGAAACAGGCCGGAAATGGCCTTTGTATATACATATATAGCCCCTAGATGCCTTTCCGACCCAAAAAATCGGTAAAATCCGCGAAAATCGGCAACTCTACCGAAATCGGCTCAAAAATCGTCTGCGCGTCATGGTAATCGATTGTAGACCCGATTTTCGGCGGATTTAGGCCTAAAAAATAATAACCGAAACAGGCCGGAAATGGCCTTTGTATATACATATATAGCCCCTAGATGCCTTTCCGACCCAAAAAATCGGTAAAATCCGCGAAAATCGGCAACTCTACCGAAATCGGCTCAAAAATCGTCTGCGCGTCATGGTAATCGATTGTAGACCCGATTTTCGGCGGATTTAGGCCTAAAAAATAATAACCGAAACAGGCCGGAAATGGCCTTTGTATATACATATATAGCCCCTAGATGCCTTTCCGACCCAAAAAATCGGTAAAATCCGCGAAAATCGGCAACTCTACCGAAATCGGCTCAAAAATCGTCTGCGCGTCATGGTAATCGATTGTAGACCCGATTTTCGGCGGATTTAGGCCTAAAAAATAATAACCGAAACAGGCCGGAAATGGCCTTTGTATATACATATATAGCCCCTAGATGCCTTTCCGACCCAAAAAATCGGTAAAATCCGCGAAAATCGGCAACTCTACCGAAATCGGCTCAAAAATCGTCTGCGCGTCATGGTAATCGATTGTAGACCCGATTTTCGGCGGATTTAGGCCTAAAAAATAATAACCGAAACAGGCCGGAAATGGCCTTTGTATATACATATATAGCCCCTAGATGCCTTTCCGACCCAAAAAATCGGTAAAATCCGCGAAAATCGGCAACTCTACCGAAATCGGCTCAAAAATCGTCTGCGCGTCATGGTAATCGATTGTAGACCCGATTTTCGGCGGATTTAGGCCTAAAAAATAATAACCGAAACAGGCCGGAAATGGCCTTTGTATATACATATATAGCCCCTAGATGCCTTTCCGACCCAAAAAATCGGTAAAATCCGCGAAAATCGGCAACTCTACCGAAATCGGCTCAAAAATCGTCTGCGCGTCATGGTAATCGATTGTAGACCCGATTTTCGGCGGATTTAGGCCTAAAAAATAATAACCGAAACAGGCCGGAAATGGCCTTTGTATATACATATATAGCCCCTAGATGCCTTTCCGACCCAAAAAATCGGTAAAATCCGCGAAAATCGGCAACTCTACCGAAATCGGCTCAAAAATCGTCTGCGCGTCATGGTAATCGATTGTAGACCCGATTTTCGGCGGATTTAGGCCTAAAAAATAATAACCGAAACAGGCCGGAAATGGCCTTTGTATATACATATATAGCCCCTAGATGCCTTTCCGACCCAAAAAATCGGTAAAATCCGCGAAAATCGGCAACTCTACCGAAATCGGCTCAAAAATCGTCTGCGCGTCATGGTAATCGATTGTAGACCCGATTTTCGGCGGATTTAGGCCTAAAAAATAATAACCGAAACAGGCCGGAAATGGCCTTTGTATATACATATATAGCCCCTAGATGCCTTTCCGACCCAAAAAATCGGTAAAATCCGCGAAAATCGGCAACTCTACCGAAATCGGCTCAAAAATCGTCTGCGCGTCATGGTAATCGATTGTAGACCCGATTTTCGGCGGATTTAGGCCTAAAAAATAATAACCGAAACAGGCCGGAAATGGCCTTTGTATATACATATATAGCCCCTAGATGCCTTTCCGACCCAAAAAATCGGTAAAATCCGCGAAAATCGGCAACTCTCCGAAATCGGCTCAAAAATCGTCTGCGCGTCATGGTAATCGATTGTAGACCCGATTTTCGGCGGATTTAGGCCTAAAAAATAATAACCGAAACAGGCCGGAAATGGCCTTTGTATATACATATATAGCCCCTAGATGCCTTTCCGACCCAAAAAATCGGTAAAATCCGCGAAAATCGGCAACTCTACCGAAATCGGCTCAAAAATCGTCTGCGCGTCATGGTAATCGATTGTAGACCCGATTTTCGGCGGATTTAGGCCTAAAAAATAATAACCGAAACAGGCCGGAAATGGCCTTTGTATATACATATATAGCCCCTAGATGCCTTTCCGACCCAAAAAATCGGTAAAATCCGCGAAAATCGGCAACTCTACCGAAATCAGGCTCAAAAATCGTCTGCGCGTCATGGTAATCGATTGTAGACCCGATTTTCGGCGGATTTAGGCCTAAAAAATAATAACCGAAACAGGCCGGAAATGGCCTTTGTATATACATATATAGCCCCTAGATGCCTTTCCGACCCAAAAAATCGGTAAAATCCGCGAAAATCGGCAACTCTACCGAAATCGGCTCAAAAATCGTCTGCGCGTCATGGTAATCGATTGTAGACCCGATTTTCGGCGGATTTAGGCCTAAAAAATAATAACCGAAACAGGCCGGAAATGGCCTTTGTATATACATATATAGCCCCTAGATGCCTTTCCGACCCAAAAAATCGGTAAAATCCGCGAAAATCGGCAACTCTACCGAAATCGGCTCAAAAATCGTCTGCGCGTCATGGTAATCGATTGTAGACCCGATTTTCGGCGGATTTAGGCCTAAAAAATAATAACCGAAACAGGCCGGAAATGGCCTTTGTATATACATATATAGCCCCTAGATGCCTTTCCGACCCAAAAAATCGGTAAAATCCGCGAAAATCGGCAACTCTACCGAAATCGGCTCAAAAATCGTCTGCGCGTCATGGTAATCGATTGTAGACCCGATTTTCGGCGGATTTAGGCCTAAAAAATAATAACCGAAACAGGCCGGAAATGGCCTTTGTATATACATATATAGCCCCTAGATGCCTTTCCGACCCAAAAAATCGGTAAAATCCGCGAAAATCGGCAACTCTACCGAAATCGGCTCAAAAATCGTCTGCGCGTCATGGTAATCGATTGTAGACCCGATTTTCGGCGGATTTAGGCCTAAAAAATAATAACCGAAACAGGCCGGAAATGGCCTTTGTATATACATATATAGCCCCTAGATGCCTTTCTGACCCAAAAAATCGGTAAAATCCGCGAAAATCGGCAACTCTACCGAAATCGGCTCAAAAATCGTCTGCGCGTCATGGTAATCGATTGTAGACCCGATTTTCGGCGGATTTAGGCCTAAAAAATAATAACCGAAACAGGCCGGAAATGGCCTTTGTATATACATATATAGCCCCTAGATGCCTTTCCGACCCAAAAAATCGGTAAAATCCGCGAAAATCGGCAACTCTACCGAAATCGGCTCAAAAATCGTCTGCGCGTCATGGTAATCGATTGTAGACCCGATTTTCGGCGGATTTAGGCCTAAAAAATAATAACCGAAACAGGCCGGAAATGGCCTTTGTATATACATATATAGCCCCTAGATGCCTTTCCGACCCAAAAAATCGGTAAAATCCGCGAAAATCGGCAACTCTACCGAAATCGGCTCAAAAATCGTCTGCGCGTCATGGTAATCGATTGTAGACCCGATTTTCGGCGGATTTAGGCCTAAAAAATAATAACCGAAACAGGCCGGAAATGGCCTTTGTATATACATATATAGCCCCTAGATGCCTTTCCGACCCAAAAAATCGGTAAAATCCGCGAAAATCGGCAACTCTACCGAAATCGGCTCAAAAATCGTCTGCGCGTCATGGTAATCGATTGTAGACCCGATTTTCGGCGGATTTAGGCCTAAAAAATAATAACCGAAACAGGCCGGAAATGGCCTTTGTATATACATATATAGCCCCTAGATGCCTTTCCGACCCAAAAAATCGGTAAAATCCGCGAAAATCGGCAACTCTACCGAAATCGGCTCAAAAATCGTCTGCGCGTCATGGTAATCGATTGTAGACCCGATTTTCGGCGGATTTAGGCCTAAAAAATAATAACCGAAACAGGCCGGAAATGGCCTTTGTATATACATATATAGCCCCTAGATGCCTTTCCGACCCAAAAAATTGGTAAAATCCGCGAAAATCGGCAACTCTACCGAAATCGGCTCAAAAATCGTCTGCGCGTCATGGTAATCGATTGTAGACCCGATTTTCGGCGGATTTAGGCCTAAAAAATAATAACCGAAACAGGCCGGAAATGGCCTTTGTATATACATATATAGCCCCTAGATGCCTTTCCGACCCAAAAAATCGGTAAAATCCGCGAAAATCGGCAACTCTACCGAAATCGGCTCAAAAATCGTCTGCGCGTCATGGTAATCGATTGTAGACCCGATTTTCGGCGGATTTAGGCCTAAAAAATAATAACCGAAACAGGCCGGAAATGGCCTTTGTATATACATATATAGCCCCTAGATGCCTTTCCGACCCAAAAAATCGGTAAAATCCGCGAAAATCGGCAACTCTACCGAAATCGGCTCAAAAATCGTCTGCGCGTCATGGTAATCGATTGTAGACCCGATTTTCGGCGGATTTAGGCCTAAAAAATAATAACCGAAACAGGCCGGAAATGGCCTTTGTATATACATATATAGCCCCTAGATGCCTTTCCGACCCAAAAAATCGGTAAAATCCGCGAAAATCGGCAACTCTACCGAAATCGGCTCAAAAATCGTCTGCGCGTCATGGTAATCGATTGTAGACCCGATTTTCGGCGGATTTAGGCCTAAAAAATAATAACCGAAACAGGCCGGAAATGGCCTTTGTATATACATATATAGCCCCTAGATGCCTTTCCGACCCAAAAAATCGGTAAAATCCGCGAAAATCGGCAACTCTACCGAAATCGGCTCAAAAATCGTCTGCGCGTCATGGTAATCGATTGTAGACCCGATTTTCGGCGGATTTAGGCCTAAAAAATAATAACCGAAACAGGCCGGAAATGGCCTTTGTATATACATATATAGCCCCTAGATGCCTTTCCGACCCAAAAAATCGGTAAAATCCGCGAAAATCGGCAACTCTACCGAAATCGGCTCAAAAATCGTCTGCGCGTCATGGTAATCGATTGTAGACCCGATTTTCGGCGGATTTAGGCCTAAAAAATAATAACCGAAACAGGCCGGAAATGGCCTTTGTATATACATATATAGCCCCTAGATGCCTTTCCGACCCAAAAAATCGGTAAAATCCGCGAAAATCGGCAACTCTACCGAAATCGGCTCAAAAATCGTCTGCGCGTCATGGTAATCGATTGTAGACCCGATTTTCGGCGGATTTAGGCCTAAAAAATAATAACCGAAACAGGCCGGAAATGGCCTTTGTATATACATATATAGCCCCTAGATGCCTTTCCGACCCAAAAAATCGGTAAAATCCGCGAAAATCGGCAACTCTACCGAAATCGGCTCAAAAATCGTCTGCGCGTCATGGTAATCGATTGTAGACCCGATTTTCGGCGGATTTAGGCCTAAAAAATAATAACCGAAACAGGCCGGAAATGGCCTTTGTATATACATATATAGCCCCTAGATGCCTTTCCGACCCAAAAAATCGGTAAAATCCGCGAAAATCGGCAACTCTACCGAAATCGGCTCAAAAATCGTCTGCGCGTCATGGTAATCGATTGTAGACCCGATTTTCGGCGGATTTAGGCCTAAAAAATAATAACCGAAACAGGCCGGAAATGGCCTTTGTATATACATATATAGCCCCTAGATGCCTTTCCGACCCAAAAAATCGGTAAAATCCGCGAAAATCGGCAACTCTACCGAAATCGGCTCAAAAATCGTCTGCGCGTCATGGTAATCGATTGTAGACCCGATTTTCGGCGGATTTAGGCCTAAAAAATAATAACCGAAACAGGCCGGAAATGGCCTTTGTATATACATATATAGCCCCTAGATGCCTTTCCGACCCAAAAAATCGGTAAAATCCGCGAAAATCGGCAACTCTACCGAAATCGGCTCAAAAATCGTCTGCGCGTCATGGTAATCGATTGTAGACCCGATTTTCGGCGGATTTAGGCCTAAAAAATAATAACCGAAACAGGCCGGAAATGGCCTTTGTATATACATATATAGCCCCTAGATGCCTTTCCGACCCAAAAAATCGGTAAAATCCGCGAAAATCGGCAACTCTACCGAAATCGGCTCAAAAATCGTCTGCGCGTCATGGTAATCGATTGTAGACCCGATTTTCGGCGGATTTAGGCCTAAAAAATAATAACCGAAACAGGCCGGAAATGGCCTTTGTATATACATATATAGCCCCTAGATGCCTTTCCGACCCAAAAAATCGGTAAAATCCGCGAAAATCGGCAACTCTACCGAAATCGGCTCAAAAATCGTCTGCGCGTCATGGTAATCGATTGTAGACCCGATTTTCGGCGGATTTAGGCCTAAAAAATAATAACCGAAACAGGCCGGAAATGGCCTTTGTATATACATATATAGCCCCTAGATGCCTTTCCGACCCAAAAAATCGGTAAAATCCGCGAAAATCGGCAACTCTACCGAAATCGGCTCAAAAATCGTCTGCGCGTCATGGTAATCGATTGTAGACCCGATTTTCGGCGGATTTAGGCCTAAAAAATAATAACCGAAACAGGCCGGAAATGGCCTTTGTATATACATATATAGCCCCTAGATGCCTTTCCGACCCAAAAAATCGGTAAAATCCGCGAAAATCGGCAACTCTACCGAAATCGGCTCAAAAATCGTCTGCGCGTCATGGTAATCGATTGTAGACCCGATTTTCGGCGGATTTAGGCCTAAAAAATAATAACCGAAACAGGCCGGAAATGGCCTTTGTATATACATATATAGCCCCTAGATGCCTTTCCGACCCAAAAAATCGGTAAAATCCGCGAAAATCGGCAACTCTACCGAAATCGGCTCAAAAATCGTCTGCGCGTCATGGTAATCGATTGTAGACCCGATTTTCGGCGGATTTAGGCCTAAAAAATAATAACCGAAACAGGCCGGAAATGGCCTTTGTATATACATATATAGCCCCTAGATGCCTTTCCGACCCAAAAAATCGGTAAAATCCGCGAAAATCGGCAACTCTACCGAAATCGGCTCAAAAATCGTCTGCGCGTCATGGTAATCGATTGTAGACCCGATTTTCGGCGGATAGGCCTAAAACATAATAACCGAAACAGGCCGGAAATGGCCTTTGTATATACATATATAGCCCCTAGATGCCTTTCCGACCCAAAAAATCGGTAAAATCCGCGAAAATCGGCAACTCTACCGAAATCGGCTCAAAAATCGTCTGCGCGTCATGGTAATCGATTGTAGACCCGATTTTCGGCGGATTTAGGCCTAAAAAATAATAACCGAAACAGGCCGGAAATGGCCTTTGTATATACATATATAGCCCCTAGATGCCTTTCCGACCCAAAAAATCGGTAAAATCCGCGAAAATCGGCAACTCTACCGAAATCGGCTCAAAAATCGTCTGCGCGTCATGGTAATCGATTGTAGACCCGATTTTCGGCGGATTTAGGCCTAAAAAATAATAACCGAAACAGGCCGGAAATGGCCTTTGTATATACATATATAGCCCCTAGATGCCTTTCCGACCCAAAAAATCGGTAAAATCCGCGAAAATCGGCAACTCTACCGAAATCGGCTCAAAAATCGTCTGCGCGTCATGGTAATCGATTGTAGACCCGATTTTCGGCGGATTTAGGCCTAAAAAATAATAACCGAAACAGGCCGGAAATGGCCTTTGTATATACATATATAGCCCCTAGATGCCTTTCCGACCCAAAAAATCGGTAAAATCCGCGAAAATCGGCAACTCTACCGAAATCGGCTCAAAAATCGTCTGCGCGTCATGGTAATCGATTGTAGACCCGATTTTCGGCGGATTTAGGCCTAAAAAATAATAACCGAAACAGGCCGGAAATGGCCTTTGTATATACATATATAGCCCCTAGATGCCTTTCCGACCCAAAAAATCGGTAAAATCCGCGAAAATCGGCAACTCTACCGAAATCGGCTCAAAAATCGTCTGCGCGTCATGGTAATCGATTGTAGACCCGATTTTCGGCGGATTTAGGCCTAAAAAATAATAACCGAAACAGGCCGGAAATGGCCTTTGTATATACATATATAGCCCCTAGATGCCTTTCCGACCCAAAAAATCGGTAAAATCCGCGAAAATCGGCAACTCTACCGAAATCGGCTCAAAAATCGTCTGCGCGTCATGGTAATCGATTGTAGACCCGATTTTCGGCGGATTTAGGCCTAAAAAATAATAACCGAAACAGGCCGGAAATGGCCTTTGTATATACATATATAGCCCCTAGATGCCTTTCCGACCCAAAAAATCGGTAAAATCCGCGAAAATCGGCAACTCTACCGAAATCGGCTCAAAAATCGTCTGCGCGTCATGGTAATCGATTGTAGACCCGATTTTCGGCGGATTTAGGCCTAAAAAATAATAACCGAAACAGGCCGGAAATGGCCTTTGTATATACATATATAGCCCCTAGATGCCTTTCCGACCCAAAAAATCGGTAAAATCCGCGAAAATCGGCAACTCTACCGAAATCGGCTCAAAAATCGTCTGCGCGTCATGGTAATCGATTGTAGACCCGATTTTCGGCGGATTTAGGCCTAAAAAATAATAACCGAAACAGGCCGGAAATGGCCTTTGTATATACATATATAGCCCCTAGATGCCTTTCCGACCCAAAAAATCGGTAAAATCCGCGAAAATCGGCAACTCTACCGAAATCGGCTCAAAAATCGTCTGCGCGTCATGGTAATCGATTGTAGACCCGATTTTCGGCGGATTTAGGCCTAAAAAATAATAACCGAAACAGGCCGGAAATGGCCTTTGTATATACATATATAGCCCCTAGATGCCTTTCCGACCCAAAAAATCGGTAAAATCCGCGAAAATCGGCAACTCTACCGAAATCGGCTCAAAAATCGTCTGCGCGTCATGGTAATCGATTGTAGACCCGATTTTCGGCGGATTTAGGCCTAAAAAATAATAACCGAAACAGGCCGGAAATGGCCTTTGTATATACATATATAGCCCCTAGATGCCTTTCCGACCCAAAAAATCGGTAAAATCCGCGAAAATCGGCAACTCTACCGAAATCGGCTCAAAAATCGTCTGCGCGTCATGGTAATCGATTGTAGACCCGATTTTCGGCGGATTTAGGCCTAAAAAATAATAACCGAAACAGGCCGGAAATGGCCTTTGTATATACATATATAGCCCCTAGATGCCTTTCCGACCCAAAAAATCGGTAAAATCCGCGAAAATCGGCAACTCTACCGAAATCGGCTCAAAAATCGTCTGCGCGTCATGGTAATCGATTGTAGACCCGATTTTCGGCGGATTTAGGCCTAAAAAATAATAACCGAAACAGGCCGGAAATGGCCTTTGTATATACATATATAGCCCCTAGATGCCTTTCCGACCCAAAAAATCGGTAAAATCCGCGAAAATCGGCAACTCTACCGAAATCGGCTCAAAAATCGTCTGCGCGTCATGGTAATCGATTGTAGACCCGATTTTCGGCGGATTTAGGCCTAAAAAATAATAACCGAAACAGGCCGGAAATGGCCTTTGTATATACATATATAGCCCCTAGATGCCTTTCCGACCCAAAAAATCGGTAAAATCCGCGAAAATCGGCAACTCTACCGAAATCGGCTCAAAAATCGTCTGCGCGTCATGGTAATCGATTGTAGACCCGATTTTCGGCGGATTTAGGCCTAAAAAATAATAACCGAAACAGGCCGGAAATGGCCTTTGTATATACATATATAGCCCCTAGATGCCTTTCCGACCCAAAAAATCGGTAAAATCCGCGAAAATCGGCAACTCTACCGAAATCGGCTCAAAAATCGTCTGCGCGTCATGGTAATCGATTGTAGACCCGATTTTCGGCGGATTTAGGCCTAAAAAATAATAACCGAAACAGGCCGGAAATGGCCTTTGTATATACATATATAGCCCCTAGATGCCTTTCCGACCCAAAAAATCGGTAAAATCCGCGAAAATCGGCAACTCTACCGAAATCGGCTCAAAAATCGTCTGCGCGTCATGGTAATCGATTGTAGACCCGATTTTCGGCGGATTTAGGCCTAAAAAATAATAACCGAAACAGGCCGGAAATGGCCTTTGTATATACATATATAGCCCCTAGATGCCTTTCCGACCCAAAAAATCGGTAAAATCCGCGAAAATCGGCAACTCTACCGAAATCGGCTCAAAAATCGTCTGCGCGTCATGGTAATCGATTGTAGACCCGATTTTCGGCGGATTTAGGCCTAAAAAATAATAACCGAAACAGGCCGGAAATGGCCTTTGTATATACATATATAGCCCCTAGATGCCTTTCCGACCCAAAAAATCGGTAAAATCCGCGAAAATCGGCAACTCTACCGAAATCGGCTCAAAAATCGTCTGCGCGTCATGGTAATCGATTGTAGACCCGATTTTCGGCGGATTTAGGCCTAAAAAATAATAACCGAAACAGGCCGGAAATGGCCTTTGTATATACATATATAGCCCCTAGATGCCTTTCCGACCCAAAAAATCGGTAAAATCCGCGAAAATCGGCAACTCTACCGAAATCGGCTCAAAAATCGTCTGCGCGTCATGGTAATCGATTGTAGACCCGATTTTCGGCGGATTTAGGCCTAAAAAATAATAACCGAAACAGGCCGGAAATGGCCTTTGTATATACATATATAGCCCCTAGATGCCTTTCCGACCCAAAAAATCGGTAAAATCCGCGAAAATCGGCAACTCTACCGAAATCGGCTCAAAAATCGTCTGCGCGTCATGGTAATCGATTGTAGACCCGATTTTCGGCGGATTTAGGCCTAAAAAATAATAACCGAAACAGGCCGGAAATGGCCTTTGTATATACATATATAGCCCCTAGATGCCTTTCCGACCCAAAAAATCGGTAAAATCCGCGAAAATCGGCAACTCTACCGAAATCGGCTCAAAAATCGTCTGCGCGTCATGGTAATCGATTGTAGACCCGATTTTCGGCGGATTTAGGCCTAAAAAATAATAACCGAAACAGGCCGGAAATGGCCTTTGTATATACATATATAGCCCCTAGATGCCTTTCCGACCCAAAAAATCGGTAAAATCCGCGAAAATCGGCAACTCTACCGAAATCGGCTCAAAAATCGTCTGCGCGTCATGGTAATCGATTGTAGACCCGATTTTCGGCGGATTTAGGCCTAAAAAATAATAACCGAAACAGGCCGGAAATGGCCTTTGTATATACATATATAGCCCCTAGATGCCTTTCCGACCCAAAAAAATCGGTAAAATCCGCGAAAATCGGCAACTCTACCGAAATCGGCTCAAAAATCGTCTGCGCGTCATGGTAATCGATTGTAGACCCGATTTTCGGCGGATTTAGGCCTAAAAAATAATAACCGAAACAGGCCGGAAATGGCCTTTGTATATACATATATAGCCCCTAGATGCCTTTCCGACCCAAAAAATCGGTAAAATCCGCGAAAATCGGCAACTCTACCGAAATCGGCTCAAAAATCGTCTGCGCGTCATGGTAATCGATTGTAGACCCGATTTTCGGCGGATTTAGGCCTAAAAAATAATAACCGAAACAGGCCGGAAATGGCCTTTGTATATACATATATAGCCCCTAGATGCCTTTCCGACCCAAAAAATCGGTAAAATCCGCGAAAATCGGCAACTCTACCGAAATCGGCTCAAAATCGTCTGCGCGTCATGGTAATCGATTGTAGACCCGATTTTCGGCGGATTTAGGCCTAAAAAATAATAACCGAAACAGGCCGGAAATGGCCTTTGTATATACATATATAGCCCCTAGATGCCTTTCCGACCCAAAAAATCGGTAAAATCCGCGAAAATCGGCAACTCTACCGAAATCGGCTCAAAAATCGTCTGCGCGTCATGGTAATCGATTGTAGACCCGATTTTCGGCGGATTTAGGCCTAAAAAATAATAACCGAAACAGGCCGGAAATGGCCTTTGTATATACATATATAGCCCCTAGATGCCTTTCCGACCCAAAAAATCGGTAAAATCCGCGAAAATCGGCAACTCTACCGAAATCGGCTCAAAAATCGTCTGCGCGTCATGGTAATCGATTGTAGACCCGATTTTCGGCGGATTTAGGCCTAAAAAATAATAACCGAAACAGGCCGGAAATGGCCTTTGTATATACATATATAGCCCCTAGATGCCTTTCCGACCCAAAAAATCGGTAAAATCCGCGAAAATCGGCAACTCTACCGAAATCGGCTCCAAAATCGTCTGCGCGTCATGGTAATCGATTGTAGACCCGATTTTCGGCGGATTTAGGCCTAAAAAATAATAACCGAAACAGGCCGGAAATGGCCTTTGTATATACATATATAGCCCCTAGATGCCTTTCCGACCCAAAAAATCGGTAAAATCCGCGAAAATCGGCAACTCTACCGAAATCGGCTCAAAAATCGTCTGCGCGTCATGGTAATCGATTGTAGACCCGATTTTCGGCGGATTTAGGCCTAAAAAATAATAACCGAAACAGGCCGGAAATGGCCTTTGTATATACATATATAGCCCCTAGATGCCTTTCCGACCCAAAAAATCGGTAAAATCCGCGAAAATCGGCAACTCTACCGAAATCGGCTCCAAAAATCGTCTGCGCGTCATGGTAATCGATTGTAGACCCGATTTTCGGCGGATTTAGGCCTAAAAAATAATAACCGAAACAGGCCGGAAATGGCCTTTGTATATACATATATAGCCCCTAGATGCCTTTCCGACCCAAAAAATCGGTAAAATCCGCGAAAATCGGCAACTCTACCGAAATCGGCTCAAAAATCGTCTGCGCGTCATGGTAATCGATTGTAGACCCGATTTTCGGCGGATTTAGGCCTAAAAAATAATAACCGAAACAGGCCGGAAATGGCCTTTGCATATACATATATAGCCCCTAGATGCCTTTCCGACCCAAAAAATTGGTAAAATCCGCGAAAATCGGCAACTCTACCGAAATCGGCTCAAAAATCGTCTGCGCGTCATGGTAATCGATTGTAGACCCGATTTTCGGCGGATTTAGGCCTAAAAAATAATAACCGAAACAGGCCGGAAATGGCCTTTGTATATACATATATAGCCCCTAGATGCCTTTCCGACCCAAAAAATCGGTAAAATCCGCGAAAATCGGCAACTCTACCGAAATCGGCTCAAAAATCGTCTGCGCGTCATGGTAATCGATTGTAGACCCGATTTTCGGCGGATTTAGGCCTAAAAAATAATAACCGAAACAGGCCGGAAATGGCCTTTGTATATACATATATAGCCCCTAGATGCCTTTCCGACCCAAAAAATCGGTAAAATCCGCGAAAATCGGCAACTCTACCGAAATCGGCTCAAAAATCGTCTGCGCGTCATGGTAATCGATTGTAGACCCGATTTTCGGCGGATTTAGGCCTAAAAAATAATAACCGAAACAGGCCGGAAATGGCCTTTGTATATACATATATAGCCCCTAGATGCCTTTCCGACCCAAAAAATCGGTAAAATCCGCGAAAATCGGCAACTCTACCGAAATCGGCTCAAAAATCGTCTGCGCGTCATGGTAATCGATTGTAGACCCGATTTTCGGCGGATTTAGGCCTAAAAAATAATAACCGAAACAGGCCGGAAATGGCCTTTGTATATACATATATAGCCCCTAGATGCCTTTCCGACCCAAAAAATCGGTAAAATCCGCGAAAATCGGCAACTCTACCGAAATCGGCTCAAAAATCGTCTGCGCGTCATGGTAATCGATTGTAGACCCGATTTTCGGCGGATTTAGGCCTAAAAAATAATAACCGAAACAGGCCGGAAATGGCCTTTGTATATACATATATAGCCCCTAGATGCCTTTCCGACCCAAAAAATCGGTAAAATCCGCGAAAATCGGCAACTCTACCGAAATCGGCTCAAAAATCGTCTGCGCGTCATGGTAATCGATTGTAGACCCGATTTTCGGCGGATTTAGGCCTAAAAAATAATAACCGAAACAGGCCGGAAATGGCCTTTGTATATACATATATAGCCCCTAGATGCCTTTCCGACCCAAAAAATCGGTAAAATCCGCGAAAATCGGCAACTCTACCGAAATCGGCTCAAAAATCGTCTGCGCGTCATGGTAATCGATTGTAGACCCGATTTTCGGCGGATTTAGGCCTAAAAAATAATAACCGAAACAGGCCGGAAATGGCCTTTGTATATACATATATAGCCCCTAGATGCCTTTCCGACCCAAAAAATCGGTAAAATCCGCGAAAATCGGCAACTCTACCGAAATCGGCTCAAAAATCGTCTGCGCGTCATGGTAATCGATTGTAGACCCGATTTTCGGCGGATTTAGGCCTAAAAAATAATAACCGAAACAGGCCGGAAATGGCCTTTGTATATACATATATAGCCCCTAGATGCCTTTCCGACCCAAAAAATCGGTAAAATCCGCGAAAATCGGCAACTCTACCGAAATCGGCTCAAAAATCGTCTGCGCGTCATGGTAATCGATTGTAGACCCGATTTTCGGCGGATTTAGGCCTAAAAAATAATAACCGAAACAGGCCGGAAATGGCCTTTGTATATACATATATAGCCCCTAGATGCCTTTCCGACCCAAAAAATCGGTAAAATCCGCGAAAATCGGCAACTCTACCGAAATCGGCTCAAAAATCGTCTGCGCGTCATGGTAATCGATTGTAGACCCGATTTTCGGCGGATTTAGGCCTAAAAAATAATAACCGAAACAGGCCGGAAATGGCCTTTGTATATACATATATAGCCCCTAGATGCCTTTCCGACCCAAAAAATCGGTAAAATCCGCGAAAATCGGCAACTCTACCGAAATCGGCTCAAAAATCGTCTGCGCGTCAGGTAATCGATTGTAGACCCGATTTTCGGCGGATTTAGGCCTAAAAAATAATAACCGAAACAGGCCGGAAATGGCCTTTGTATATACATATATAGCCCCTAGATGCCTTTCCGACCCAAAAAATCGGTAAAATCCGCGAAAATCGGCAACTCTACCGAAATCGGCTCAAAAATCGTCTGCGCGTCATGGTAATCGATTGTAGACCCGATTTTCGGCGGATTTAGGCCTAAAAAATAATAACCGAAACAGGCCGGAAATGGCCTTTGTATATACATATATAGCCCCTAGATGCCTTTCCGACCCAAAAAATCGGTAAAATCCGCGAAAATCGGCAACTCTACCGAAATCGGCTCAAAAATCGTCTGCGCGTCATGGTAATCGATTGTAGACCCGATTTTCGGCGGATTTAGGCCTAAAAAATAATAACCGAAACAGGCCGGAAATGGCCTTTGTATATACATATATAGCCCCTAGATGCCTTTCCGACCCAAAAAATCGGTAAAATCCGCGAAAATCGGCAACTCTACCGAAATCGGCTCAAAAATCGTCTGCGCGTCATGGTAATCGATTGTAGACCCGATTTTCGGCGGATTTAGGCCTAAAAAATAATAACCGAAACAGGCCGGAAATGGCCTTTGTATATACATATATAGCCCCTAGATGCCTTTCCGACCCAAAAAATCGGTAAAATCCGCGAAAATCGGCAACTCTACCGAAATCGGCTCAAAAATCGTCTGCGCGTCATGGTAATCGATTGTAGACCCGATTTTCGGCGGATTTAGGCCTAAAAAATAATAACCGAAACAGGCCGGAAATGGCCTTTGTATATACATATATAGCCCCTAGATGCCTTTCCGACCCAAAAAATCGGTAAAATCCGCGAAAATCGGCAACTCTACCGAAATCGGCTCAAAAATCGTCTGCGCGTCATGGTAATCGATTGTAGACCCGATTTTCGGCGGATTTAGGCCTAAAAAATAATAACCGAAACAGGCCGGAAATGGCCTTTGTATATACATATATAGCCCCTAGATGCCTTTCCGACCCAAAAAATCGGTAAAATCCGCGAAAATCGGCAACTCTACCGAAATCGGCTCAAAAATCGTCTGCGCGTCATGGTAATCGATTGTAGACCCGATTTTCGGCGGATTTAGGCCTAAAAAATAATAACCGAAACAGGCCGGAAATGGCCTTTGTATATACATATATAGCCCCTAGATGCCTTTCCGACCCAAAAAATCGGTAAAATCCGCGAAAATCGGCAACTCTACCGAAATCGGCTCAAAAATCGTCTGCGCGTCATGGTAATCGATTGTAGACCCGATTTTCGGCGGATTTAGGCCTAAAAAATAATAACCGAAACAGGCCGGAAATGGCCTTTGTATATACATATATAGCCCCTAGATGCCTTTCCGACCCAAAAAATCGGTAAAATCCGCGAAAATCGGCAACTCTACCGAAATCGGCTCAAAAATCGTCTGCGCGTCATGGTAATCGATTGTAGACCCGATTTTCGGCGGATTTAGGCCTAAAAAATAATAACCGAAACAGGCCGGAAATGGCCTTTGTATATACATATATAGCCCCTAGATGCCTTTCCGACCCAAAAAATCGGTAAAATCCGCGAAAATCGGCAACTCTACCGAAATCGGCTCAAAAATCGTCTGCGCGTCATGGTAATCGATTGTAGACCCGATTTTCGGCGGATTTAGGCCTAAAAAATAATAACCGAAACAGGCCGGAAATGGCCTTTGTATATACATATATAGCCCCTAGATGCCTTTCCGACCCAAAAAATCGGTAAAATCCGCGAAAATCGGCAACTCTACCGAAATCGGCTCAAAAATCGTCTGCGCGTCATGGTAATCGATTGTAGACCCGATTTTCGGCGGATTTAGGCCTAAAAAATAATAACCGAAACAGGCCGGAAATGGCCTTTGTATATACATATATAGCCCCTAGATGCCTTTCCGACCCAAAAAATCGGTAAAATCCGCGAAAATCGGCAACTCTACCGAAATCGGCTCAAAAATCGTCTGCGCGTCATGGTAATCGATTGTAGACCCGATTTTCGGCGGATTTAGGCCTAAAAAATAATAACCGAAACAGGCCGGAAATGGCCTTTGTATATACATATATAGCCCCTAGATGCCTTTCCGACCCAAAAAATCGGTAAAATCCGCGAAAATCGGCAACTCTACCGAAATCGGCTCAAAAATCGTCTGCGCGTCATGGTAATCGATTGTAGACCCGATTTTCGGCGGATTTAGGCCTAAAAAATAATAACCGAAACAGGCCGGAAATGGCCTTTGTATATACATATATAGCCCCTAGATGCCTTTCCGACCCAAAAAATCGGTAAAATCCGCGAAAATCGGCAACTCTACCGAAATCGGCTCAAAAATCGTCTGCGCGTCATGGTAATCGATTGTAGACCCGATTTCGGCGGATTTAGGCCTAAAAAATAATAACCGAAACAGGCCGGAAATGGCCTTTGTATATACATATATAGCCCCTAGATGCCTTTCCGACCCAAAAAATCGGTAAAATCCGCGAAAATCGGCAACTCTACCGAAATCGGCTCAAAAATCGTCTGCGCGTCATGGTAATCGATTGTAGACCCGATTTTCGGCGGATTTAGGCCTAAAAAATAATAACCGAAACAGGCCGGAAATGGCCTTTGTATATACATATATAGCCCCTAGATGCCTTTCCGACCCAAAAAATCGGTAAAATCCGCGAAAATCGGCAACTCTACCGAAATCGGCTCAAAAATCGTCTGCGCGTCATGGTAATCGATTGTAGACCCGATTTTCGGCGGATTTAGGCCTAAAAAATAATAACCGAAACAGGCCGGAAATGGCCTTTGTATATACATATATAGCCCCTAGATGCCTTTCCGACCCAAAAAATCGGTAAAATCCGCGAAAATCGGCAACTCTACCGAAATCGGCTCAAAAATCGTCTGCGCGTCATGGTAATCGATTGTAGACCCGATTTTCGGCGGATTTAGGCCTAAAAAATAATAACCGAAACAGGCCGGAAATGGCCTTTGTATATACATATATAGCACCCTAGATGCCTTTCCGACCCAAAAAATCGGTAAAATCCGCGAAAATCGGCAACTCTACCGAAATCGGCTCAAAAATCGTCTGCGCGTCATGGTAATCGATTGTAGACCCGATTTTCGGCGGATTTAGGCCTAAAAAATAATAACCGAAACAGGCCGGAAATGGCCTTTGTATATACATATATAGCCCCTAGATGCCTTTCCGACCCAAAAAATCGGTAAAATCCGCGAAAATCGGCAACTCTACCGAAATCGGCTCAAAAATCGTCTGCGCGTCATGGTAATCGATTGTAGACCCGATTTTCGGCGGATTTAGGCCTAAAAAATAATAACCGAAACAGGCCGGAAATGGCCTTTGTATATACATATATAGCCCCTAGATGCCTTTCCGACCCAAAAAATCGGTAAAATCCGCGAAAATCGGCAACTCTACCGAAATCGGCTCAAAAATCGTCTGCGCGTCATGGTAATCGATTGTAGACCCGATTTTCGGCGGATTTAGGCCTAAAAAATAATAACCGAAACAGGCCGGAAATGGCCTTTGTATATACATATATAGCCCCTAGATGCCTTTCCGACCCAAAAAATCGGTAAAATCCGCGAAAATCGGCAACTCTACCGAAATCGGCTCAAAAATCGTCTGCGCGTCATGGTAATCGATTGTAGACCCGATTTTCGGCGGATTTAGGCCTAAAAAATAATAACCGAAACAGGCCGGAAATGGCCTTTGTATATACATATATAGCCCCTAGATGCCTTTCCGACCCAAAAAATCGGTAAAATCCGCGAAAATCGGCAACTCTACCGAAATCGGCTCAAAAATCGTCTGCGCGTCATGGTAATCGATTGTAGACCCGATTTTCGGCGGATTTAGGCCTAAAAAATAATAACCGAAACAGGCCGGAAATGGCCTTTGTATATACATATATAGCCCCTAGATGCCTTTCCGACCCAAAAAATCGGTAAAATCCGCGAAAATCGGCAACTCTACCGAAATCGGCTCAAAAATCGTCTGCGCGTCATGGTAATCGATTGTAGACCCGATTTTCGGCGGATTTAGGCCTAAAAAATAATAACCGAAACAGGCCGGAAATGGCCTTTGTATATACATATATAGCCCCTAGATGCCTTTCCGACCCAAAAAATCGGTAAAATCCGCGAAAATCGGCAACTCTACCGAAATCGGCTCAAAAATCGTCTGCGCGTCATGGTAATCGATTGTAGACCCGATTTTCGGCGGATTTAGGCCTAAAAAATAATAACCGAAACAGGCCGGAAATGGCCTTTGTATATACATATATAGCCCCTAGATGCCTTTCCGACCCAAAAAATCGGTAAAATCCGCGAAAATCGGCAACTCTACCGAAATCGGCTCAAAAATCGTCTGCGCGTCATGGTAATCGATTGTAGACCCGATTTTCGGCGGATTTAGGCCTAAAAAATAATAACCGAAACAGGCCGGAAATGGCCTTTGTATATACATATATAGCCCCTAGATGCCTTTCCGACCCAAAAAATCGGTAAAATCCGCGAAAATCGGCAACTCTACCGAAATCGGCTCAAAAATCGTCTGCGCGTCATGGTAATCGATTGTAGACCCGATTTTCGGCGGATTTAGGCCTAAAAAATAATAACCGAAACAGGCCGGAAATGGCCTTTGTATATACATATATAGCCCCTAGATGCCTTTCCGACCCAAAAAATCGGTAAAATCCGCGAAAATCGGCAACTCTACCGAAATCGGCTCAAAAATCGTCTGCGCGTCATGGTAATCGATTGTAGACCCGATTTTCGGCGGATTTAGGCCTAAAAAATAATAACCGAAACAGGCCGGAAATGGCCTTTGTATATACATATATAGCCCCTAGATGCCTTTCCGACCCAAAAAATCGGTAAAATCCGCGAAAATCGGCAACTCTACCGAAATCGGCTCAAAAATCGTCTGCGCGTCATGGTAATCGATTGTAGACCCGATTTTCGGCGGATTTCGGCCTAAAAAATAATAACCGAAACAGGCCGGAAATGGCCTTTGTATATACATATATAGCCCCTAGATGCCTTTCCGACCCAAAAAATCGGTATAATCCGCGAAAATCGGCAACTCTACCGAAATCGGCTCAAAAATCGTCTGCGCGTCATGGTAATCGATTGTAGACCCGATTTTCGGCGGATTTAGGCCTAAAAAATAATAACCGAAACAGGCCGGAAATGGCCTTTGTATATACATATATAGCCCCTAGATGCCTTTCCGACCCAAAAAATCGGTAAAATCCGCGAAAATCGGCAACTCTACCGAAATCGGCTCAAAAATCGTCTGCGCGTCATGGTAATCGATTGTAGACCCGATTTTCGGCGGTTTTAGGCCTAAAAAATAATAACCGAAACAGGCCGGAAATGGCCTTTGTATATACATATATAGCCCCTAGATGCCTTTCCGACCCAAAAAATCGGTAAAATCCGCGAAAATCGGCAACTCTACCGAAATCGGCTCAAAAATCGTCTGCGCGTCATGGTAATCGATTGTAGACCCGATTTTCGGCGGATTTAGGCCTAAAAAATAATAACCGAAACAGGCCGGAAATGGCCTTTGTATATACATATATAGCCCCTAGATGCCTTTCCGACCCAAAAAATCGGTAAAATCCGCGAAAATCGGCAACTCTACCGAAATCGGCTCAAAAATCGTCTGCGCGTCATGGTAATCGATTGTAGACCCGATTTTCGGCGGATTTAGGCCTAAAAAATAATAACCGAAACAGGCCGGAAATGGCCTTTGTATATACATATATAGCCCCTAGATGCCTTTCCGACCCAAAAAATCGGTAAAATCCGCGAAAATCGGCAACTCTACCGAAATCGGCTCAAAAATCGTCTGCGCGTCATGGTAATCGATTGTAGACCCGATTTTCGGCGGATTTCGGCCTAAAAAATAATAACCGAAACAGGCCGGAAATGGCCTTTGTATATACATATATAGCCCCTAGATGCCTTTCCGACCCAAAAAATCGCTATAATCCGCGAAAATCGGCAACTCTACCGAAATCGGCTCAAAAATCGTCTGCGCGTCATGGTAATCGATTGTAGACCCGATTTTCGGCGGTTTTAGGCCTAAAAAATAATAACCGAAACAGGCCGGAAATGGCCTTTGTATATACATATATAGCCCCTAGATGCCTTTCCGACCCAAAAAATCGGTAAAATCCGCGAAAATCGGCAACTCTACCGAAATCGGCTCAAAAATCGTCTGCGCGTCATGGTAATCGATTGTAGACCCGATTTTCGCGGATTTAGGCCTAAAAAATAATAACCGAAACAGGCCGGAAATGGCCTTTGTATATACATATATAGCCCCTAGATGCCTTTCCGACCCAAAAAATCGGTAAAATCCGCGAAAATCGGCAACTCTACCGAAATCGGCTCAAAAATCGTCTGCGCGTCATGGTAATCGATTGTAGACCCGATTTTCGGCGGATTTAGGCCTAAAAAATAATAACCGAAACAGGCCGGAAATGGCCTTTGTATATACATATATAGCCCCTAGATGCCTTTCCGACCCAAAAAATCGGTAAAATCCGCGAAAATCGGCAACTCTACCGAAATCGGCTCAAAAATCGTCTGCGCGTCATGGTAATCGATTGTAGACCCGATTTTCGGCGGATTTTAGGCCTAAAAAATAATAACCGAAACAGGCCGGAAATGGCCTTTGTATATACATATATAGCCCCTAGATGCCTTTCCGACCCAAAAAATCGGTAAAATCCGCGAAAATCGGCAACTCTACCGAAATCGGCTCAAAAATCGTCTGCGCGTCATGGTAATCGATTGTAGACCCGATTTTCGGCGGATTTAGGCCTAAAAAATAATAACCGAAACAGGCCGGAAATGGCCTTTGTATATACATATATAGCCCCTAGATGCCTTTCCGACCCAAAAAATCGGTAAAATCCGCGAAAATCGGCAACTCTACCGAAATCGGCTCAAAAATCGTCTGCGCGTCATGGTAATCGATTGTAGACCCGATTTTCGGCGGATTTAGGCCTAAAAAATAATAACCGAAACAGGCCGGAAATGGCCTTTGTATATACATATATAGCCCCTAGATGCCTTTCCGACCCAAAAAATCGGTAAAATCCGCGAAAATCGGCAACTCTACCGAAATCGGCTCAAAAATCGTCTGCGCGTCATGGTAATCGATTGTAGACCCGATTTTCGGCGGATTTAGGCCTAAAAAATAATAACCGAAACAGGCCGGAAATGGCCTTTGTATATACATATATAGCCCCTAGATGCCTTTCCGACCCAAAAAATCGGTAAAATCCGCGAAAATCGGCAACTCTACCGAAATCGGCTCAAAAATCGTCTGCGCGTCATGGTAATCGATTGTAGACCCGATTTTCGGCGGATTTAGGCCTAAAAAATAATAACCGAAACAGGCCGGAAATGGCCTTTGTATATACATATATAGCCCCTAGATGCCTTTCCGACCCAAAAAATCGGTAAAATCCGCGAAAATCGGCAACTCTACCGAAATCGGCTCAAAAATCATCTGCGCGTCATGGTAATCGATTGTAGACCCGATTTTCGGCGGATTTAGGCCTAAAAAATAATAACCGAAACAGGCCGGAAATGGCCTTTGTATATACATATATAGCCCCTAGATGCCTTTCCGACCCAAAAAATCGGTAAAATCCGCGAAAATCGGCAACTCTACCGAAATCGGCTCAAAAATCGTCTGCGCGTCATGGTAATCGATTGTAGACCCGATTTTCGGCGGATTTAGGCCTAAAAAATAATAACCGAAACAGGCCGGAAATGGCCTTTGTATATACATATATAGCCCCTAGATGCCTTTCCGACCCAAAAAATCGGTAAAATCCGCGAAAATCGGCAACTCTACCGAAATCGGCTCAAAAATCGTCTGCGCGTCATGGTAATCGATTGTAGACCCGATTTTCGGCGGATTTAGGCCTAAAAAATAATAACCGAAACAGGCCGGAAATGGCCTTTGTATATACATATATAGCCCCTAGATGCCTTTCCGACCCAAAAAATCGGTAAAATCCGCGAAAATCGGCAACTCTACCGAAATCGGCTCAAAAATCGTCTGCGCGTCATGGTAATCGATTGTAGACCCGATTTTCGGCGGATTTAGGCCTAAAAAATAATAACCGAAACAGGCCGGAAATGGCCTTTGTATATACATATATAGCCCCTAGATGCCTTTCCGACCCAAAAAATCGGTAAAATCCGCGAAAATCGGCAACTCTACCGAAATCGGCTCAAAAATCGTCTGCGCGTCATGGTAATCGATTGTAGACCCGATTTTCGGCGGATTTAGGCCTAAAAAATAATAACCGAAACAGGCCGGAAATGGCCTTTGTATATACATATATAGCCCCTAGATGCCTTTCCGACCCAAAAAATCGGTAAAATCCGCGAAAATCGGCAACTCTACCGAAATCGGCTCAAAAATCGTCTGCGCGTCATGGTAATCGATTGTAGACCCGATTTTCGGCGGATTTAGGCCTAAAAAATAATAACCGAAACAGGCCGGAAATGGCCTTTGTATATACATATATAGCCCCTAGATGCCTTTCCGACCCAAAAAATCGGTAAAATCCGCGAAAATCGGCAACTCTACCGAAATCGGCTCAAAAATCGTCTGCGCGTCATGGTAATCGATTGTAGACCCGATTTTCGGCGGATTTAGGCCTAAAAAATAATAACCGAAACAGGCCGGAAATGGCCTTTGTATATACATATATAGCCCCTAGATGCCTTTCCGACCCAAAAAATCGGTAAAATCCGCGAAAATCGGCAACTCTACCGAAATCGGCTCAAAAATCGTCTGCGCGTCATGGTAATCGATTGTAGACCCGATTTTCGGCGGATTTAGGCCTAAAAAATAATAACCGAAACAGGCCGGAAATGGCCTTTGTATATACATATATAGCCCCTAGATGCCTTTCCGACCCAAAAAATCGGTAAAATCCGCGAAAATCGGCAACTCTACCGAAATCGGCTCAAAAATCGTCTGCGCGTCATGGTAATCGATTGTAGACCCGATTTTCGGCGGATTTAGGCCTAAAAAATAATAACCGAAACAGGCCGGAAATGGCCTTTGTATATACATATATAGCCCCTAGATGCCTTTCCGACCCAAAAAATCGGTAAAATCCGCGAAAATCGGCAACTCTACCGAAATCGGCTCAAAAATCGTCTGCGCGTCATGGTAATCGATTGTAGACCCGATTTTCGGCGGATTTAGGCCTAAAAAATAATAACCGAAACAGGCCGGAAATGGCCTTTGTATATACATATATAGCCCCTAGATGCCTTTCCGACCCAAAAAATCGGTAAAATCCGCGAAAATCGGCAACTCTACCGAAATCGGCTCAAAAATCGTCTGCGCGTCATGGTAATCGATTGTAGACCCGATTTTCGGCGGATTTAGGCCTAAAAAATAATAACCGAAACAGGCCGGAAATGGCCTTTGTATATACATATATAGCCCCTAGATGCCTTTCCGACCCAAAAAATCGGTAAAATCCGCGAAAATCGGCAACTCTACCGAAATCGGCTCAAAAATCGTCTGCGCGTCATGGTAATCGATTGTAGACCCGATTTTCGGCGGATTTAGGCCTAAAAAATAATAACCGAAACAGGCCGGAAATGGCCTTTGTATATACATATATAGCCCCTAGATGCCTTTCCGACCCAAAAAATCGGTAAAATCCGCGAAAATCGGCAACTCTACCGAAATCGGCTCAAAAATCGTCTGCGCGTCATGGTAATCGATTGTAGACCCGATTTTCGGCGGATTTAGGCCTAAAAAATAATAACCGAAACGGGCCGGAAATGGCCTTTGTATATACATATATAGCCCCTAGATGCCTTTCCGACCCAAAAAATCGGTAAAATCCGCGAAAATCGGCAACTCTACCGAAATCGGCTCAAAAATCGTCTGCGCGTCATGGTAATCGATTGTAGACCCGATTTTCGGCGGATTTAGGCCTAAAAAATAATAACCGAAACAGGCCGGAAATGGCCTTTGTATATACATATATAGCCCCTAGATGCCTTTCCGACCCAAAAAATCGGTAAAATCCGCGAAAATCGGCAACTCTACCGAAATCGGCTCAAAAATCGTCTGCGCGTCATGGTAATCGATTGTAGACCCGATTTTCGGCGGATTTAGGCCTAAAAAATAATAACCGAAACAGGCCGGAAATGGCCTTTGTATATACATATATAGCCCCTAGATGCCTTTCCGACCCAAAAAATCGGTAAAATCCGCGAAAATCGGCAACTCTACCGAAATCGGCTCAAAAATCGTCTGCGCGTCATGGTAATCGATTGTAGACCCGATTTTCGGCGGATTTAGGCCTAAAAAATAATAACCGAAACAGGCCGGAAATGGCCTTTGTATATACATATATAGCCCCTAGATGCCTTTCCGACCCAAAAAATCGGTAAAATCCGCGAAAATCGGCAACTCTACCGAAATCGGCTCAAAAATCGTCTGCGCGTCATGGTAATCGATTGTAGACCCGATTTTCGGCGGATTTAGGCCTAAAAAATAATAACCGAAACAGGCCGGAAATGGCCTTTGTATATACATATATAGCCCCTAGATGCCTTTCCGACCCAAAAAATCGGTAAAATCCGCGAAAATCGGCAACTCTACCGAAATCGGCTCAAAAATCGTCTGCGCCGTCATGGTAATCGATTGTAGACCCGATTTTCGGCGGATTTAGGCCTAAAAAATAATAACCGAAACAGGCCGGAAATGGCCTTTGTATATACATATATAGCCCCTAGATGCCTTTCCGACCCAAAAAATCGGTAAAATCCGCGAAAATCGGCAACTCTACCGAAATCGGCTCAAAAATCGTCTGCGCGTCATGGTAATCGATTGTAGACCCGATTTTCGGCGGATTTAGGCCTAAAAAATAATAACCGAAACAGGCCGGAAATGGCCTTTGTATATACATATATAGCCCCTAGATGCCTTTCCGACCCAAAAAATCGGTAAAATCCGCGAAAATCGGCAACTCTACCGAAATCGGCTCAAAAATCGTCTGCGCGTCATGGTAATCGATTGTAGACCCGATTTTCGGCGGATTTAGGCCTAAAAAATAATAACCGAAACAGGCCGGAAATGGCCTTTGTATATACATATATAGCCCCTAGATGCCTTTCCGACCCAAAAAATCGGTAAAATCCGCGAAAATCGGCAACTCTACCGAAATCGGCTCAAAAATCGTCTGCGCGTCATGGTAATCGATTGTAGACCCGATTTTCGGCGGATTTAGGCCTAAAAAATAATAACCGAAACAGGCCGGAAATGGCCTTTGTATATACATATATAGCCCCTAGATGCCTTTCCGACCCAAAAAATCGGTAAAATCCGCGAAAATCGGCAACTCTACCGAAATCGGCTCAAAAATCGTCTGCGCGTCATGGTAATCGATTGTAGACCCGATTTTCGGCGGATTTAGGCCTAAAAAATAATAACCGAAACAGGCCGGAAATGGCCTTTGTATATACATATATAGCCCCTAGATGCCTTTCCGACCCAAAAAATCGGTAAAATCCGCGAAAATCGGCAACTCTACCGAAATCGGCTCAAAAATCGTCTGCGCGTCATGGTAATCGATTGTAGACCCGATTTTCGGCGGATTTAGGCCTAAAAAATAATAACCGAAACAGGCCGGAAATGGCCTTTGTATATACATATATAGCCCCTAGATGCCTTTCCGACCCAAAAAATCGGTAAAATCCGCGAAAATCGGCAACTCTACCGAAATCGGCTCAAAAATCGTCTGCGCGTCATGGTAATCGATTGTAGACCCGATTTTCGGCGGATTTAGGCCTAAAAAATAATAACCGAAACAGGCCGGAAATGGCCTTTGTATATACATATATAGCCCCTAGATGCCTTTCCGACCCAAAAAATCGGTAAAATCCGCGAAAATCGGCAACTCTACCGAAATCGGCTCAAAAATCGTCTGCGCGTCATGGTAATCGATTGTAGACCCGATTTTCGGCGGATTTAGGCCTAAAAAATAATAACCGAAACAGGCCGGAAATGGCCTTTGTATATACATATATAGCCCCTAGATGCCTTTCCGACCCAAAAAATCGGTAAAATCCGCGAAAATCGGCAACTCTACCGAAATCGGCTCAAAAATCGTCTGCGCGTCATGGTAATCGATTGTAGACCCGATTTTCGGCGGATTTAGGCCTAAAAAATAATAACCGAAACAGGCCGGAAATGGCCTTTGTATATACATATATAGCCCCTAGATGCCTTTCCGACCCAAAAAATCGGTAAAATCCGCGAAAATCGGCAACTCTACCGAAATCGGCTCAAAAATCGTCTGCGCGTCATGGTAATCGATTGTAGACCCGATTTTCGGCGGATTTAGGCCTAAAAAATAATAACCGAAACAGGCCGGAAATGGCCTTTGTATATACATATATAGCCCCTAGATGCCTTTCCGACCCAAAAAATCGGTAAAATCCGCGAAAATCGGCAACTCTACCGAAATCGGCACAAAAATCGTCTGCGCGTCATGGTAATCGATTGTAGACCCGATTTTCGGCGGATTTAGGCCTAAAAAATAATAACCGAAACAGGCCGGAAATGGCCTTTGTATATACATATATAGCCCCTAGATGCCTTTCCGACCCAAAAAATCGGTAAAATCCGCGAAAATCGGCAACTCTACCGAAATCGGCTCAAAAATCGTCTGCGCGTCATGGTAATCGATTGTAGACCCGATTTTCGGCGGATTTAGGCCTAAAAAATAATAACCGAAACAGGCCGGAAATGGCCTTTGTATATACATATATAGCCCCTAGATGCCTTTCCGACCCAAAAAATCGGTAAAATCCGCGAAAATCGGCAACTCTACCGAAATCGGCTCAAAAATCGTCTGCGCGTCATGGTAATCGATTGTAGACCCGATTTTCGGCGGATTTAGGCCTAAAAAATAATAACCGAAACAGGCCGGAAATGGCCTTTGTATATACATATATAGCCCCTAGATGCCTTTCCGACCCAAAAAATCGGTAAAATCCGCGAAAATCGGCAACTCTACCGAAATCGGCTCAAAAATCGTCTGCGCGTCATGGTAATCGATTGTAGACCCGATTTTCGGCGGATTTAGGCCTAAAAAATAATAACCGAAACAGGCCGGAAAT
Source organism: Maratus michaelseni (assembly GCA_963931845.1). NCBI lineage: Eukaryota > Metazoa > Arthropoda > Arachnida > Araneae > Salticidae > Maratus > Maratus michaelseni. Next base: position 87,878 of record CAWVPG010000032.1, on the reverse strand, counting down.
GGCCTTTGTATATACATATATAGCCCCTAGATGCCTTTCCGACCCAAAAAATCGGTAAAATCCGCGAAAATCGGCAACTCTACCGAAAATCGGCAACTCTACCGAAATCGGCTCAAAAATCGTCTGCGCGTCATGGTAATCGATTGTAGACCCGATTTTCGGCGGATTTAGGCCTAAAAAATAATAACCGAAACAGGCCGGAAATGGCCTTTGTATATACATATATAGCCCCTAGATGCCTTTCCGACCCAAAAAATCGGTAAAATCCGCGAAAATCGGCAACTCTACCGAAATCGGCTCAAAAATCGTCTGCGCGTCATGGTAATCGATTGTAGACCCGATTTTCGGCGGATTTAGGCCTAAAAAATAATAACCGAAACAGGCCGGAAATGGCCTTTGTATATACATATATAGCCCCTAGATGCCTTTCCGACCCAAAAAATCGGTAAAATCCGCGAAAATCGGCAACTCTACCGAAATCGGCTCAAAAATCGTCTGCGCGTCATGGTAATCGATTGTAGACCCGATTTTCGGCGGATTTAGGCCTAAAAAATAATAACCGAAACAGGCCGGAAATGGCCTTTGTATACACATATATAGCCCCTAGATGCCTTTCCGACCCAAAAAATCGGTAAAATCCGCGAAAATCGGCAACTCTACCGAAATCGGCTCAAAAATCGTCTGCGCGTCATGGTAATCGATTGTAGACCCGATTTTCGGCGGATTTAGGCCTAAAAAATAATAACCGAAACAGGCCGGAAATGGCCTTTGTATATACATATATAGCCCCTAGATGCCTTTCCGACCCAAAAAATCGGTAAAATCCGCGAAAATCGGCAACTCTACCGAAATCGGCTCAAAAATCGTCTGCGCGTCATGGTAATCGATTGTAGACCCGATTTTCGGCGGATTTAGGCCTAAAAAATAATAACCGAAACAGGCCGGAAATGGCCTTTGTATATACATATATAGCCCCTAGATGCCTTTCCGACCCAAAAAATCGGTAAAATCCGCGAAAATCGGCAACTCTACCGAAATCGGCTCAAAAATCGTCTGCGCGTCATGGTAATCGATTGTAGACCCGATTTTCGGCGGATTTAGGCCTAAAAAATAATAACCGAAACAGGCCGGAAATGGCCTTTGTATATACATATATAGCCCCTAGATGCCTTTCCGACCCAAAAAATCGGTAAAATCCGCGAAAATCGGCAACTCTACCGAAATCGGCTCAAAAATCGTCTGCGCGTCATGGTAATCGATTGTAGACCCGATTTTCGGCGGATTTAGGCCTAAAAATAATAAACGAAACAGGCCGGAAATGGCCTTTGTATATACATATATAGCCCCTAGATGCCTTTCCGACCCAAAAAATCGGTAAAATCCGCGAAAATCGGCAACTCTACCGAAATCGGCTCAAAAATCGTCTGCGCGTCATGGTAATCGATTGTAGACCCGATTTTCGGCGGATTTAGGCCTAAAAAATAATAACCGAAACAGGCCGGAAATGGCCTTTGTATATACATATATAGCCCCTAGATGCCTTTCCGACCCAAAAAATCGGTAAAATCCGCGAAAATCGGCTCAAAAATCGTCTGCGCGTCATGGTAATCGATTGTAGACCCGATTTTCGGCGGATTTAGGCCTAAAAAATAATAACCGAAACAGGCCGGAAATGGCCTTTGTATATACATATATAGCCCCTAGATGCCTTTCCGACCCAAAAAATCGGTAAAATCCGCGAAAATCGGCAACTCTACCGAAATCGGCTCAAAAATCGTCTGCGCGTCATGGTAATCGATTGTAGACCCGATTTTCGGCGGATTTAGGCCTAAAAAATAATAACCGAAACAGGCCGGAAATGGCCTTTGTATATACATATATAGCCCCTAGATGCCTTTCCGACCCAAAAAATCGGTAAAATCCGCGAAAATCGGCAACTCTACCGAAATCGGCTCAAAAATCGTCTGCGCGTCATGGTAATCGATTGTAGACCCGATTTTCGGCGGATTTAGGCCTAAAAAATAATAACCGAAACAGGCCGGAAATGGCCTTTGTATATACATATATAGCCCCTAGATGCCTTTCCGACCCAAAAAATCGGTAAAATCCGCGAAAATCGGCAACTCTACCGAAATCGGCTCAAAAATCGTCTGCGCGTCATGGTAATCGATTGTAGACCCGATTTTCGGCGGATTTAGGCCTAAAAAATAATAACCGAAACAGGCCGGAAATGGCCTTTGTATATACATATATAGCCCCTAGATGCCTTTCCGACCCAAAAAATCGGTAAAATCCGCGAAAATCGGCAACTCTACCGAAATCGGCTCAAAAATCGTCTGCGCGTCATGGTAATCGATTGTAGACCCGATTTTCGGCAGATTTAGGCCTAAAAAATAATAACCGAAACAGGCCGGAAATGGCCTTTGTATATACATATATAGCCCCTAGATGCCTTTCCGACCCAAAAAATCGGTAAAATCCGCGAAAATCGGCAACTCTACCGAAATCGGCTCAAAAATCGTCTGCGCGTCATGGTAATCGATTGTAGACCCGATTTTCGGCGGATTTAGGCCTAAAAAATAATAACCGAAACAGGCCGGAAATGGCCTTTGTATATACATATATAGCCCCTAGATGCCTTTCCGACCCAAAAAATCGGTAAAATCCGCGAAAATCGGCAACTCTACCGAAATCGGCTCAAAAATCGTCTGCGCGTCATGGTAATCGATTGTAGACCCGATTTTCGGCGGATTTAGGCCTAAAAAATAATAACCGAAACAGGCCGGAAATGGCCTTTGTATATACATATATAGCCCCTAGATGCCTTTCCGACCCAAAAAATCGGTAAAATCCGCGAAAATCGGCAACTCTACCGAAATCGGCTCAAAAATCGTCTGCGCGTCATGGTAATCGATTGTAGACCCGATTTTCGGCGGATTTAGGCCTAAAAAATAATAACCGAAACAGGCCGGAAATGGCCTTTGTATATACATATATAGCCCCTAGATGCCTTTCCGACCCAAAAAATCGGTAAAATCCGCGAAAATCGGCAACTCTACCGAAATCGGCTCAAAAATCGTCTGCGCGTCATGGTAATCGATTGTAGACCCGATTTTCGGCGGATTTAGGCCTAAAAAATAATAACCGAAACAGGCCGGAAATGGCCTTTGTATATACATATATAGCCCCTAGATGCCTTTCCGACCCAAAAAATCGGTAAAATCCGCGAAAATCGGCAACTCTACCGAAATCGGCTCAAAAATCGTCTGCGCGTCATGGTAATCGATTGTAGACCCGATTTTCGGCGGATTTAGGCCTAAAAAATAATAACCGAAACAGGCCGGAAATGGCCTTTGTATATACATATATAGCCCCTAGATGCCTTTCCGACCCAAAAAATCGGTAAAATCCGCGAAAATCGGCAACTCTACCGAAATCGGCTCAAAAATCGTCTGCGCGTCATGGTAATCGATTGTAGACCCGATTTTCGGCGGATTTAGGCCTAAAAAATAATAACCGAAACAGGCCGGAAATGGCCTTTGTATATACATATATAGCCCCTAGATGCCTTTCCGACCCAAAAAATCGGTAAAATCCGCGAAAATCGGCAACTCTACCGAAATCGGCTCAAAAATCGTCTGCGCGTCATGGTAATCGATTGTAGACCCGATTTTCGGCGGATTTAGGCCTAAAAAATAATAACCGAAACAGGCCGGAAATGGCCTTTGTATATACATATATAGCCCCTAGATGCCTTTCCGACCCAAAAAATCGGTAAAATCCGCGAAAATCGGCAACTCTACCGAAATCGGCTCAAAAATCGTCTGCGCGTCATGGTAATCGATTGTAGACCCGATTTTCGGCGGATTTAGGCCTAAAAAATAATAACCGAAACAGGCCGGAAATGGCCTTTGTATATACATATATAGCCCCTAGATGCCTTTCCGACCCAAAAAATCGGTAAAATCCGCGAAAATCGGCAACTCTACCGAAATCGGCTCAAAAATCGTCTGCGCGTCATGGTAATCGATTGTAGACCCGATTTTCGGCGGATTTAGGCCTAAAAAATAATAACCGAAACAGGCCGGAAATGGCCTTTGTATATACATATATAGCCCCTAGATGCCTTTCCGACCCAAAAAATCGGTAAAATCCGCGAAAATCGGCAACTCTACCGAAATCGGCTCAAAAATCGTCTGCGCGTCATGGTAATCGATTGTAGACCCGATTTTCGGCGGATTTAGGCCTAAAAAATAATAACCGAAACAGGCCGGAAATGGCCTTTGTATATACATATATAGCCCCTAGATGCCTTTCCGACCCAAAAAATCGGTAAAATCCGCGAAAATCGGCAACTCTACCGAAATCGGCTCAAAAATCGTCTGCGCGTCATGGTAATCGATTGTAGACCCGATTTTCGGCGGATTTAGGCCTAAAAAATAATAACCGAAACAGGCCGGAAATGGCCTTTGTATATACATATATAGCCCCTAGATGCCTTTCCGACCCAAAAAATCGGTAAAATCCGCGAAAATCGGCAACTCTACCGAAATCGGCTCAAAAATCGTCTGCGCGTCATGGTAATCGATTGTAGACCCGATTTTCGGCGGATTTAGGCCTAAAAAATAATAACCGAAACAGGCCGGAAATGGCCTTTGTATATACATATATAGCCCCTAGATGCCTTTCCGACCCAAAAAATCGGTAAAATCCGCGAAAATCGGCAACTCTACCGAAATCGGCTCAAAAATCGTCTGCGCGTCATGGTAATCGATTGTAGACCCGATTTTCGGCGGATTTAGGCCTAAAAAATAATAACCGAAACAGGCCGGAAATGGCCTTTGTATATACATATATAGCCCCTAGATGCCTTTCCGACCCAAAAAATCGGTAAAATCCGCGAAAATCGGCAACTCTACCGAAATCGGCTCAAAAATCGTCTGCGCGTCATGGTAATCGATTGTAGACCCGATTTTCGGCGGATTTAGGCCTAAAAAATAATAACCGAAACAGGCCGGAAATGGCCTTTGTATATACATATATAGCCCCTAGATGCCTTTCCGACCCAAAAAATCGGTAAAATCCGCGAAAATCGGCAACTCTACCGAAATCGGCTCAAAAATCGTCTGCGCGTCATGGTAATCGATTGTAGACCCGATTTTCGGCGGATTTAGGCCTAAAAAATAATAACCGAAACAGGCCGGAAATGGCCTTTGTATATACATATATAGCCCCTAGATGCCTTTCCGACCCAAAAAATCGGTAAAATCCGCGAAAATCGGCAACTCTACCGAAATCGGCTCAAAAATCGTCTGCGCGTCATGGTAATCGATTGTAGACCCGATTTTCGGCGGATTTAGGCCTAAAAAATAATAACCGAAACAGGCCGGAAATGGCCTTTGTATATACATATATAGCCCCTAGATGCCTTTCCGACCCAAAAAATCGGTAAAATCCGCGAAAATCGGCAACTCTACCGAAATCGGCTCAAAAATCGTCTGCGCGTCATGGTAATCGATTGTAGACCCGATTTTCGGCGGATTTAGGCCTAAAAAATAATAACCGAAACAGGCCGGAAATGGCCTTTGTATATACATATATAGCCCCTAGATGCCTTTCCGACCCAAAAAATCGGTAAAATCCGCGAAAATCGGCAACTCTACCGAAATCGGCTCAAAAATCGTCTGCGCGTCATGGTAATCGATTGTAGACCCGATTTTCGGCGGATTTAGGCCTAAAAAATAATAACCGAAACAGGCCGGAAATGGCCTTTGTATATACATATATAGCCCCTAGATGCCTTTCCGACCCAAAAAATCGGTAAAATCCGCGAAAATCGGCAACTCTACCGAAATCGGCTCAAAAATCGTCTGCGCGTCATGGTAATCGATTGTAGACCCGATTTTCGGCGGATTTAGGCCTAAAAAATAATAACCGAAACAGGCCGGAAATGGCCTTTGTATATACATATATAGCCCCTAGATGCCTTTCCGACCCAAAAAATCGGTAAAATCCGCGAAAATCGGCAACTCTACCGAAATCGGCTCAAAAATCGTCTGCGCGTCATGGTAATCGATTGTAGACCCGATTTTCGGCGGATTTAGGCCTAAAAAATAATAACCGAAACAGGCCGGAAATGGCCTTTGTATATACATATATAGCCCCTAGATGCCTTTCCGACCCAAAAAATCGGTAAAATCCGCGAAAATCGGCAACTCTACCGAAATCGGCTCAAAAATCGTCTGCGCGTCATGGTAATCGATTGTAGACCCGATTTTCGGCGGATTTAGGCCTAAAAAATAATAACCGAAACAGGCCGGAAATGGCCTTTGTATATACATATATAGCCCCTAGATGCCTTTCCGACCCAAAAAATCGGTAAAATCCGCGAAAATCGGCAACTCTACCGAAATCGGCTCAAAAATCGTCTGCGCGTCATGGTAATCGATTGTAGACCCGATTTTCGGCGGATTTAGGCCTAAAAAATAATAACCGAAACAGGCCGGAAATGGCCTTTGTATATACATATATAGCCCCTAGATGCCTTTCCGACCCAAAAAATCGGTAAAATCCGCGAAAATCGGCAACTCTACCGAAATCGGCTCAAAAATCGTCTGCGCGTCATGGTAATCGATTGTAGACCCGATTTTCGGCGGATTTAGGCCTAAAAAATAATAACCGAAACAGGCCGGAAATGGCCTTTGTATATACATATATAGCCCCTAGATGCCTTTCCGACCCAAAAAATCGGTAAAATCCGCGAAAATCGGCAACTCTACCGAAATCGGCTCAAAAATCGTCTGCGCGTCATGGTAATCGATTGTAGACCCGATTTTCGGCGGATTTAGGCCTAAAAAATAATAACCGAAACAGGCCGGAAATGGCCTTTGTATATACATATATAGCCCCTAGATGCCTTTCCGACCCAAAAAATCGGTAAAATCCGCGAAAATCGGCAACTCTACCGAAATCGGCTCAAAAATCGTCTGCGCGTCATGGTAATCGATTGTAGACCCGATTTTCGGCGGATTTAGGCCTAAAAAATAATAACCGAAACAGGCCGGAAATGGCCTTTGTATATACATATATAGCCCCTAGATGCCTTTCCGACCCAAAAAATCGGTAAAATCCGCGAAAATCGGCAACTCTACCGAAATCGGCTCAAAAATCGTCTGCGCGTCATGGTAATCGATTGTAGACCCGATTTTCGGCGGATTTAGGCCTAAAAAATAATAACCGAAACAGGCCGGAAATGGCCTTTGTATATACATATATAGCCCCTAGATGCCTTTCCGACCCAAAAAATCGGTAAAATCCGCGAAAATCGGCAACTCTACCGAAATCGGCTCAAAAATCGTCTGCGCGTCATGGTAATCGATTGTAGACCCGATTTTCGGCGGATTTAGGCCTAAAAAATAATAACCGAAACAGGCCGGAAATGGCCTTTGTATATACATATATAGCCCCTAGATGCCTTTCCGACCCAAAAAATCGGTAAAATCCGCGAAAATCGGCAACTCTACCGAAATCGGCTCAAAAATCGTCTGCGCGTCATGGTAATCGATTGTAGACCCGATTTTCGGCGGATTTAGGCCTAAAAAATAATAACCGAAACAGGCCGGAAATGGCCTTTGTATATACATATATAGCCCCTAGATGCCTTTCCGACCCAAAAAATCGGTAAAATCCGCGAAAATCGGCAACTCTACCGAAATCGGCTCAAAAATCGTCTGCGCGTCATGGTAATCGATTGTAGACCCGATTTTCGGCGGATTTAGGCCTAAAAAATAATAACCGAAACAGGCCGGAAATGGCCTTTGTATATACATATATAGCCCCTAGATGCCTTTCCGACCCAAAAAATCGGTAAAATCCGCGAAAATCGGCAACTCTACCGAAATCGGCTCAAAAATCGTCTGCGCGTCATGGTAATCGATTGTAGACCCGATTTTCGGCGGATTTAGGCCTAAAAAATAATAACCGAAACAGGCCGGAAATGGCCTTTGTATATACATATATAGCCCCTAGATGCCTTTCCGACCCAAAAAATCGGTAAAATCCGCGAAAATCGGCAACTCTACCGAAATCGGCTCAAAAATCGTCTGCGCGTCATGGTAATCGATTGTAGACCCGATTTTCGGCGGATTTAGGCCTAAAAAATAATAACCGAAACAGGCCGGAAATGGCCTTTGTATATACATATATAGCCCCTAGATGCCTTTCCGACCCAAAAAATCGGTAAAATCCGCGAAAATCGGCAACTCTACCGAAATCGGCTCAAAAATCGTCTGCGCGTCATGGTAATCGATTGTAGACCCGATTTTCGGCGGATTTAGGCCTAAAAAATAATAACCGAAACAGGCCGGAAATGGCCTTTGTATATACATATATAGCCCCTAGATGCCTTTCCGACCCAAAAAATCGGTAAAATCCGCGAAAATCGGCAACTCTACCGAAATCGGCTCAAAAATCGTCTGCGCGTCATGGTAATCGATTGTAGACCCGATTTTCGGCGGATTTAGGCCTAAAAAATAATAACCGAAACAGGCCGGAAATGGCCTTTGTATATACATATATAGCCCCTAGATGCCTTTCCGACCCAAAAAATCGGTAAAATCCGCGAAAATCGGCAACTCTACCGAAATCGGCTCAAAAATCGTCTGCGCGTCATGGTAATCGATTGTAGACCCGATTTTCGGCGGATTTAGGCCTAAAAAATAATAACCGAAACAGGCCGGAAATGGCCTTTGTATATACATATATAGCCCCTAGATGCCTTTCCGACCCAAAAAATCGGTAAAATCCGCGAAAATCGGCAACTCTACCGAAATCGGCTCAAAAATCGTCTGCGCGTCATGGTAATCGATTGTAGACCCGATTTTCGGCGGATTTAGGCCTAAAAAATAATAACCGAAACAGGCCGGAAATGGCCTTTGTATATACATATATAGCCCCTAGATGCCTTTCCGACCCAAAAAATCGGTAAAATCCGCGAAAATCGGCAACTCTACCGAAATCGGCTCAAAAATCGTCTGCGCGTCATGGTAATCGATTGTAGACCCGATTTTCGGCGGATTTAGGCCTAAAAAATAATAACCGAAACAGGCCGGAAATGGCCTTTGTATATACATATATAGCCCCTAGATGCCTTTCCGACCCAAAAAATCGGTAAAATCCGCGAAAATCGGCAACTCTACCGAAATCGGCTCAAAAATCGTCTGCGCGTCATGGTAATCGATTGTAGACCCGATTTTCGGCGGATTTAGGCCTAAAAAATAATAACCGAAACAGGCCGGAAATGGCCTTTGTATATACATATATAGCCCCTAGATGCCTTTCCGACCCAAAAAATCGGTAAAATCCGCGAAAATCGGCAACTCTACCGAAATCGGCTCAAAAATCGTCTGCGCGTCATGGTAATCGATTGTAGACCCGATTTTCGGCGGATTTAGGCCTAAAAAATAATAACCGAAACAGGCCGGAAATGGCCTTTGTATATACATATATAGCCCCTAGATGCCTTTCCGACCCAAAAAATCGGTAAAATCCGCGAAAATCGGCAACTCTACCGAAATCGGCTCAAAAATCGTCTGCGCGTCATGGTAATCGATTGTAGACCCGATTTTCGGCGGATTTAGGCCTAAAAAATAATAACCGAAACAGGCCGGAAATGGCCTTTGTATATACATATATAGCCCCTAGATGCCTTTCCGACCCAAAAAATCGGTAAAATCCGCGAAAATCGGCAACTCTACCGAAATCGGCTCAAAAATCGTCTGCGCGTCATGGTAATCGATTGTAGACCCGATTTTCGGCGGATTTAGGCCTAAAAAATAATAACCGAAACAGGCCGGAAATGGCCTTTGTATATACATATATAGCCCCTAGATGCCTTTCCGACCCAAAAAATCGGTAAAATCCGCGAAAATCGGCAACTCTACCGAAATCGGCTCAAAAATCGTCTGCGCGTCATGGTAATCGATTGTAGACCCGATTTTCGGCGGATTTAGGCCTAAAAAATAATAACCGAAACAGGCCGGAAATGGCCTTTGTATATACATATATAGCCCCTAGATGCCTTTCCGACCCAAAAAATCGGTAAAATCCGCGAAAATCGGCAACTCTACCGAAATCGGCTCAAAAATCGTCTGCGCGTCATGGTAATCGATTGTAGACCCGATTTTCGGCGGATTTAGGCCTAAAAAATAATAACCGAAACAGGCCGGAAATGGCCTTTGTATATACATATATAGCCCCTAGATGCCTTTCCGACCCAAAAAATCGGTAAAATCCGCGAAAATCGGCAACTCTACCGAAATCGGCTCAAAAATCGTCTGCGCGTCATGGTAATCGATTGTAGACCCGATTTTCGGCGGATTTAGGCCTAAAAAATAATAACCGAAACAGGCCGGAAATGGCCTTTGTATATACATATATAGCCCCTAGATGCCTTTCCGACCCAAAAAATCGGTAAAATCCGCGAAAATCGGCAACTCTACCGAAATCGGCTCAAAAATCGTCTGCGCGTCATGGTAATCGATTGTAGACCCGATTTTCGGCGGATTTAGGCCTAAAAAATAATAACCGAAACAGGCCGGAAATGGCCTTTGTATATACATATATAGCCCCTAGATGCCTTTCCGACCCAAAAAATCGGTAAAATCCGCGAAAATCGGCAACTCTACCGAAATCGGCTCAAAAATCGTCTGCGCGTCATGGTAATCGATTGTAGACCCGATTTTCGGCGGATTTAGGCCTAAAAAATAATAACCGAAACAGGCCGGAAATGGCCTTTGTATATACATATATAGCCCCTAGATGCCTTTCCGACCCAAAAAATCGGTAAAATCCGCGAAAATCGGCAACTCTACCGAAATCGGCTCAAAAATCGTCTGCGCGTCATGGTAATCGATTGTAGACCCGATTTTCGGCGGATTTAGGCCTAAAAAATAATAACCGAAACAGGCCGGAAATGGCCTTTGTATATACATATATAGCCCCTAGATGCCTTTCCGACCCAAAAAATCGGTAAAATCCGCGAAAATCGGCAACTCTACCGAAATCGGCTCAAAAATCGTCTGCGCGTCATGGTAATCGATTGTAGACCCGATTTTCGGCGGATTTAGGCCTAAAAAATAATAACCGAAACAGGCCGGAAATGGCCTTTGTATATACATATATAGCCCCTAGATGCCTTTCCGACCCAAAAAATCGGTAAAATCCGCGAAAATCGGCAACTCTACCGAAATCGGCTCAAAAATCGTCTGCGCGTCATGGTAATCGATTGTAGACCCGATTTTCGGCGGATTTAGGCCTAAAAAATAATAACCGAAACAGGCCGGAAATGGCCTTTGTATATACATATATAGCCCCTAGATGCCTTTCCGACCCAAAAAATCGGTAAAATCCGCGAAAATCGGCAACTCTACCGAAATCGGCTCAAAAATCGTCTGCGCGTCATGGTAATCGATTGTAGACCCGATTTTCGGCGGATTTAGGCCTAAAAAATAATAACCGAAACAGGCCGGAAATGGCCTTTGTATATACATATATAGCCCCTAGATGCCTTTCCGACCCAAAAAATCGGTAAAATCCGCGAAAATCGGCAACTCTACCGAAATCGGCTCAAAAATCGTCTGCGCGTCATGGTAATCGATTGTAGACCCGATTTTCGGCGGATTTAGGCCTAAAAAATAATAACCGAAACAGGCCGGAAATGGCCTTTGTATATACATATATAGCCCCTAGATGCCTTTCCGACCCAAAAAATCGGTAAAATCCGCGAAAATCGGCAACTCTACCGAAATCGGCTCAAAAATCGTCTGCGCGTCATGGTAATCGATTGTAGACCCGATTTTCGGCGGATTTAGGCCTAAAAAATAATAACCGAAACAGGCCGGAAATGGCCTTTGTATATACATATATAGCCCCTAGATGCCTTTCCGACCCAAAAAATCGGTAAAATCCGCGAAAATCGGCAACTCTACCGAAATCGGCTCAAAAATCGTCTGCGCGTCATGGTAATCGATTGTAGACCCGATTTTCGGCGGATTTAGGCCTAAAAAATAATAACCGAAACAGGCCGGAAATGGCCTTTGTATATACATATATAGCCCCTAGATGCCTTTCCGACCCAAAAAATCGGTAAAATCCGCGAAAATCGGCAACTCTACCGAAATCGGCTCAAAAATCGTCTGCGCGTCATGGTAATCGATTGTAGACCCGATTTTCGGCGGATTTAGGCCTAAAAAATAATAACCGAAACAGGCCGGAAATGGCCTTTGTATATACATATATAGCCCCTAGATGCCTTTCCGACCCAAAAAATCGGTAAAATCCGCGAAAATCGGCAACTCTACCGAAATCGGCTCAAAAATCGTCTGCGCGTCATGGTAATCGATTGTAGACCCGATTTTCGGCGGATTTAGGCCTAAAAAATAATAACCGAAACAGGCCGGAAATGGCCTTTGTATATACATATATAGCCCCTAGATGCCTTTCCGACCCAAAAAATCGGTAAAATCCGCGAAAATCGGCAACTCTACCGAAATCGGCTCAAAAATCGTCTGCGCGTCATGGTAATCGATTGTAGACCCGATTTTCGGCGGATTTAGGCCTAAAAAATAATAACCGAAACAGGCCGGAAATGGCCTTTGTATATACATATATAGCCCCTAGATGCCTTTCCGACCCAAAAAATCGGTAAAATCCGCGAAAATCGGCAACTCTACCGAAATCGGCTCAAAAATCGTCTGCGCGTCATGGTAATCGATTGTAGACCCGATTTTCGGCGGATTTAGGCCTAAAAAATAATAACCGAAACAGGCCGGAAATGGCCTTTGTATATACATATATAGCCCCTAGATGCCTTTCCGACCCAAAAAATCGGTAAAATCCGCGAAAATCGGCAACTCTACCGAAATCGGCTCAAAAATCGTCTGCGCGTCATGGTAATCGATTGTAGACCCGATTTTCGGCGGATTTAGGCCTAAAAAATAATAACCGAAACAGGCCGGAAATGGCCTTTGTATATACATATATAGCCCCTAGATGCCTTTCCGACCCAAAAAATCGGTAAAATCCGCGAAAATCGGCAACTCTACCGAAATCGGCTCAAAAATCGTCTGCGCGTCATGGTAATCGATTGTAGACCCGATTTTCGGCGGATTTAGGCCTAAAAAATAATAACCGAAACAGGCCGGAAATGGCCTTTGTATATACATATATAGCCCCTAGATGCCTTTCCGACCCAAAAAATCGGTAAAATCCGCGAAAATCGGCAACTCTACCGAAATCGGCTCAAAAATCGTCTGCGCGTCATGGTAATCGATTGTAGACCCGATTTTCGGCGGATTTAGGCCTAAAAAATAATAACCGAAACAGGCCGGAAATGGCCTTTGTATATACATATATAGCCCCTAGATGCCTTTCCGACCCAAAAAATCGGTAAAATCCGCGAAAATCGGCAACTCTACCGAAATCGGCTCAAAAATCGTCTGCGCGTCATGGTAATCGATTGTAGACCCGATTTTCGGCGGATTTAGGCCTAAAAAATAATAACCGAAACAGGCCGGAAATGGCCTTTGTATATACATATATAGCCCCTAGATGCCTTTCCGACCCAAAAAATCGGTAAAATCCGCGAAAATCGGCAACTCTACCGAAATCGGCTCAAAAATCGTCTGCGCGTCATGGTAATCGATTGTAGACCCGATTTTCGGCGGATTTAGGCCTAAAAAATAATAACCGAAACAGGCCGGAAATGGCCTTTGTATATACATATATAGCCCCTAGATGCCTTTCCGACCCAAAAAATCGGTAAAATCCGCGAAAATCGGCAACTCTACCGAAATCGGCTCAAAAATCGTCTGCGCGTCATGGTAATCGATTGTAGACCCGATTTTCGGCGGATTTAGGCCTAAAAAATAATAACCGAAACAGGCCGGAAATGGCCTTTGTATATACATATATAGCCCCTAGATGCCTTTCCGACCCAAAAAATCGGTAAAATCCGCGAAAATCGGCAACTCTACCGAAATCGGCTCAAAAATCGTCTGCGCGTCATGGTAATCGATTGTAGACCCGATTTTCGGCGGATTTAGGCCTAAAAAATAATAACCGAAACAGGCCGGAAATGGCCTTTGTATATACATATATAGCCCCTAGATGCCTTTCCGACCCAAAAAATCGGTAAAATCCGCGAAAATCGGCAACTCTACCGAAATCGGCTCAAAAATCGTCTGCGCGTCATGGTAATCGATTGTAGACCCGATTTTCGGCGGATTTAGGCCTAAAAAATAATAACCGAAACAGGCCGGAAATGGCCTTTGTATATACATATATAGCCCCTAGATGCCTTTCCGACCCAAAAAATCGGTAAAATCCGCGAAAATCGGCAACTCTACCGAAATCGGCTCAAAAATCGTCTGCGCGTCATGGTAATCGATTGTAGACCCGATTTTCGGCGGATTTAGGCCTAAAAAATAATAACCGAAACAGGCCGGAAATGGCCTTTGTATATACATATATAGCCCCTAGATGCCTTTCCGACCCAAAAAATCGGTAAAATCCGCGAAAATCGGCAACTCTACCGAAATCGGCTCAAAAATCGTCTGCGCGTCATGGTAATCGATTGTAGACCCGATTTTCGGCGGATTTAGGCCTAAAAAATAATAACCGAAACAGGCCGGAAATGGCCTTTGTATATACATATATAGCCCCTAGATGCCTTTCCGACCCAAAAAATCGGTAAAATCCGCGAAAATCGGCAACTCTACCGAAATCGGCTCAAAAATCGTCTGCGCGTCATGGTAATCGATTGTAGACCCGATTTTCGGCGGATTTAGGCCTAAAAAATAATAACCGAAACAGGCCGGAAATGGCCTTTGTATATACATATATAGCCCCTAGATGCCTTTCCGACCCAAAAAATCGGTAAAATCCGCGAAAATCGGCAACTCTACCGAAATCGGCTCAAAAATCGTCTGCGCGTCATGGTAATCGATTGTAGACCCGATTTTCGGCGGATTTAGGCCTAAAAAATAATAACCGAAACAGGCCGGAAATGGCCTTTGTATATACATATATAGCCCCTAGATGCCTTTCCGACCCAAAAAATCGGTAAAATCCGCGAAAATCGGCAACTCTACCGAAATCGGCTCAAAAATCGTCTGCGCGTCATGGTAATCGATTGTAGACCCGATTTTCGGCGGATTTAGGCCTAAAAAATAATAACCGAAACAGGCCGGAAATGGCCTTTGTATATACATATATAGCCCCTAGATGCCTTTCCGACCCAAAAAATCGGTAAAATCCGCGAAAATCGGCAACTCTACCGAAATCGGCTCAAAAATCGTCTGCGCGTCATGGTAATCGATTGTAGACCCGATTTTCGGCGGATTTAGGCCTAAAAAATAATAACCGAAACAGGCCGGAAATGGCCTTTGTATATACATATATAGCCCCTAGATGCCTTTCCGACCCAAAAAATCGGTAAAATCCGCGAAAATCGGCAACTCTACCGAAATCGGCTCAAAAATCGTCTGCGCGTCATGGTAATCGATTGTAGACCCGATTTTCGGCGGATTTAGGCCTAAAAAATAATAACCGAAACAGGCCGGAAATGGCCTTTGTATATACATATATAGCCCCTAGATGCCTTTCCGACCCAAAAAATCGGTAAAATCCGCGAAAATCGGCAACTCTACCGAAATCGGCTCAAAAATCGTCTGCGCGTCATGGTAATCGATTGTAGACCCGATTTTCGGCGGATTTAGGCCTAAAAAATAATAACCGAAACAGGCCGGAAATGGCCTTTGTATATACATATATAGCCCCTAGATGCCTTTCCGACCCAAAAAATCGGTAAAATCCGCGAAAATCGGCAACTCTACCGAAATCGGCTCAAAAATCGTCTGCGCGTCATGGTAATCGATTGTAGACCCGATTTTCGGCGGATTTAGGCCTAAAAAATAATAACCGAAACAGGCCGGAAATGGCCTTTGTATATACATATATAGCCCCTAGATGCCTTTCCGACCCAAAAAATCGGTAAAATCCGCGAAAATCGGCAACTCTACCGAAATCGGCTCAAAAATCGTCTGCGCGTCATGGTAATCGATTGTAGACCCGATTTTCGGCGGATTTAGGCCTAAAAAATAATAACCGAAACAGGCCGGAAATGGCCTTTGTATATACATATATAGCCCCTAGATGCCTTTCCGACCCAAAAAATCGGTAAAATCCGCGAAAATCGGCAACTCTACCGAAATCGGCTCAAAAATCGTCTGCGCGTCATGGTAATCGATTGTAGACCCGATTTTCGGCGGATTTAGGCCTAAAAAATAATAACCGAAACAGGCCGGAAATGGCCTTTGTATATACATATATAGCCCCTAGATGCCTTTCCGACCCAAAAAATCGGTAAAATCCGCGAAAATCGGCAACTCTACCGAAATCGGCTCAAAAATCGTCTGCGCGTCATGGTAATCGATTGTAGACCCGATTTTCGGCGGATTTAGGCCTAAAAAATAATAACCGAAACAGGCCGGAAATGGCCTTTGTATATACATATATAGCCCCTAGATGCCTTTCCGACCCAAAAAATCGGTAAAATCCGCGAAAATCGGCAACTCTACCGAAATCGGCTCAAAAATCGTCTGCGCGTCATGGTAATCGATTGTAGACCCGATTTTCGGCGGATTTAGGCCTAAAAAATAATAACCGAAACAGGCCGGAAATGGCCTTTGTATATACATATATAGCCCCTAGATGCCTTTCCGACCCAAAAAATCGGTAAAATCCGCGAAAATCGGCAACTCTACCGAAATCGGCTCAAAAATCGTCTGCGCGTCATGGTAATCGATTGTAGACCCGATTTTCGGCGGATTTAGGCCTAAAAAATAATAACCGAAACAGGCCGGAAATGGCCTTTGTATATACATATATAGCCCCTAGATGCCTTTCCGACCCAAAAAATCGGTAAAATCCGCGAAAATCGGCAACTCTACCGAAATCGGCTCAAAAATCGTCTGCGCGTCATGGTAATCGATTGTAGACCCGATTTTCGGCGGATTTAGGCCTAAAAAATAATAACCGAAACAGGCCGGAAATGGCCTTTGTATATACATATATAGCCCCTAGATGCCTTTCCGACCCAAAAAATCGGTAAAATCCGCGAAAATCGGCAACTCTACCGAAATCGGCTCAAAAATCGTCTGCGCGTCATGGTAATCGATTGTAGACCCGATTTTCGGCGGATTTAGGCCTAAAAAATAATAACCGAAACAGGCCGGAAATGGCCTTTGTATATACATATATAGCCCCTAGATGCCTTTCCGACCCAAAAAATCGGTAAAATCCGCAAAAATCGGCAACTCTACCGAAATCGGCTCAAAAATCGTCTGCGCGTCATGGTAATCGATTGTAGACCCGATTTTCGGCGGATTTAGGCCTAAAAAATAATAACCGAAACAGGCCGGAAATGGCCTTTGTATATACATATATAGCCCCTAGATGCCTTTCCGACCCAAAAAATCGGTAAAATCCGCGAAAATCGGCAACTCTACCGAAATCGGCTCAAAAATCGTCTGCGCGTCATGGTAATCGATTGTAGACCCGATTTTCGGCGGATTTAGGCCTAAAAAATAATAACCGAAACAGGCCGGAAATGGCCTTTGTATATACATATATAGCCCCTAGATGCCTTTCCGACCCAAAAAATCGGTAAAATCCGCGAAAATCGGCAACTCTACCGAAATCGGCTCAAAAATCGTCTGCGCGTCATGGTAATCGATTGTAGACCCGATTTTCGGCGGATTTAGGCCTAAAAAATAATAACCGAAACAGGCCGGAAATGGCCTTTGTATATACATATATAGCCCCTAGATGCCTTTCCGACCCAAAAAATCGGTAAAATCCGCGAAAATCGGCAACTCTACCGAAATCGGCTCAAAAATCGTCTGCGCGTCATGGTAATCGATTGTAGACCCGATTTTCGGCGGATTTAGGCCTAAAAAATAATAACCGAAACAGGCCGGAAATGGCCTTTGTATATACATATATAGCCCCTAGATGCCTTTCCGACCCAAAAAATCGGTAAAATCCGCGAAAATCGGCAACTCTACCGAAATCGGCTCAAAAATCGTCTGCGCGTCATGGTAATCGATTGTAGACCCGATTTTCGGCGGATTTAGGCCTAAAAAATAATAACCGAAACAGGCCGGAAATGGCCTTTGTATATACATATATAGCCCCTAGATGCCTTTCCGACCCAAAAAATCGGTAAAATCCGCGAAAATCGGCAACTCTACCGAAATCGGCTCAAAAATCGTCTGCGCGTCATGGTAATCGATTGTAGACCCGATTTTCGGCGGATTTAGGCCTAAAAAATAATAACCGAAACAGGCCGGAAATGGCCTTTGTATATACATATATAGCCCCTAGATGCCTTTCCGACCCAAAAAATCGGTAAAATCCGCGAAAATCGGCAACTCTACCGAAATCGGCTCAAAAATCGTCTGCGCGTCATGGTAATCGATTGTAGACCCGATTTTCGGCGGATTTAGGCCTAAAAAATAATAACCGAAACAGGCCGGAAATGGCCTTTGTATATACATATATAGCCCCTAGATGCCTTTCCGACCCAAAAAATCGGTAAAATCCGCGAAAATCGGCAACTCTACCGAAATCGGCTCAAAAATCGTCTGCGCGTCATGGTAATCGATTGTAGACCCGATTTTCGGCGGATTTAGGCCTAAAAAATAATAACCGAAACAGGCCGGAAATGGCCTTTGTATATACATATATAGCCCCTAGATGCCTTTCCGACCCAAAAAATCGGTAAAATCCGCGAAAATCGGCAACTCTACCGAAATCGGCTCAAAAATCGTCTGCGCGTCATGGTAATCGATTGTAGACCCGATTTTCGGCGGATTTAGGCCTAAAAAATAATAACCGAAACAGGCCGGAAATGGCCTTTGTATATACATATATAGCCCCTAGATGCCTTTCCGACCCAAAAAATCGGTAAAATCCGCGAAAATCGGCAACTCTACCGAAATCGGCTCAAAAATCGTCTGCGCGTCATGGTAATCGATTGTAGACCCGATTTTCGGCGGATTTAGGCCTAAAAAATAATAACCGAAACAGGCCGGAAATGGCCTTTGTATATACATATATAGCCCCTAGATGCCTTTCCGACCCAAAAAATCGGTAAAATCCGCGAAAATCGGCAACTCTACCGAAATCGGCTCAAAAATCGTCTGCGCGTCATGGTAATCGATTGTAGACCCGATTTTCGGCGGATTTAGGCCTAAAAAATAATAACCGAAACAGGCCGGAAATGGCCTTTGTATATACATATATAGCCCCTAGATGCCTTTCCGACCCAAAAAATCGGTAAAATCCGCGAAAATCGGCAACTCTACCGAAATCGGCTCAAAAATCGTCTGCGCGTCATGGTAATCGATTGTAGACCCGATTTTCGGCGGATTTAGGCCTAAAAAATAATAACCGAAACAGGCCGGAAATGGCCTTTGTATATACATATATAGCCCCTAGATGCCTTTCCGACCCAAAAAATCGGTAAAATCCGCGAAAATCGGCAACTCTACCGAAATCGGCTCAAAAATCGTCTGCGCGTCATGGTAATCGATTGTAGACCCGATTTTCGGCGGATTTAGGCCTAAAAAATAATAACCGAAACAGGCCGGAAATGGCCTTTGTATATACATATATAGCCCCTAGATGCCTTTCCGACCCAAAAAATCGGTAAAATCCGCGAAAATCGGCAACTCTACCGAAATCGGCTCAAAAATCGTCTGCGCGTCATGGTAATCGATTGTAGACCCGATTTTCGGCGGATTTAGGCCTAAAAAATAATAACCGAAACAGGCCGGAAATGGCCTTTGTATATACATATATAGCCCCTAGATGCCTTTCCGACCCAAAAAATCGGTAAAATCCGCGAAAATCGGCAATCTCAAAAATCGTCTGCGCGTCATGGTAATCGATTGTAGACCCGATTTTCGGCGGATTTAGGCCTAAAAAATAATAACCGAAACAGGCCGGAAATGGCCTTTGTATATACATATATAGCCCCTAGATGCCTTTCCGACCCAAAAAATCGGTAAAATCCGCGAAAATCGGCAACTCTACCGAAATCGGCTCAAAAATCGTCTGCGCGTCATGGTAATCGATTGTAGACCCGATTTTCGGCGGATTTAGGCCTAAAAAATAATAACCGAAACAGGCCGGAAATGGCCTTTGTATATACATATATAGCCCCTAGATGCCTTTCCGACCCAAAAAATCGGTAAAATCCGCGAAAATCGGCTCAAAAATCGTCTGCGCGTCATGGTAATCGATTGTAGACCCGATTTTCGGCGGATTTAGGCCTAAAAAATAATAACCGAAACAGGCCGGAAATGGCCTTTGTATATACATATATAGCCCCTAGATGCCTTTCCGACCCAAAAAATCGGTAAAATCCGCGAAAATCGGCAACTCTACCGAAATCGGCTCAAAAATCGTCTGCGCGTCATGGTAATCGATTGTAGACCCGATTTTCGGCGGATTTAGGCCTAAAAAATAATAACCGAAACAGGCCGGAAATGGCCTTTGTATATACATATATAGCCCCTAGATGCCTTTCCGACCCAAAAAATCGGTAAAATCCGCGAAATCGGCTCAAAAATCGTCTGCGCGTCATGGTAATCGATTGTAGACCCGATTTTCGGCGGATTTAGGCCTAAAAAATAATAACCGAAACAGGCCGGAAATGGCCTTTGTATATACATATATAGCCCCTAGATGCCTTTCCGACCCAAAAAATCGGTAAAATCCGCGAAAATCGGCAACTCTACCGAAATCGGCTCAAAAATCGTCTGCGCGTCATGGTAATCGATTGTAGACCCGATTTTCGGCGGATTTAGGCCTAAAAAATAATAACCGAAACAGGCCGGAAATGGCCTTTGTATATACATATATAGCCCCTAGATGCCTTTCCGACCCAAAAAATCGGTAAAATCCGCGAAAATCGGCAACTCTACCGAAATCGGCTCAAAAATCGTCTGCGCGTCATGGTAATCGATTGTAGACCCGATTTTCGGCGGATTTAGGCCTAAAAAATAATAACCGAAACAGGCCGGAAATGGCCTTTGTATATACATATATAGCCCCTAGATGCCTTTCCGACCCAAAAAATCGGTAAAATCCGCGAAAATCGGCAACTCTACCGAAATCGGCTCAAAAATCGTCTGCGCGTCATGGTAATCGATTGTAGACCCGATTTTCGGCGGATTTAGGCCTAAAAAATAATAACCGAAACAGGCCGGAAATGGCCTTTGTATATACATATATAGCCCCTAGATGCCTTTCCGACCCAAAAAATCGGTAAAATCCGCGAAAATCGGCAACTCTACCGAAATCGGCTCAAAAATCGTCTGCGCGTCATGGTAATCGATTGTAGACCCGATTTTCGGCGGATTTAGGCCTAAAAAATAATAACCGAAACAGGCCGGAAATGGCCTTTGTATATACATATATAGCCCCTAGATGCCTTTCCGACCCAAAAAATCGGTAAAATCCGCGAAAATCGGCAACTCTACCGAAATCGGCTCAAAAATCGTCTGCGCGTCATGGTAATCGATTGTAGACCCGATTTTCGGCGGATTTAGGCCTAAAAAATAATAACCGAAACAGGCCGGAAATGGCCTTTGTATATACATATATAGCCCCTAGATGCCTTTCCGACCCAAAAAATCGGTAAAATCCGCGAAAATCGGCAACTCTACCGAAATCGGCTCAAAAATCGTCTGCGCGTCATGGTAATCGATTGTAGACCCGATTTTCGGCGGATTTAGGCCTAAAAAATAATAACCGAAACAGGCCGGAAATGGCCTTTGTATATACATATATAGCCCCTAGATGCCTTTCCGACCCAAAAAATCGGTAAAATCCGCGAAAATCGGCTCAAAAATCGTCTGCGCGTCATGGTAATCGATTGTAGACCCGATTTTCGGCGGATTTAGGCCTAAAAAATAATAACCGAAACAGGCCGGAAATGGCCTTTGTATATACATATATAGCCCCTAGATGCCTTTCCGACCCAAAAAATCGGTAAAATCCGCGAAAATCGGCAACTCTACCGAAATCGGCTCAAAAATCGTCTGCGCGTCATGGTAATCGATTGTAGACCCGATTTTCGGCGGATTTAGGCCTAAAAAATAATAACCGAAACAGGCCGGAAATGGCCTTTGTATATACATATATAGCCCCTAGATGCCTTTCCGACCCAAAAAATCGGTAAAATCCGCGAAAATCGGCAACTCTACCGAAATCGGCTCAAAAATCGTCTGCGCGTCATGGTAATCGATTGTAGACCCGATTTTCGGCGGATTTAGGCCTAAAAAATAATAACCGAAACAGGCCGGAAATGGCCTTTGTATATACATATATAGCCCCTAGATGCCTTTCCGACCCAAAAAATCGGTAAAATCCGCGAAAATCGGCAACTCTACCGAAATCGGCTCAAAAATCGTCTGCGCGTCATGGTAATCGATTGTAGACCCGATTTTCGGCGGATTTAGGCCTAAAAAATAATAACCGAAACAGGCCGGAAATGGCCTTTGTATATACATATATAGCCCCTAGATGCCTTTCCGACCCAAAAAATCGGTAAAATCCGCGAAAATCGGCAACTCTACCGAAATCGGCTCAAAAATCGTCTGCGCGTCATGGTAATCGATTGTAGACCCGATTTTCGGCGGATTTAGGCCTAAAAAATAATAACCGAAACAGGCCGGAAATGGCCTTTGTATATACATATATAGCCCCTAGATGCCTTTCCGACCCAAAAAATCGGTAAAATCCGCGAAAATCGGCAACTCTACCGAAATCGGCTCAAAAATCGTCTGCGCGTCATGGTAATCGATTGTAGACCCGATTTTCGGCGGATTTAGGCCTAAAAAATAATAACCGAAACAGGCCGGAAATGGCCTTTGTATATACATATATAGCCCCTAGATGCCTTTCCGACCCAAAAAATCGGTAAAATCCGCGAAAATCGGCAACTCTACCGAAATCGGCTCAAAAATCGTCTGCGCGTCATGGTAATCGATTGTAGACCCGATTTTCGGCGGATTTAGGCCTAAAAAATAATAACCGAAACAGGCCGGAAATGGCCTTTGTATATACATATATAGCCCCTAGATGCCTTTCCGACCCAAAAAATCGGTAAAATCCGCGAAAATCGGCAACTCTACCGAAATCGGCTCAAAAATCGTCTGCGCGTCATGGTAATCGATTGTAGACCCGATTTTCGGCGGATTTAGGCCTAAAAAATAATAACCGAAACAGGCCGGAAATGGCCTTTGTATATACATATATAGCCCCTAGATGCCTTTCCGACCCAAAAAATCGGTAAAATCCGCGAAAATCGGCAACTCTACCGAAATCGGCTCAAAAATCGTCTGCGCGTCATGGTAATCGATTGTAGACCCGATTTTCGGCGGATTTAGGCCTAAAAAATAATAACCGAAACAGGCCGGAAATGGCCTTTGTATATACATATATAGCCCCTAGATGCCTTTCCGACCCAAAAAATCGGTAAAATCCGCGAAAATCGGCAACTCTACCGAAATCGGCTCAAAAATCGTCTGCGCGTCATGGTAATCGATTGTAGACCCGATTTTCGGCGGATTTAGGCCTAAAAAATAATAACCGAAACAGGCCGGAAATGGCCTTTGTATATACATATATAGCCCCTAGATGCCTTTCCGACCCAAAAAATCGGTAAAATCCGCGAAAATCGGCAACTCTACCGAAATCGGCTCAAAAATCGTCTGCGCGTCATGGTAATCGATTGTAGACCCGATTTTCGGCGGATTTAGGCCTAAAAAATAATAACCGAAACAGGCCGGAAATGGCCTTTGTATATACATATATAGCCCCTAGATGCCTTTCCGACCCAAAAAATCGGTAAAATCCGCGAAAATCGGCAACTCTACCGAAATCGGCTCAAAAATCGTCTGCGCGTCATGGTAATCGATTGTAGACCCGATTTTCGGCGGATTTAGGCCTAAAAAATAATAACCGAAACAGGCCGGAAATGGCCTTTGTATATACATATATAGCCCCTAGATGCCTTTCCGACCCAAAAAATCGGTAAAATCCGCGAAAATCGGCAACTCTACCGAAATCGGCTCAAAAATCGTCTGCGCGTCATGGTAATCGATTGTAGACCCGATTTTCGGCGGATTTAGGCCTAAAAAATAATAACCGAAACAGGCCGGAAATGGCCTTTGTATATACATATATAGCCCCTAGATGCCTTTCCGACCCAAAAAATCGGTAAAATCCGCGAAAATCGGCAACTCTACCGAAATCGGCTCAAAAATCGTCTGCGCGTCATGGTAATCGATTGTAGACCCGATTTTCGGCGGATTTAGGCCTAAAAAATAATAACCGAAACAGGCCGGAAATGGCCTTTGTATATACATATATAGCCCCTAGATGCCTTTCCGACCCAAAAAATCGGTAAAATCCGCGAAAATCGGCAACTCTACCGAAATCGGCTCAAAAATCGTCTGCGCGTCATGGTAATCGATTGTAGACCCGATTTTCGGCGGATTTAGGCCTAAAAAATAATAACCGAAACAGGCCGGAAATGGCCTTTGTATATACATATATAGCCCCTAGATGCCTTTCCGACCCAAAAAATCGGTAAAATCCGCGAAAATCGGCAACTCTACCGAAATCGGCTCAAAAATCGTCTGCGCGTCATGGTAATCGATTGTAGACCCGATTTTCGGCGGATTTAGGCCTAAAAAATAATAACCGAAACAGGCCGGAAATGGCCTTTGTATATACATATATAGCCCCTAGATGCCTTTCCGACCCAAAAAATCGGTAAAATCCGCGAAAATCGGCAACTCTACCGAAATCGGCTCAAAAATCGTCTGCGCGTCATGGTAATCGATTGTAGACCCGATTTTCGGCGGATTTAGGCCTAAAAAATAATAACCGAAACAGGCCGGAAATGGCCTTTGTATATACATATATAGCCCCTAGATGCCTTTCCGACCCAAAAAATCGGTAAAATCCGCGAAAATCGGCAACTCTACCGAAATCGGCTCAAAAATCGTCTGCGCGTCATGGTAATCGATTGTAGACCCGATTTTCGGCGGATTTAGGCCTAAAAAATAATAACCGAAACAGGCCGGAAATGGCCTTTGTATATACATATATAGCCCCTAGATGCCTTTCCGACCCAAAAAATCGGTAAAATCCGCGAAAATCGGCAACTCTACCGAAATCGGCTCAAAAATCGTCTGCGCGTCATGGTAATCGATTGTAGACCCGATTTTCGGCGGATTTAGGCCTAAAAAATAATAACCGAAACAGGCCGGAAATGGCCTTTGTATATACATATATAGCCCCTAGATGCCTTTCCGACCCAAAAAATCGGTAAAATCCGCGAAAATCGGCAACTCTACCGAAATCGGCTCAAAAATCGTCTGCGCGTCATGGTAATCGATTGTAGACCCGATTTTCGGCGGATTTAGGCCTAAAAAATAATAACCGAAACAGGCCGGAAATGGCCTTTGTATATACATATATAGCCCCTAGATGCCTTTCCGACCCAAAAAATCGGTAAAATCCGCGAAAATCGGCAACTCTACCGAAATCGGCTCAAAAATCGTCTGCGCGTCATGGTAATCGATTGTAGACCCGATTTTCGGCGGATTTAGGCCTAAAAAATAATAACCGAAACAGGCCGGAAATGGCCTTTGTATATACATATATAGCCCCTAGATGCCTTTCCGACCCAAAAAATCGGTAAAATCCGCGAAAATCGGCAACTCTACCGAAATCGGCTCAAAAATCGTCTGCGCGTCATGGTAATCGATTGTAGACCCGATTTTCGGCGGATTTAGGCCTAAAAAATAATAACCGAAACAGGCCGGAAATGGCCTTTGTATATACATATATAGCCCCTAGATGCCTTTCCGACCCAAAAAATCGGTAAAATCCGCGAAAATCGGCAACTCTACCGAAATCGGCTCAAAAATCGTCTGCGCGTCATGGTAATCGATTGTAGACCCGATTTTCGGCGGATTTAGGCCTAAAAATAACCGAAACAGGCCGGAAATGGCCTTTGTATATACATATATAGCCCCTAGATGCCTTTCCGACCCAAAAAATCGGTAAAATCCGCGAAAATCGGCAACTCTACCGAAATCGGCTCAAAAATCGTCTGCGCGTCATGGTAATCGATTGTAGACCCGATTTTCGGCGGATTTAGGCCTAAAAAAGTAATAACCGAAACAGGCCGGAAATGGCCTTTGTATATACATATATAGCCCCTAGATGCCTTTCCGACCCAAAAAATCGGTAAAATCCGCGAAAATCGGCAACTCTACCGAAATCGGCTCAAAAATCGTCTGCGCGTCATGGTAATCGATTGTAGACCCGATTTTCGGCGGATTTAGGCCTAAAAAATAATAACCGAAACAGGCCGGAAATGGCCTTTGTATATACATATATAGCCCCTAGATGCCTTTCCGACCCAAAAAATCGGTAAAATCCGCGAAAATCGGCAACTCTACCGAAATCGGCTCAAAAATCGTCTGCGCGTCATGGTAATCGATTGTAGACCCGATTTTCGGCGGATTTAGGCCTAAAAAATAATAACCGAAACAGGCCGGAAATGGCCTTTGTATATACATATATAGCCCCTAGATGCCTTTCCGACCCAAAAAATCGGTAAAATCCGCGAAAATCGGCAACTCTACCGAAATCGGCTCAAAAATCGTCTGCGCGTCATGGTAATCGATTGTAGACCCGATTTTCGGCGGATTTAGGCCTAAAAAATAATAACCGAAACAGGCCGGAAATGGCCTTTGTATATACATATATAGCCCCTAGATGCCTTTCCGACCCAAAAAATCGGTAAAATCCGCGAAAATCGGCAACTCTACCGAAATCGGCTCAAAAATCGTCTGCGCGTCATGGTAATCGATTGTAGACCCGATTTTCGGCGGATTTAGGCCTAAAAAATAATAACCGAAACAGGCCGGAAATGGCCTTTGTATATACATATATAGCCCCTAGATGCCTTTCCGACCCAAAAAATCGGTAAAATCCGCGAAAATCGGCAACTCTACCGAAATCGGCTCAAAAATCGTCTGCGCGTCATGGTAATCGATTGTAGACCCGATTTTCGGCGGATTTAGGCCTAAAAAATAATAACCGAAACAGGCCGGAAATGGCCTTTGTATATACATATATAGCCCCTAGATGCCTTTCCGACCCAAAAAATCGGTAAAATCCGCGAAAATCGGCAACTCTACCGAAATCGGCTCAAAAATCGTCTGCGCGTCATGGTAATCGATTGTAGACCCGATTTTCGGCGGATTTAGGCCTAAAAAATAATAACCGAAACAGGCCGGAAATGGCCTTTGTATATACATATATAGCCCCTAGATGCCTTTCCGACCCAAAAAATCGGTAAAATCCGCGAAAATCGGCAACTCTACCGAAATCGGCTCAAAAATCGTCTGCGCGTCATGGTAATCGATTGTAGACCCG
The DNA here is from genome assembly GCA_963931845.1 of Maratus michaelseni. Taxonomy (NCBI): domain Eukaryota; kingdom Metazoa; phylum Arthropoda; class Arachnida; order Araneae; family Salticidae; genus Maratus; species Maratus michaelseni. The sequence continues at coordinate 60,287 of CAWVPG010000032.1, read as the reverse complement.
ATTTTCGGCGGATTTAGGCCTAAAAAATAATAACCGAAACAGGCCGGAAATGGCCTTTGTATATACATATATAGCCCCTAGATGCCTTTCCGACCCAAAAAATCGGTAAAATCCGCGAAAATCGGCAACTCTACCGAAATCGGCTCAAAAATCGTCTGCGCGTCATGGTAATCGATTGTAGACCCGATTTTCGGCGGATTTAGGCCTAAAAAATAATAACCGAAACAGGCCGGAAATGGCCTTTGTATATACATATATAGCCCCTAGATGCCTTTCCGACCCAAAAAATCGGTAAAATCCGCGAAAATCGGCAACTCTACCGAAATCGGCTCAAAAATCGTCTGCGCGTCATGGTAATCGATTGTAGACCCGATTTTCGGCGGATTTAGGCCTAAAAAATAATAGCCGAAACAGGCCGGAAATGGCCTTTGTATATACATATATAGCCCCTAGATGCCTTTCCGACCCAAAAAATCGGTAAAATCCGCGAAAATCGGCAACTCTACCGAAATCGGCTCAAAAATCGTCTGCGCGTCATGGTAATCGATTGTAGACCCGATTTTCGGCGGATTTAGGCCTAAAAAATAATAACCGAAACAGGCCGGAAATGGCCTTTGTATATACATATATAGCCCCTAGATGCCTTTCCGACCCAAAAAATCGGTAAAATCCGCGAAAATCGGCAACTCTACCGAAATCGGCTCAAAAATCGTCTGCGCGTCATGGTAATCGATTGTAGACCCGATTTTCGGCGGATTTAGGCCTAAAAAATAATAACCGAAACAGGCCGGAAATGGCCTTTGTATATACATATATAGCCCCTAGATGCCTTTCCGACCCAAAAAATCGGTAAAATCCGCGAAAATCGGCAACTCTACCGAAATCGGCTCAAAAATCGTCTGCGCGTCATGGTAATCGATTGTAGACCCGATTTTCGGCGGATTTAGGCCTAAAAAATAATAACCGAAACAGGCCGGAAATGGCCTTTGTATATACATATATAGCCCCTAGATGCCTTTCCGACCCAAAAAATCGGTAAAATCCGCGAAAATCGGCAACTCTACCGAAATCGGCTCAAAAATCGTCTGCGCGTCATGGTAATCGATTGTAGACCCGATTTTCGGCGGATTTAGGCCTAAAAAATAATAACCGAAACAGGCCGGAAATGGCCTTTGTATATACATATATAGCCCCTAGATGCCTTTCCGACCCAAAAAATCGGTAAAATCCGCGAAAATCGGCAACTCTACCGAAATCGGCTCAAAAATCGTCTGCGCGTCATGGTAATCGATTGTAGACCCGATTTTCGGCGGATTTAGGCCTAAAAAATAATAACCGAAACAGGCCGGAAATGGCCTTTGTATATACATATATAGCCCCTAGATGCCTTTCCGACCCAAAAAATCGGTAAAATCCGCGAAAATCGGCAACTCTACCGAAATCGGCTCAAAAATCGTCTGCGCGTCATGGTAATCGATTGTAGACCCGATTTTCGGCGGATTTAGGCCTAAAAAATAATAACCGAAACAGGCCGGAAATGGCCTTTGTATATACATATATAGCCCCTAGATGCCTTTCCGACCCAAAAAATCGGTAAAATCCGCGAAAATCGGCAACTCTACCGAAATCGGCTCAAAAATCGTCTGCGCGTCATGGTAATCGATTGTAGACCCGATTTTCGGCGGATTTAGGCCTAAAAAATAATAACCGAAACAGGCCGGAAATGGCCTTTGTATATACATATATAGCCCCTAGATGCCTTTCCGACCCAAAAAATCGGTAAAATCCGCGAAAATCGGCAACTCTACCGAAATCGGCTCAAAAATCGTCTGCGCGTCATGGTAATCGATTGTAGACCCGATTTTCGGCGGATTTAGGCCTAAAAAATAATAACCGAAACAGGCCGGAAATGGCCTTTGTATATACATATATAGCCGTCCCTAGATGCCTTTCCGACCCAAAAAATCGGTAAAATCCGCGAAAATCGGCAACTCTACCGAAATCGGCTCAAAAATCGTCTGCGCGTCATGGTAATCGATTGTAGACCCGATTTTCGGCGGATTTAGGCCTAAAAAATAATAACCGAAACAGGCCGGAAATGGCCTTTGTATATACATATATAGCCCCTAGATGCCTTTCCGACCCAAAAAATCGGTAAAATCCGCGAAAATCGGCAACTCTACCGAAATCGGCTCAAAAATCGTCTGCGCGTCATGGTAATCGATTGTAGACCCGATTTTCGGCGGATTTAGGCCTAAAAAATAATAACCGAAACAGGCCGGAAATGGCCTTTGTATATACATATATAGCCCCTAGATGCCTTTCCGACCCAAAAAATCGGTAAAATCCGCGAAAATCGGCAACTCTACCGAAATCGGCTCAAAAATCGTCTGCGCGTCATGGTAATCGATTGTAGACCCGATTTTCGGCGGATTTAGGCCTAAAAAATAATAACCGAAACAGGCCGGAAATGGCCTTTGTATATACATATATAGCCCCTAGATGCCTTTCCGACCCAAAAAATCGGTAAAATCCGCGAAAATCGGCAACTCTACCGAAATCGGCTCAAAAATCGTCTGCGCGTCATGGTAATCGATTGTAGACCCGATTTTCGGCGGATTTAGGCCTAAAAAATAATAACCGAAACAGGCCGGAAATGGCCTTTGTATATACATATATAGCCCCTAGATGCCTTTCCGACCCAAAAAATCGGTAAAATCCGCGAAAATCGGCAACTCTACCGAAATCGGCTCAAAAATCGTCTGCGCGTCATGGTAATCGATTGTAGACCCGATTTTCGGCGGATTTAGGCCTAAAAAATAATAACCGAAACAGGCCGGAAATGGCCTTTGTATATACATATATAGCCCCTAGATGCCTTTCCGACCCAAAAAATCGGTAAAATCCGCGAAAATCGGCAACTCTACCGAAATCGGCTCAAAAATCGTCTGCGCGTCATGGTAATCGATTGTAGACCCGATTTTCGGCGGATTTAGGCCTAAAAAATAATAACCGAAACAGGCCGGAAATGGCCTTTGTATATACATATATAGCCCCTAGATGCCTTTCCGACCCAAAAAATCGGTAAAATCCGCGAAAATCGGCAACTCTACCGAAATCGGCTCAAAAATCGTCTGCGCGTCATGGTAATCGATTGTAGACCCGATTTTCGGCGGATTTAGGCCTAAAAAATAATAACCGAAACAGGCCGGAAATGGCCTTTGTATATACATATATAGCCCCTAGATGCCTTTCCGACCCAAAAAATCGGTAAAATCCGCGAAAATCGGCAACTCTACCGAAATCGGCTCAAAAATCGTCTGCGCGTCATGGTAATCGATTGTAGACCCGATTTTCGGCGGATTTAGGCCTAAAAAATAATAACCGAAACAGGCCGGAAATGGCCTTTGTATATACATATATAGCCCCTAGATGCCTTTCCGACCCAAAAAATCGGTAAAATCCGCGAAAATCGGCAACTCTACCGAAATCGGCTCAAAAATCGTCTGCGCGTCATGGTAATCGATTGTAGACCCGATTTTCGGCGGATTTAGGCCTAAAAAATAATAACCGAAACAGGCCGGAAATGGCCTTTGTATATACATATATAGCCCCTAGATGCCTTTCCGACCCAAAAAATCGGTAAAATCCGCGAAAATCGGCAACTCTACCGAAATCGGCTCAAAAATCGTCTGCGCGTCATGGTAATCGATTGTAGACCCGATTTTCGGCGGATTTAGGCCTAAAAAATAATAACCGAAACAGGCCGGAAATGGCCTTTGTATATACATATATAGCCCCTAGATGCCTTTCCGACCCAAAAAATCGGTAAAATCCGCGAAAATCGGCAACTCTACCGAAATCGGCTCAAAAATCGTCTGCGCGTCATGGTAATCGATTGTAGACCCGATTTTCGGCGGATTTAGGCCTAAAAAATAATAACCGAAACAGGCCGGAAATGGCCTTTGTATATACATATATAGCCCCTAGATGCCTTTCCGACCCAAAAAATCGGTAAAATCCGCGAAAATCGGCAACTCTACCGAAATCGGCTCAAAAATCGTCTGCGCGTCATGGTAATCGATTGTAGACCCGATTTTCGGCGGATTTAGGCCTAAAAAATAATAACCGAAACAGGCCGGAAATGGCCTTTGTATATACATATATAGCCCCTAGATGCCTTTCCGACCCAAAAAATCGGTAAAATCCGCGAAAATCGGCAACTCTACCGAAATCGGCTCAAAAATCGTCTGCGCGTCATGGTAATCGATTGTAGACCCGATTTTCGGCGGATTTAGGCCTAAAAAATAATAACCGAAACAGGCCGGAAATGGCCTTTGTATATACATATATAGCCCCTAGATGCCTTTCCGACCCAAAAAATCGGTAAAATCCGCGAAAATCGGCAACTCTACCGAAATCGGCTCAAAAATCGTCTGCGCGTCATGGTAATCGATTGTAGACCCGATTTTCGGCGGATTTAGGCCTAAAAAATAATAACCGAAACAGGCCGGAAATGGCCTTTGTATATACATATATAGCCCCTAGATGCCTTTCCGACCCAAAAAATCGGTAAAATCCGCGAAAATCGACAACTCTACCGAAATCGGCTCAAAAATCGTCTGCGCGTCATGGTAATCGATTGTAGACCCGATTTTCGGCGGATTTAGGCCTAAAAAATAATAGCCGAAACAGGCCGGAAATGGCCTTTGTATATACATATATAGCCCCTAGATGCCTTTCCGACCCAAAAAATCGGTAAAATCCGCGAAAATCGGCAACTCTACCGAAATCGGCTCAAAAATCGTCTGCGCGTCATGGTAATCGATTGTAGACCCGATTTTCGGCGGATTTAGGCCTAAAAAATAATAGCCGAAACAGGCCGGAAATGGCCTTTGTATATACATATATAGCCCCTAGATGCCTTTCCGACCCAAAAAATCGGTAAAATCCGCGAAAATCGGCAACTCTACCGAAATCGGCTCAAAAATCGTCTGCGCGTCATGGTAATCGATTGTAGACCCGATTTTCGGCGGATTTAGGCCTAAAAAATAATAACCGAAACAGGCCGGAAATGGCCTTTGTATATACATATATAGCCCCTAGATGCCTTTCCGACCCAAAAAATCGGTAAAATCCGCGAAAATCGGCAACTCTACCGAAATCGGCTCAAAAATCGTCTGCGCGTCATGGTAATCGATTGTAGACCCGATTTTCGGCGGATTTAGGCCTAAAAAATAATAACCGAAACAGGCCGGAAATGGCCTTTGTATATACATATATAGCCCCTAGATGCCTTTCCGACCCAAAAAATCGGTAAAATCCGCGAAAATCGGCAACTCTACCGAAATCGGCTCAAAAATCGTCTGCGCGTCATGGTAATCGATTGTAGACCCGATTTTCGGCGGATTTAGGCCTAAAAAATAATAACCGAAACAGGCCGGAAATGGCCTTTGTATATACATATATAGCCCCTAGATGCCTTTCCGACCCAAAAAATCGGTAAAATCCGCGAAAATCGGCAACTCTACCGAAATCGGCTCAAAAATCGTCTGCGCGTCATGGTAATCGATTGTAGACCCGATTTTCGGCGGATTTAGGCCTAAAAAATAATAACCGAAACAGGCCGGAAATGGCCTTTGTATATACATATATAGCCCCTAGATGCCTTTCCGACCCAAAAAATCGGTAAAATCCGCGAAAATCGGCAACTCTACCGAAATCGGCTCAAAAATCGTCTGCGCGTCATGGTAATCGATTGTAGACCCGATTTTCGGCGGATTTAGGCCTAAAAAATAATAACCGAAACAGGCCGGAAATGGCCTTTGTATATACATATATAGCCCCTAGATGCCTTTCCGACCCAAAAAATCGGTAAAATCCGCGAAAATCGGCAACTCTACCGAAATCGGCTCAAAAATCGTCTGCGCGTCATGGTAATCGATTGTAGACCCGATTTTCGGCGGATTTAGGCCTAAAAAATAATAACCGAAACAGGCCGGAAATGGCCTTTGTATATACATATATAGCCCCTAGATGCCTTTCCGACCCAAAAAATCGGTAAAATCCGCGAAAATCGGCAACTCTACCGAAATCGGCTCAAAAATCGTCTGCGCGTCATGGTAATCGATTGTAGACCCGATTTTCGGCGGATTTAGGCCTAAAAAATAATAACCGAAACAGGCCGGAAATGGCCTTTGTATATACATATATAGCCCCTAGATGCCTTTCCGACCCAAAAAATCGGTAAAATCCGCGAAAATCGGCAACTCTACCGAAATCGGCTCAAAAATCGTCTGCGCGTCATGGTAATCGATTGTAGACCCGATTTTCGGCGGATTTAGGCCTAAAAAATAATAACCGAAACAGGCCGGAAATGGCCTTTGTATATACATATATAGCCCCTAGATGCCTTTCCGACCCAAAAAATCGGTAAAATCCGCGAAAATCGGCAACTCTACCGAAATCGGCTCAAAAATCGTCTGCGCGTCATGGTAATCGATTGTAGACCCGATTTTCGGCGGATTTAGGCCTAAAAAATAATAACCGAAACAGGCCGGAAATGGCCTTTGTATATACATATATAGCCCCTAGATGCCTTTCCGACCCAAAAAATCGGTAAAATCCGCGAAAATCGGCAACTCTACCGAAATCGGCTCAAAAATCGTCTGCGCGTCATGGTAATCGATTGTAGACCCGATTTTCGGCGGATTTAGGCCTAAAAAAAATAACCGAAACAGGCCGGAAATGGCCTTTGTATATACATATATAGCCCCTAGATGCCTTTCCGACCCAAAAAATCGGTAAAATCCGCGAAAATCGGCAACTCTACCGAAATCGGCTCAAAAATCGTCTGCGCGTCATGGTAATCGATTGTAGACCCGATTTTCGGCGGATTTAGGCCTAAAAAATAATAACCGAAACAGGCCGGAAATGGCCTTTGTATATACATATATAGCCCCTAGATGCCTTTCCGACCCAAAAAATCGGTAAAATCCGCGAAAATCGGCAACTCTACCGAAATCGGCTCAAAAATCGTCTGCGCGTCATGGTAATCGATTGTAGACCCGATTTTCGGCGGATTTAGGCCTAAAAAATAATAACCGAAACAGGCCGGAAATGGCCTTTGTATATACATATATAGCCCCTAGATGCCTTTCCGACCCAAAAAATCGGTAAAATCCGCGAAAATCGGCAACTCTACCGAAATCGGCTCAAAAATCGTCTGCGCGTCATGGTAATCGATTGTAGACCCGATTTTCGGCGGATTTAGGCCTAAAAAATAATAACCGAAACAGGCCGGAAATGGCCTTTGTATATACATATATAGCCCCTAGATGCCTTTCCGACCCAAAAAATCGGTAAAATCCGCGAAAATCGGCAACTCTACCGAAATCGGCTCAAAAATCGTCTGCGCGTCATGGTAATCGATTGTAGACCCGATTTTCGGCGGATTTAGGCCTAAAAAATAATAACCGAAACAGGCCGGAAATGGCCTTTGTATATACATATATAGCCCCTAGATGCCTTTCCGACCCAAAAAATCGGTAAAATCCGCGAAAATCGGCAACTCTACCGAAATCGGCTCAAAAATCGTCTGCGCGTCATGGTAATCGATTGTAGACCCGATTTTCGGCGGATTTAGGCCTAAAAAATAATAACCGAAACAGGCCGGAAATGGCCTTTGTATATACATATATAGCCCCTAGATGCCTTTCCGACCCAAAAAATCGGTAAAATCCGCGAAAATCGGCAACTCTACCGAAATCGGCTCAAAAATCGTCTGCGCGTCATGGTAATCGATTGTAGACCCGATTTTCGGCGGATTTAGGCCTAAAAAATAATAACCGAAACAGGCCGGAAATGGCCTTTGTATATACATATATAGCCCCTAGATGCCTTTCCGACCCAAAAAATCGGTAAAATCCGCGAAAATCGGCAACTCTACCGAAATCGGCTCAAAAATCGTCTGCGCGTCATGGTAATCGATTGTAGACCCGATTTTCGGCGGATTTAGGCCTAAAAAATAATAACCGAAACAGGCCGGAAATGGCCTTTGTATATACATATATAGCCCCTAGATGCCTTTCCGACCCAAAAAATCGGTAAAATCCGCGAAAATCGGCAACTCTACCGAAATCGGCTCAAAAATCGTCTGCGCGTCATGGTAATCGATTGTAGACCCGATTTTCGGCGGATTTAGGCCTAAAAAATAATAACCGAAACAGGCCGGAAATGGCCTTTGTATATACATATATAGCCCCTAGATGCCTTTCCGACCCAAAAAATCGGTAAAATCCGCGAAAATCGGCAACTCTACCGAAATCGGCTCAAAAATCGTCTGCGCGTCATGGTAATCGATTGTAGACCCGATTTTCGGCGGATTTAGGCCTAAAAAATAATAACCGAAACAGGCCGGAAATGGCCTTTGTATATACATATATAGCCCCTAGATGCCTTTCCGACCCAAAAAATCGGTAAAATCCGCGAAAATCGGCAACTCTACCGAAATCGGCTCAAAAATCGTCTGCGCGTCATGGTAATCGATTGTAGACCCGATTTTCGGCGGATTTAGGCCTAAAAAATAATAACCGAAACAGGCCGGAAATGGCCTTTGTATATACATATATAGCCCCTAGATGCCTTTCCGACCCAAAAAATCGGTAAAATCCGCGAAAATCGGCAACTCTACCGAAATCGGCTCAAAAATCGTCTGCGCGTCATGGTAATCGATTGTAGACCCGATTTTCGGCGGATTTAGGCCTAAAAAATAATAACCGAAACAGGCCGGAAATGGCCTTTGTATATACATATATAGCCCCTAGATGCCTTTCCGACCCAAAAAATCGGTAAAATCCGCGAAAATCGGCAACTCTACCGAAATCGGCTCAAAAATCATCTGCGCGTCATGGTAATCGATTGTAGACCCGATTTTCGGCGGATTTAGGCCTAAAAAATAATAACCGAAACAGGCCGGAAATGGCCTTTGTATATACATATATAGCCCCTAGATGCCTTTCCGACCCAAAAAATCGGTAAAATCCGCGAAAATCGGCAACTCTACCGAAATCGGCTCAAAAATCGTCTGCGCGTCATGGTAATCGATTGTAGACCCGATTTTCGGCGGATTTAGGCCTAAAAAATAATAACCGAAACAGGCCGGAAATGGCCTTTGTATATACATATATAGCCCCTAGATGCCTTTCCGACCCAAAAAATCGGTAAAATCCGCGAAAATCGGCAACTCTACCGAAATCGGCTCAAAAATCGTCTGCGCGTCATGGTAATCGATTGTAGACCCGATTTTCGGCGGATTTAGGCCTAAAAAATAATAACCGAAACAGGCCGGAAATGGCCTTTGTATATACATATATAGCCCCTAGATGCCTTTCCGACCCAAAAAATCGGTAAAATCCGCGAAAATCGGCAACTCTACCGAAATCGGCTCAAAAATCGTCTGCGCGTCATGGTAATCGATTGTAGACCCGATTTTCGGCGGATTTAGGCCTAAAAAATAATAACCGAAACAGGCCGGAAATGGCCTTTGTATATACATATATAGCCCCTAGATGCCTTTCCGACCCAAAAAATCGGTAAAATCCGCGAAAATCGGCAACTCTACCGAAATCGGCTCAAAAATCGTCTGCGCGTCATGGTAATCGATTGTAGACCCGATTTTCGGCGGATTTAGGCCTAAAAAATAATAACCGAAACAGGCCGGAAATGGCCTTTGTATATACATATATAGCCCCTAGATGCCTTTCCGACCCAAAAAATCGGTAAAATCCGCGAAAATCGGCAACTCTACCGAAATCGGCTCAAAAATCGTCTGCGCGTCATGGTAATCGATTGTAGACCCGATTTTCGGCGGATTTAGGCCTAAAAAATAATAACCGAAACAGGCCGGAAATGGCCTTTGTATATACATATATAGCCCCTAGATGCCTTTCCGACCCAAAAAATCGGTAAAATCCGCGAAAATCGGCAACTCTACCGAAATCGGCTCAAAAATCGTCTGCGCGTCATGGTAATCGATTGTAGACCCGATTTTCGGCGGATTTAGGCCTAAAAAATAATAACCGAAACAGGCCGGAAATGGCCTTTGTATATACATATATAGCCCCTAGATGCCTTTCCGACCCAAAAAATCGGTAAAATCCGCGAAAATCGGCAACTCTACCGAAATCGGCTCAAAAATCGTCTGCGCGTCATGGTAATCGATTGTAGACCCGATTTTCGGCGGATTTAGGCCTAAAAAATAATAACCGAAACAGGCCGGAAATGGCCTTTGTATATACATATATAGCCCCTAGATGCCTTTCCGACCCAAAAAATCGGTAAAATCCGCGAAAATCGGCAACTCTACCGAAATCGGCTCAAAAATCGTCTGCGCGTCATGGTAATCGATTGTAGACCCGATTTTCGGCGGATTTAGGCCTAAAAAATAATAACCGAAACAGGCCGGAAATGGCCTTTGTATATACATATATAGCCCCTAGATGCCTTTCCGACCCAAAAAATCGGTAAAATCCGCGAAAATCGGCAACTCTACCGAAATCGGCTCAAAAATCGTCTGCGCGTCATGGTAATCGATTGTAGACCCGATTTTCGGCGGATTTAGGCCTAAAAAATAATAACCGAAACAGGCCGGAAATGGCCTTTGTATATACATATATAGCCCCTAGATGCCTTTCCGACCCAAAAAATCGGTAAAATCCGCGAAAATCGGCAACTCTACCGAAATCGGCTCAAAAATCGTCTGCGCCTCATGGTAATCGATTGTAGACCCGATTTTCGGCGGATTTAGGCCTAAAAAATAATAACCGAAACAGGGCCGGAAATGGCCTTTGTATATACATATATAGCCCCTAGATGCCTTTCCGACCCAAAAAATCGGTAAAATCCGCGAAAATCGGCAACTCTACCGAAATCGGCTCAAAAATCGTCTGCGCGTCATGGTAATCGATTGTAGACCCGATTTTCGGCGGATTTAGGCCTAAAAAATAATAACCGAAACAGGCCGGAAATGGCCTTTGTATATACATATATAGCCCCTAGATGCCTTTCCGACCCAAAAAATCGGTAAAATCCGCGAAAATCGGCAACTCTACCGAAATCGGCTCAAAAATCGTCTGCGCGTCATGGTAATCGATTGTAGACCCGATTTTCGGCGGATTTAGGCCTAAAAAATAATAACCGAAACAGGCCGGAAATGGCCTTTGTATATACATATATAGCCCCTAGATGCCTTTCCGACCCAAAAAATCGGTAAAATCCGCGAAAATCGGCAACTCTACCGAAATCGGCTCAAAAATCGTCTGCGCGTCATGGTAATCGATTGTAGACCCGATTTTCGGCGGATTTAGGCCTAAAAAATAATAACCGAAACAGGCCGGAAATGGCCTTTGTATATACATATATAGCCCCTAGATGCCTTTCCGACCCAAAAAATCGGTAAAATCCGCGAAAATCGGCAACTCTACCGAAATCGGCACAAAAATCGTCTGCGCGTCATGGTAATCGATTGTAGACCCGATTTTCGGCGGATTTAGGCCTAAAAAATAATAACCGAAACAGGCCGGAAATGGCCTTTGTATATACATATATAGCCCCTAGATGCCTTTCCGACCCAAAAAATCGGTAAAATCCGCGAAAATCGGCAACTCTACCGAAATCGGCTCAAAAATCGTCTGCGCGTCATGGTAATCGATTGTAGACCCGATTTTCGGCGGATTTAGGCCTAAAAAATAATAACCGAAACAGGCCGGAAATGGCCTTTGTATATACATATATAGCCCCTAGATGCCTTTCCGACCCAAAAAATCGGTAAAATCCGCGAAAATCGGCAACTCTACCGAAATCGGCTCAAAAATCGTCTGCGCGTCATGGTAATCGATTGTAGACTCGATTTTCGGCGGATTTAGGCCTAAAAAATAATAACCGAAACAGGCCGGAAATGGCCTTTGTATATACATATATAGCCCCTAGATGCCTTTCCGACCCAAAAAATCGGTAAAATCCGCGAAAATCGGCAACTCTACCGAAATCGGCTCAAAAATCGTCTGCGCGTCATGGTAATCGATTGTAGACCCGATTTTCGGCGGATTTAGGCCTAAAAAATAATAACCGAAACAGGCCGGAAATGGCCTTTGTATATACATATATAGCCCCTAGATGCCTTTCCGACCCAAAAAATCGGTAAAATCCGCGAAAATCGGCAACTCTACCGAAATCGGCTCAAAAATCGTCTGCGCGTCATGGTAATCGATTGTAGACCCGATTTTCGGCGGATTTAGGCCTAAAAAATAATAACCGAAACAGGCCGGAAATGGCCTTTGTATATACATATATAGCCCCTAGATGCCTTTCCGACCCAAAAAATCGGTAAAATCCGCGAAAATCGGCAACTCTACCGAAATCGGCTCAAAAATCGTCTGCGCGTCATGGTAATCGATTGTAGACCCGATTTTCGGCGGATTTAGGCCTAAAAAATAATAACCGAAACAGGCCGGAAATGGCCTTTGTATATACATATATAGCCCCTAGATGCCTTTCCGACCCAAAAAATCGGTAAAATCCGCGAAAATCGGCAACTCTACCGAAATCGGCTCAAAAATCGTCTGCGCGTCATGGTAATCGATTGTAGACCCGATTTTCGGCGGATTTAGGCCTAAAAAATAATAACCGAAACAGGCCGGAAATGGCCTTTGTATATACATATATAGCCCCTAGATGCCTTTCCGACCCAAAAAATCGGTAAAATCCGCGAAAATCGGCAACTCTACCGAAATCGGCTCAAAAATCGTCTGCGCGTCATGGTAATCGATTGTAGACCCGATTTTCGGCGGATTTAGGCCTAAAAAATAATAACCGAAACAGGCCGGAAATGGCCTTTGTATATACATATATAGCCCCTAGATGCCTTTCCGACCCAAAAAATCGGTAAAATCCGCGAAAATCGGCAACTCTACCGAAATCGGCTCAAAAATCGTCTGCGCGTCATGGTAATCGATTGTAGACCCGATTTTCGGCGGATTTAGGCCTAAAAAATAATAACCGAAACAGGCCGGAAATGGCCTTTGTATATACATATATAGCCCCTAGATGCCTTTCCGACCCAAAAAATCGGTAAAATCCGCGAAAATCGGCAACTCTACCGAAATCGGCTCAAAAATCGTCTGCGCGTCATGGTAATCGATTGTAGACCCGATTTTCGGCGGATTTAGGCCTAAAAAATAATAACCGAAACAGGCCGGAAATGGCCTTTGTATATACATATATAGCCCCTAGATGCCTTTCCGACCCAAAAAATCGGTAAAATCCGCGAAAATCGGCAACTCTACCGAAATCGGCTCAAAAATCGTCTGCGCGTCATGGTAATCGATTGTAGACCCGATTTTCGGCGGATTTAGGCCTAAAAAATAATAACCGAAACAGGCCGGAAATGGCCTTTGTATATACATATATAGCCCCTAGATGCCTTTCCGACCCAAAAAATCGGTAAAATCCGCGAAAATCGGCAACTCTACCGAAATCGGCTCAAAAATCGTCTGCGCGTCATGGTAATCGATTGTAGACCCGATTTTCGGCGGATTTAGGCCTAAAAAATAATAACCGAAACAGGCCGGAAATGGCCTTTGTATATACATATATAGCCCCTAGATGCCTTTCCGACCCAAAAAATCGGTAAAATCCGCGAAAATCGGCAACTCTACCGAAATCGGCTCAAAAATCGTCTGCGCGTCATGGTAATCGATTGTAGACCCGATTTTCGGCGGATTTAGGCCTAAAAAATAATAACCGAAACAGGCCGGAAATGGCCTTTGTATATACATATATAGCCCCTAGATGCCTTTCCGACCCAAAAAATCGGTAAAATCCGCGAAAATCGGCAACTCTACCGAAATCGGCTCAAAAATCGTCTGCGCGTCATGGTAATCGATTGTAGACCCGATTTTCGGCGGATTTAGGCCTAAAAAATAATAACCGAAACAGGCCGGAAATGGCCTTTGTATATACATATATAGCCCCTAGATGCCTTTCCGACCCAAAAAATCGGTAAAATCCGCGAAAATCGGCAACTCTACCGAAATCGGCTCAAAAATCGTCTGCGCGTCATGGTAATCGATTGTAGACCCGATTTTCGGCGGATTTAGGCCTAAAAAATAATAACCGAAACAGGCCGGAAATGGCCTTTGTATATACATATATAGCCCCTAGATGCCTTTCCGACCCAAAAAATCGGTAAAATCCGCGAAAATCGGCAACTCTACCGAAATCGGCTCAAAAATCGTCTGCGCGTCATGGTAATCGATTGTAGACCCGATTTTCGGCGGATTTAGGCCTAAAAAATAATAACCGAAACAGGCCGGAAATGGCCTTTGTATATACATATATAGCCCCTAGATGCCTTTCCGACCCAAAAAATCGGTAAAATCCGCGAAAATCGGCAACTCTACCGAAATCGGCTCAAAAATCGTCTGCGCGTCATGGTAATCGATTGTAGACCCGATTTTCGGCGGATTTAGGCCTAAAAAATAATAACCGAAACAGGCCGGAAATGGCCTTTGTATATACATATATAGCCCCTAGATGCCTTTCCGACCCAAAAAATCGGTAAAATCCGCGAAAATCGGCAACTCTACCGAAATCGGCTCAAAAATCGTCTGCGCGTCATGGTAATCGATTGTAGACCCGATTTTCGGCGGATTTAGGCCTAAAAAATAATAACCGAAACAGGCCGGAAATGGCCTTTGTATATACATATATAGCCCCTAGATGCCTTTCCGACCCAAAAAATCGGTAAAATCCGCGAAAATCGGCAACTCTACCGAAATCGGCTCAAAAATCGTCTGCGCGTCATGGTAATCGATTGTAGACCCGATTTTCGGCGGATTTAGGCCTAAAAAATAATAACCGAAACAGGCCGGAAATGGCCTTTGTATATACATATATAGCCCCTAGATGCCTTTCCGACCCAAAAAATCGGTAAAATCCGCGAAAATCGGCAACTCTACCGAAATCGGCTCAAAAATCGTCTGCGCGTCATGGTAATCGATTGTAGACCCGATTTTCGGCGGATTTAGGCCTAAAAAATAATAACCGAAACAGGCCGGAAATGGCCTTTGTATATACATATATAGCCCCTAGATGCCTTTCCGACCCAAAAAATCGGTAAAATCCGCGAAAATCGGCAACTCTACCGAAATCGGCTCAAAAATCGTCTGCGCGTCATGGTAATCGATTGTAGACCCGATTTTCGGCGGATTTAGGCCTAAAAAATAATAACCGAAACAGGCCGGAAATGGCCTTTGTATATACATATATAGCCCCTAGATGCCTTTCCGACCCAAAAAATCGGTAAAATCCGCGAAAATCGGCAACTCTACCGAAATCGGCTCAAAAATCGTCTGCGCGTCATGGTAATCGATTGTAGACCCGATTTTCGGCGGATTTAGGCCTAAAAAATAATAACCGAAACAGGCCGGAAATGGCCTTTGTATATACATATATAGCCCCTAGATGCCTTTCCGACCCAAAAAATCGGTAAAATCCGCGAAAATCGGCAACTCTACCGAAATCGGCTCAAAAATCGTCTGCGCGTCATGGTAATCGATTGTAGACCCGATTTTCGGCGGATTTAGGCCTAAAAAATAATAACCGAAACAGGCCGGAAATGGCCTTTGTATATACATATATAGCCCCTAGATGCCTTTCCGACCCAAAAAATCGGTAAAATCCGCGAAAATCGGCAACTCTACCGAAATCGGCTCAAAAATCGTCTGCGCGTCATGGTAATCGATTGTAGACCCGATTTTCGGCGGATTTAGGCCTAAAAAATAATAACCGAAACAGGCCGGAAATGGCCTTTGTATATACATATATAGCCCCTAGATGCCTTTCCGACCCAAAAAATCGGTAAAATCCGCGAAAATCGGCAACTCTACCGAAATCGGCTCAAAAATCGTCTGCGCGTCATGGTAATCGATTGTAGACCCGATTTTCGGCGGATTTAGGCCTAAAAAATAATAACCGAAACAGGCCGGAAATGGCCTTTGTATATACATATATAGCCCCTAGATGCCTTTCCGACCCAAAAAATCGGTAAAATCCGCGAAAATCGGCAACTCTACCGAAATCGGCTCAAAAATCGTCTGCGCGTCATGGTAATCGATTGTAGACCCGATTTTCGGCGGATTTAGGCCTAAAAAATAATAACCGAAACAGGCCGGAAATGGCCTTTGTATATACATATATAGCCCCTAGATGCCTTTCCGACCCAAAAAATCGGTAAAATCCGCGAAAATCGGCAACTCTACCGAAATCGGCTCAAAAATCGTCTGCGCGTCATGGTAATCGATTGTAGACCCGATTTTCGGCGGATTTAGGCCTAAAAAATAATAACCGAAACAGGCCGGAAATGGCCTTTGTATATACATATATAGCCCCTAGATGCCTTTCCGACCCAAAAAATCGGTAAAATCCGCGAAAATCGGCAACTCTACCGAAATCGGCTCAAAAATCGTCTGCGCGTCATGGTAATCGATTGTAGACCCGATTTTCGGCGGATTTAGGCCTAAAAAATAATAACCGAAACAGGCCGGAAATGGCCTTTGTATATACATATATAGCCCCTAGATGCCTTTCCGACCCAAAAAATCGGTAAAATCCGCGAAAATCGGCAACTCTACCGAAATCGGCTCAAAAATCGTCTGCGCGTCATGGTAATCGATTGTAGACCCGATTTTCGGCGGATTTAGGCCTAAAAAATAATAACCGAAACAGGCCGGAAATGGCCTTTGTATATACATATATAGCCCCTAGATGCCTTTCCGACCCAAAAAATCGGTAAAATCCGCGAAAATCGGCAACTCTACCGAAATCGGCTCAAAAATCGTCTGCGCGTCATGGTAATCGATTGTAGACCCGATTTTCGGCGGATTTAGGCCTAAAAAATAATAACCGAAACAGGCCGGAAATGGCCTTTGTATATACATATATAGCCCCTAGATGCCTTTCCGACCCAAAAAATCGGTAAAATCCGCGAAAATCGGCAACTCTACCGAAATCGGCTCAAAAATCGTCTGCGCGTCATGGTAATCGATTGTAGACCCGATTTTCGGCGGATTTAGGCCTAAAAAATAATAACCGAAACAGGCCGGAAATGGCCTTTGTATATACATATATAGCCCCTAGATGCCTTTCCGACCCAAAAAATCGGTAAAATCCGCGAAAATCGGCAACTCTACCGAAATCGGCTCAAAAATCGTCTGCGCGTCATGGTAATCGATTGTAGACCCGATTTTCGGCGGATTTAGGCCTAAAAAATAATAACCGAAACAGGCCGGAAATGGCCTTTGTATATACATATATAGCCCCTAGATGCCTTTCCGACCCAAAAAATCGGTAAAATCCGCGAAAATCGGCAACTCTACCGAAATCGGCTCAAAAATCGTCTGCGCGTCATGGTAATCGATTGTAGACCCGATTTTCGGCGGATTTAGGCCTAAAAAATAATAACCGAAACAGGCCGGAAATGGCCTTTGTATATACATATATAGCCCCTAGATGCCTTTCCGACCCAAAAAATCGGTAAAATCCGCGAAAATCGGCAACTCTACCGAAATCGGCTCAAAAATCGTCTGCGCGTCATGGTAATCGATTGTAGACCCGATTTTCGGCGGATTTAGGCCTAAAAAATAATAACCGAAACAGGCCGGAAATGGCCTTTGTATATACATATATAGCCCCTAGATGCCTTTCCGACCCAAAAAATCGGTAAAATCCGCGAAAATCGGCAACTCTACCGAAATCGGCTCAAAAATCGTCTGCGCGTCATGGTAATCGATTGTAGACCCGATTTTCGGCGGATTTAGGCCTAAAAAATAATAACCGAAACAGGCCGGAAATGGCCTTTGTATATACATATATAGCCCCTAGATGCCTTTCCGACCCAAAAAATCGGTAAAATCCGCGAAAATCGGCAACTCTACCGAAATCGGCTCAAAAATCGTCTGCGCGTCATGGTAATCGATTGTAGACCCGATTTTCGGCGGATTTAGGCCTAAAAAATAATAACCGAAACAGGCCGGAAATGGCCTTTGTATATACATATATAGCCCCTAGATGCCTTTCCGACCCAAAAAATCGGTAAAATCCGCGAAAATCGGCAACTCTACCGAAATCGGCTCAAAAATCGTCTGCGCGTCATGGTAATCGATTGTAGACCCGATTTTCGGCGGATTTAGGCCTAAAAAATAATAACCGAAACAGGCCGGAAATGGCCTTTGTATATACATATATAGCCCCTAGATGCCTTTCCGACCCAAAAAATCGGTAAAATCCGCGAAAATCGGCAACTCTACCGAAATCGGCTCAAAAATCGTCTGCGCGTCATGGTAATCGATTGTAGACCCGATTTTCGGCGGATTTAGGCCTAAAAAATAATAACCGAAACAGGCCGGAAATGGCCTTTGTATATACATATATAGCCCCTAGATGCCTTTCCGACCCAAAAAATCGGTAAAATCCGCGAAAATCGGCAACTCTACCGAAATCGGCTCAAAAATCGTCTGCGCGTCATGGTAATCGATTGTAGACCCGATTTTCGGCGGATTTAGGCCTAAAAAATAATAACCGAAACAGGCCGGAAATGGCCTTTGTATATACATATATAGCCCCTAGATGCCTTTCCGACCCAAAAAATCGGTAAAATCCGCGAAAATCGGCAACTCTACCGAAATCGGCTCAAAAATCGTCTGCGCGTCATGGTAATCGATTGTAGACCCGATTTTCGGCGGATTTAGGCCTAAAAAATAATAACCGAAACAGGCCGGAAATGGCCTTTGTATATACATATATAGCCCCTAGATGCCTTTCCGACCCAAAAAATCGGTAAAATCCGCGAAAATCGGCAACTCTACCGAAATCGGCTCAAAAATCGTCTGCGCGTCATGGTAATCGATTGTAGACCCGATTTTCGGCGGATTTAGGCCTAAAAAATAATAACCGAAACAGGCCGGAAATGGCCTTTGTATATACATATATAGCCCCTAGATGCCTTTCCGACCCAAAAAATCGGTAAAATCCGCGAAAATCGGCAACTCTACCGAAATCGGCTCAAAAATCGTCTGCGCGTCATGGTAATCGATTGTAGACCCGATTTTCGGCGGATTTAGGCCTAAAAAATAATAACCGAAACAGGCCGGAAATGGCCTTTGTATATACATATATAGCCCCTAGATGCCTTTCCGACCCAAAAAATCGGTAAAATCCGCGAAAATCGGCAACTCTACCGAAATCGGCTCAAAAATCGTCTGCGCGTCATGGTAATCGATTGTAGACCCGATTTTCGGCGGATTTAGGCCTAAAAAATAATAACCGAAACAGGCCGGAAATGGCCTTTGTATATACATATATAGCCCCTAGATGCCTTTCCGACCCAAAAAATCGGTAAAATCCGCGAAAATCGGCAACTCTACCGAAATCGGCTCAAAAATCGTCTGCGCGTCATGGTAATCGATTGTAGACCCGATTTTCGGCGGATTTAGGCCTAAAAAATAATAACCGAAACAGGCCGGAAATGGCCTTTGTATATACATATATAGCCCCTAGATGCCTTTCCGACCCAAAAAATCGGTAAAATCCGCGAAAATCGGCAACTCTACCGAAATCGGCTCAAAAATCGTCTGCGCGTCATGGTAATCGATTGTAGACCCGATTTTCGGCGGATTTAGGCCTAAAAAATAATAACCGAAACAGGCCGGAAATGGCCTTTGTATATACATATATAGCCCCTAGATGCCTTTCCGACCCAAAAAATCGGTAAAATCCGCGAAAATCGGCAACTCTACCGAAATCGGCTCAAAAATCGTCTGCGCGTCATGGTAATCGATTGTAGACCCGATTTTCGGCGGATTTAGGCCTAAAAAATAATAACCGAAACAGGCCGGAAATGGCCTTTGTATATACATATATAGCCCCTAGATGCCTTTCCGACCCAAAAAATCGGTAAAATCCGCGAAAATCGGCAACTCTACCGAAATCGGCTCAAAAATCGTCTGCGCGTCATGGTAATCGATTGTAGACCCGAT
Organism: Maratus michaelseni; assembly: GCA_963931845.1. NCBI lineage: Eukaryota > Metazoa > Arthropoda > Arachnida > Araneae > Salticidae > Maratus > Maratus michaelseni. Next base: position 40,194 of record CAWVPG010000032.1, on the reverse strand, counting down.
TTTCGGCGGATTTAGGCCTAAAAAATAATAACCGAAACAGGCCGGAAATGGCCTTTGTATATACATATATAGCCCCTAGATGCCTTTCCGACCCAAAAAATCGGTAAAATCCGCGAAAATCGGCAACTCTACCGAAATCGGCTCAAAAATCGTCTGCGCGTCATGGTAATCGATTGTAGACCCGATTTTCGGCGGATTTAGGCCTAAAAAATAATAACCGAAACAGGCCGGAAATGGCCTTTGTATATACATATATAGCCCCTAGATGCCTTTCCGACCCAAAAAATCGGTAAAATCCGCGAAAATCGGCAACTCTACCGAAATCGGCTCAAAAATCGTCTGCGCGTCATGGTAATCGATTGTAGACCCGATTTTCGGCGGATTTAGGCCTAAAAAATAATAACCGAAACAGGCCGGAAATGGCCTTTGTATATACATATATAGCCCCTAGATGCCTTTCCGACCCAAAAAATCGGTAAAATCCGCGAAAATCGGCAACTCTACCGAAATCGGCTCAAAAATCGTCTGCGCGTCATGGTAATCGATTGTAGACCCGATTTTCGGCGGATTTAGGCCTAAAAAATAATAACCGAAACAGGCCGGAAATGGCCTTTGTATATACATATATAGCCCCTAGATGCCTTTCCGACCCAAAAAATCGGTAAAATCCGCGAAAATCGGCAACTCTACCGAAATCGGCTCAAAAATCGTCTGCGCGTCATGGTAATCGATTGTAGACCCGATTTTCGGCGGATTTAGGCCTAAAAAATAATAACCGAAACAGGCCGGAAATGGCCTTTGTATATACATATATAGCCCCTAGATGCCTTTCCGACCCAAAAAATCGGTAAAATCCGCGAAAATCGGCAACTCTACCGAAATCGGCTCAAAAATCGTCTGCGCGTCATGGTAATCGATTGTAGACCCGATTTTCGGCGGATTTAGGCCTAAAAAATAATAACCGAAACAGGCCGGAAATGGCCTTTGTATATACATATATAGCCCCTAGATGCCTTTCCGACCCAAAAAATCGGTAAAATCCGCGAAAATCGGCAACTCTACCGAAATCGGCTCAAAAATCGTCTGCGCGTCATGGTAATCGATTGTAGACCCGATTTTCGGCGGATTTAGGCCTAAAAAATAATAACCGAAACAGGCCGGAAATGGCCTTTGTATATACATATATAGCCCCTAGATGCCTTTCCGACCCAAAAAATCGGTAAAATCCGCGAAAATCGGCAACTCTACCGAAATCGGCTCAAAAATCGTCTGCGCGTCATGGTAATCGATTGTAGACCCGATTTTCGGCGGATTTAGGCCTAAAAAATAATAACCGAAACAGGCCGGAAATGGCCTTTGTATATACATATATAGCCCCTAGATGCCTTTCCGACCCAAAAAATCGGTAAAATCCGCGAAAATCGGCAACTCTACCGAAATCGGCTCAAAAATCGTCTGCGCGTCATGGTAATCGATTGTAGACCCGATTTTCGGCGGATTTAGGCCTAAAAAATAATAACCGAAACAGGCCGGAAATGGCCTTTGTATATACATATATAGCCCCTAGATGCCTTTCCGACCCAAAAAATCGGTAAAATCCGCGAAAATCGGCAACTCTACCGAAATCGGCTCAAAAATCGTCTGCGCGTCATGGTAATCGATTGTAGACCCGATTTTCGGCGGATTTAGGCCTAAAAAATAATAACCGAAACAGGCCGGAAATGGCCTTTGTATATACATATATAGCCCCTAGATGCCTTTCCGACCCAAAAAATCGGTAAAATCCGCGAAAATCGGCAACTCTACCGAAATCGGCTCAAAAATCGTCTGCGCGTCATGGTAATCGATTGTAGACCCGATTTTCGGCGGATTTAGGCCTAAAAAATAATAACCGAAACAGGCCGGAAATGGCCTTTGTATATACATATATAGCCCCTAGATGCCTTTCCGACCCAAAAAATCGGTAAAATCCGCGAAAATCGGCAACTCTACCGAAATCGGCTCAAAAATCGTCTGCGCGTCATGGTAATCGATTGTAGACCCGATTTTCGGCGGATTTAGGCCTAAAAAATAATAACCGAAACAGGCCGGAAATGGCCTTTGTATATACATATATAGCCCCTAGATGCCTTTCCGACCCAAAAAATCGGTAAAATCCGCGAAAATCGGCAACTCTACCGAAATCGGCTCAAAAATCGTCTGCGCGTCATGGTAATCGATTGTAGACCCGATTTTCGGCGGATTTAGGCCTAAAAAATAATAACCGAAACAGGCCGGAAATGGCCTTTGTATATACATATATAGCCCCTAGATGCCTTTCCGACCCAAAAAATCGGTAAAATCCGCGAAAATCGGCAACTCTACCGAAATCGGCTCAAAAATCGTCTGCGCGTCATGGTAATCGATTGTAGACCCGATTTTCGGCGGATTTAGGCCTAAAAAATAATAACCGAAACAGGCCGGAAATGGCCTTTGTATATACATATATAGCCCCTAGATGCCTTTCCGACCCAAAAAATCGGTAAAATCCGCGAAAATCGGCAACTCTACCGAAATCGGCTCAAAAATCGTCTGCGCGTCATGGTAATCGATTGTAGACCCGATTTTCGGCGGATTTAGGCCTAAAAAATAATAACCGAAACAGGCCGGAAATGGCCTTTGTATATACATATATAGCCCCTAGATGCCTTTCCGACCCAAAAAATCGGTAAAATCCGCGAAAATCGGCAACTCTACCGAAATCGGCTCAAAAATCGTCTGCGCGTCATGGTAATCGATTGTAGACCCGATTTTCGGCGGATTTAGGCCTAAAAAATAATAACCGAAACAGGCCGGAAATGGCCTTTGTATATACATATATAGCCCCTAGATGCCTTTCCGACCCAAAAAATCGGTAAAATCCGCGAAAATCGGCAACTCTACCGAAATCGGCTCAAAAATCGTCTGCGCGTCATGGTAATCGATTGTAGACCCGATTTTCGGCGGATTTAGGCCTAAAAAATAATAACCGAAACAGGCCGGAAATGGCCTTTGTATATACATATATAGCCCCTAGATGCCTTTCCGACCCAAAAAATCGGTAAAATCCGCGAAAATCGGCAACTCTACCGAAATCGGCTCAAAAATCGTCTGCGCGTCATGGTAATCGATTGTAGACCCGATTTTCGGCGGATTTAGGCCTAAAAAATAATAACCGAAACAGGCCGGAAATGGCCTTTGTATATACATATATAGCCCCTAGATGCCTTTCCGACCCAAAAAATCGGTAAAATCCGCGAAAATCGGCAACTCTACCGAAATCGGCTCAAAAATCGTCTGCGCGTCATGGTAATCGATTGTAGACCCGATTTTCGGCGGATTTAGGCCTAAAAAATAATAACCGAAACAGGCCGGAAATGGCCTTTGTATATACATATATAGCCCCTAGATGCCTTTCCGACCCAAAAAATCGGTAAAATCCGCGAAAATCGGCAACTCTACCGAAATCGGCTCAAAAATCGTCTGCGCGTCATGGTAATCGATTGTAGACCCGATTTTCGGCGGATTTAGGCCTAAAAAATAATAACCGAAACAGGCCGGAAATGGCCTTTGTATATACATATATAGCCCCTAGATGCCTTTCCGACCCAAAAAATCGGTAAAATCCGCGAAAATCGGCAACTCTACCGAAATCGGCTCAAAAATCGTCTGCGCGTCATGGTAATCGATTGTAGACCCGATTTTCGGCGGATTTAGGCCTAAAAAATAATAACCGAAACAGGCCGGAAATGGCCTTTGTATATACATATATAGCCCCTAGATGCCTTTCCGACCCTAAAAATCGGTAAAATCCGCGAAAATCGGCAACTCTACCGAAATCGGCTCAAAAATCGTCTGCGCGTCATGGTAATCGATTGTAGACCCGATTTTCGGCGGATTTAGGCCTAAAAAATAATAACCGAAACAGGCCGGAAATGGCCTTTGTATATACATATATAGCCCCTAGATGCCTTTCCGACCCAAAAAATCGGTAAAATCCGCGAAAATCGGCAACTCTACCGAAATCGGCTCAAAAATCGTCTGCGCGTCATGGTAATCGATTGTAGACCCGATTTTCGGCGGATTTAGGCCTAAAAAATAATAACCGAAACAGGCCGGAAATGGCCTTTGTATATACATATATAGCCCCTAGATGCCTTTCCGACCCAAAAAATCGGTAAAATCCGCGAAAATCGGCAACTCTACCGAAATCGGCTCAAAAATCGTCTGCGCGTCATGGTAATCGATTGTAGACCCGATTTTCGGCGGATTTAGGCCTAAAAAATAATAACCGAAACAGGCCGGAAATGGCCTTTGTATATACATATATAGCCCCTAGATGCCTTTCCGACCCAAAAAATCGGTAAAATCCGCGAAAATCGGCAACTCTACCGAAATCGGCTCAAAAATCGTCTGCGCGTCATGGTAATCGATTGTAGACCCGATTTTCGGCGGATTTAGGCCTAAAAAATAATAACCGAAACAGGCCGGAAATGGCCTTTGTATATACATATATAGCCCCTAGATGCCTTTCCGACCCAAAAAATCGGTAAAATCCGCGAAAATCGGCAACTCTACCGAAATCGGCTCAAAAATCGTCTGCGCGTCATGGTAATCGATTGTAGACCCGATTTTCGGCGGATTTAGGCCTAAAAAATAATAACCGAAACAGGCCGGAAATGGCCTTTGTATATACATATATAGCCCCTAGATGCCTTTCCGACCCAAAAAATCGGTAAAATCCGCGAAAATCGGCAACTCTACCGAAATCGGCTCAAAAATCGTCTGCGCGTCATGGTAATCGATTGTAGACCCGATTTTCGGCGGATTTAGGCCTAAAAAATAATAACCGAAACAGGCCGGAAATGGCCTTTGTATATACATATATAGCCCCTAGATGCCTTTCCGACCCAAAAAATCGGTAAAATCCGCGAAAATCGGCAACTCTACCGAAATCGGCTCAAAAATCGTCTGCGCGTCATGGTAATCGATTGTAGACCCGATTTTCGGCGGATTTAGGCCTAAAAAATAATAACCGAAACAGGCCGGAAATGGCCTTTGTATATACATATATAGCCCCTAGATGCCTTTCCGACCCAAAAAATCGGTAAAATCCGCGAAAATCGGCAACTCTACCGAAATCGGCTCAAAAATCGTCTGCGCGTCATGGTAATCGATTGTAGACCCGATTTTCGGCGGATTTAGGCCTAAAAAATAATAACCGAAACAGGCCGGAAATGGCCTTTGTATATACATATATAGCCCCTAGATGCCTTTCCGACCCAAAAAATCGGTAAAATCCGCGAAAATCGGCAACTCTACCGAAATCGGCTCAAAAATCGTCTGCGCGTCATGGTAATCGATTGTAGACCCGATTTTCGGCGGATTTAGGCCTAAAAAATAATAACCGAAACAGGCCGGAAATGGCCTTTGTATATACATATATAGCCCCTAGATGCCTTTCCGACCCAAAAAATCGGTAAAATCCGCGAAAATCGGCAACTCTACCGAAATCGGCTCAAAAATCGTCTGCGCGTCATGGTAATCGATTGTAGACCCGATTTTCGGCGGATTTAGGCCTAAAAAATAATAACCGAAACAGGCCGGAAATGGCCTTTGTATATACATATATAGCCCCTAGATGCCTTTCCGACCCAAAAAATCGGTAAAATCCGCGAAAATCGGCAACTCTACCGAAATCGGCTCAAAAATCGTCTGCGCGTCATGGTAATCGATTGTAGACCCGATTTTCGGCGGATTTAGGCCTAAAAAATAATAACCGAAACAGGCCGGAAATGGCCTTTGTATATACATATATAGCCCCTAGATGCCTTTCCGACCCAAAAAATCGGTAAAATCCGCGAAAATCGGCAACTCTACCGAAATCGGCTCAAAAATCGTCTGCGCGTCATGGTAATCGATTGTAGACCCGATTTTCGGCGGATTTAGGCCTAAAAAATAATAACCGAAACAGGCCGGAAATGGCCTTTGTATATACATATATAGCCCCTAGATGCCTTTCCGACCCAAAAAATCGGTAAAATCCGCGAAAATCGGCAACTCTACCGAAATCGGCTCAAAAATCGTCTGCGCGTCATGGTAATCGATTGTAGACCCGATTTTCGGCGGATTTAGGCCTAAAAAATAATAACCGAAACAGGCCGGAAATGGCCTTTGTATATACATATATAGCCCCTAGATGCCTTTCCGACCCAAAAAATCGGTAAAATCCGCGAAAATCGGCAACTCTACCGAAATCGGCTCAAAAATCGTCTGCGCGTCATGGTAATCGATTGTAGACCCGATTTTCGGCGGATTTAGGCCTAAAAAATAATAACCGAAACAGGCCGGAAATGGCCTTTGTATATACATATATAGCCCCTAGATGCCTTTCCGACCCAAAAAATCGGTAAAATCCGCGAAAATCGGCAACTCTACCGAAATCGGCTCAAAAATCGTCTGCGCGTCATGGTAATCGATTGTAGACCCGATTTTCGGCGGATTTAGGCCTAAAAAATAATAACCGAAACAGGCCGGAAATGGCCTTTGTATATACATATATAGCCCCTAGATGCCTTTCCGACCCAAAAAATCGGTAAAATCCGCGAAAATCGGCAACTCTACCGAAATCGGCTCAAAAATCGTCTGCGCGTCATGGTAATCGATTGTAGACCCGATTTTCGGCGGATTTAGGCCTAAAAAATAATAACCGAAACAGGCCGGAAATGGCCTTTGTATATACATATATAGCCCCTAGATGCCTTTCCGACCCAAAAAATCGGTAAAATCCGCGAAAATCGGCAACTCTACCGAAATCGGCTCAAAAATCGTCTGCGCGTCATGGTAATCGATTGTAGACCCGATTTTCGGCGGATTTAGGCCTAAAAAATAATAACCGAAACAGGCCGGAAATGGCCTTTGTATATACATATATAGCCCCTAGATGCCTTTCCGACCCAAAAAATCGGTAAAATCCGCGAAAATCGGCAACTCTACCGAAATCGGCTCAAAAATCGTCTGCGCGTCATGGTAATCGATTGTAGACCCGATTTTCGGCGGATTTAGGCCTAAAAAATAATAACCGAAACAGGCCGGAAATGGCCTTTGTATATACATATATAGCCCCTAGATGCCTTTCCGACCCAAAAAATCGGTAAAATCCGCGAAAATCGGCAACTCTACCGAAATCGGCTCAAAAATCGTCTGCGCGTCATGGTAATCGATTGTAGACCCGATTTTCGGCGGATTTAGGCCTAAAAAATAATAACCGAAACAGGCCGGAAATGGCCTTTGTATATACATATATAGCCCCTAGATGCCTTTCCGACCCAAAAAATCGGTAAAATCCGCGAAAATCGGCAACTCTACCGAAATCGGCTCAAAAATCGTCTGCGCGTCATGGTAATCGATTGTAGACCCGATTTTCGGCGGATTTAGGCCTAAAAAATAATAACCGAAACAGGCCGGAAATGGCCTTTGTATATACATATATAGCCCCTAGATGCCTTTCCGACCCAAAAAATCGGTAAAATCCGCGAAAATCGGCAACTCTACCGAAATCGGCTCAAAAATCGTCTGCGCGTCATGGTAATCGATTGTAGACCCGATTTTCGGCGGATTTAGGCCTAAAAAATAATAACCGAAACAGGCCGGAAATGGCCTTTGTATATACATATATAGCCCCTAGATGCCTTTCCGACCCAAAAAATCGGTAAAATCCGCGAAAATCGGCAACTCTACCGAAATCGGCTCAAAAATCGTCTGCGCGTCATGGTAATCGATTGTAGACCCGATTTTCGGCGGATTTAGGCCTAAAAAATAATAACCGAAACAGGCCGGAAATGGCCTTTGTATATACATATATAGCCCCTAGATGCCTTTCCGACCCAAAAAATCGGTAAAATCCGCGAAAATCGGCAACTCTACCGAAATCGGCTCAAAAATCGTCTGCGCGTCATGGTAATCGATTGTAGACCCGATTTTCGGCGGATTTAGGCCTAAAAAATAATAACCGAAACAGGCCGGAAATGGCCTTTGTATATACATATATAGCCCCTAGATGCCTTTCCGACCCAAAAAATCGGTAAAATCCGCGAAAATCGGCAACTCTACCGAAATCGGCTCAAAAATCGTCTGCGCGTCATGGTAATCGATTGTAGACCCGATTTTCGGCGGATTTAGGCCTAAAAAATAATAACCGAAACAGGCCGGAAATGGCCTTTGTATATACATATATAGCCCCTAGATGCCTTTCCGACCCAAAAAATCGGTAAAATCCGCGAAAATCGGCAACTCTACCGAAATCGGCTCAAAAATCGTCTGCGCGTCATGGTAATCGATTGTAGACCCGATTTTCGGCGGATTTAGGCCTAAAAAATAATAACCGAAACAGGCCGGAAATGGCCTTTGTATATACATATATAGCCCCTAGATGCCTTTCCGACCCAAAAAATCGGTAAAATCCGCGAAAATCGGCAACTCTACCGAAATCGGCTCAAAAATCGTCTGCGCGTCATGGTAATCGATTGTAGACCCGATTTTCGGCGGATTTAGGCCTAAAAAATAATAACCGAAACAGGCCGGAAATGGCCTTTGTATATACATATATAGCCCCTAGATGCCTTTCCGACCCAAAAAATCGGTAAAATCCGCGAAAATCGGCAACTCTACCGAAATCGGCTCAAAAATCGTCTGCGCGTCATGGTAATCGATTGTAGACCCGATTTTCGGCGGATTTAGGCCTAAAAAATAATAACCGAAACAGGCCGGAAATGGCCTTTGTATATACATATATAGCCCCTAGATGCCTTTCCGACCCAAAAAATCGGTAAAATCCGCGAAAATCGGCAACTCTACCGAAATCGGCTCAAAAATCGTCTGCGCGTCATGGTAATCGATTGTAGACCCGATTTTCGGCGGATTTAGGCCTAAAAAATAATAACCGAAACAGGCCGGAAATGGCCTTTGTATATACATATATAGCCCCTAGATGCCTTTCCGACCCAAAAAATCGGTAAAATCCGCGAAAATCGGCAACTCTACCGAAATCGGCTCAAAAATCGTCTGCGCGTCATGGTAATCGATTGTAGACCCGATTTTCGGCGGATTTAGGCCTAAAAAATAATAACCGAAACAGGCCGGAAATGGCCTTTGTATATACATATATAGCCCCTAGATGCCTTTCCGACCCAAAAAATCGGTAAAATCCGCGAAAATCGGCAACTCTACCGAAATCGGCTCAAAAATCGTCTGCGCGTCATGGTAATCGATTGTAGACCCGATTTTCGGCGGATTTAGGCCTAAAAAATAATAACCGAAACAGGCCGGAAATGGCCTTTGTATATACATATATAGCCCCTAGATGCCTTTCCGACCCAAAAAATCGGTAAAATCCGCGAAAATCGGCAACTCTACCGAAATCGGCTCAAAAATCGTCTGCGCGTCATGGTAATCGATTGTAGACCCGATTTTCGGCGGATTTAGGCCTAAAAAATAATAACCGAAACAGGCCGGAAATGGCCTTTGTATATACATATATAGCCCCTAGATGCCTTTCCGACCCAAAAAATCGGTAAAATCCGCGAAAATCGGCAACTCTACCGAAATCGGCTCAAAAATCGTCTGCGCGTCATGGTAATCGATTGTAGACCCGATTTTCGGCGGATTTAGGCCTAAAAAATAATAACCGAAACAGGCCGGAAATGGCCTTTGTATATACATATATAGCCCCTAGATGCCTTTCCGACCCAAAAAATCGGTAAAATCCGCGAAAATCGGCAACTCTACCGAAATCGGCTCAAAAATCGTCTGCGCGTCATGGTAATCGATTGTAGACCCGATTTTCGGCGGATTTAGGCCTAAAAAATAATAACCGAAACAGGCCGGAAATGGCCTTTGTATATACATATATAGCCCCTAGATGCCTTTCCGACCCAAAAAATCGGTAAAATCCGCGAAAATCGGCAACTCTACCGAAATCGGCTCAAAAATCGTCTGCGCGTCATGGTAATCGATTGTAGACCCGATTTTCGGCGGATTTAGGCCTAAAAAATAATAACCGAAACAGGCCGGAAATGGCCTTTGTATATACATATATAGCCCCTAGATGCCTTTCCGACCCAAAAAATCGGTAAAATCCGCGAAAATCGGCAACTCTACCGAAATCGGCTCAAAAATCGTCTGCGCGTCATGGTAATCGATTGTAGACCCGATTTTCGGCGGATTTAGGCCTAAAAAATAATAACCGAAACAGGCCGGAAATGGCCTTTGTATATACATATATAGCCCCTAGATGCCTTTCCGACCCAAAAAATCGGTAAAATCCGCGAAAATCGGCAACTCTACCGAAATCGGCTCAAAAATCGTCTGCGCGTCATGGTAATCGATTGTAGACCCGATTTTCGGCGGATTTAGGCCTAAAAAATAATAACCGAAACAGGCCGGAAATGGCCTTTGTATATACATATATAGCCCCTAGATGCCTTTCCGACCCAAAAAATCGGTAAAATCCGCGAAAATCGGCAACTCTACCGAAATCGGCTCAAAAATCGTCTGCGCGTCATGGTAATCGATTGTAGACCCGATTTTCGGCGGATTTAGGCCTAAAAAATAATAACCGAAACAGGCCGGAAATGGCCTTTGTATATACATATATAGCCCCTAGATGCCTTTCCGACCCAAAAAATCGGTAAAATCCGCGAAAATCGGCAACTCTACCGAAATCGGCTCAAAAATCGTCTGCGCGTCATGGTAATCGATTGTAGACCCGATTTTCGGCGGATTTAGGCCTAAAAAATAATAACCGAAACAGGCCGGAAATGGCCTTTGTATATACATATATAGCCCCTAGATGCCTTTCCGACCCAAAAAATCGGTAAAATCCGCGAAAATCGGCAACTCTACCGAAATCGGCTCAAAAATCGTCTGCGCGTCATGGTAATCGATTGTAGACTCGATTTTCGGCGGATTTAGGCCTAAAAAATAATAACCGAAACAGGCCGGAAATGGCCTTTGTATATACATATATAGCCCCTAGATGCCTTTCCGACCCAAAAAATCGGTAAAATCCGCGAAAATCGGCAACTCTACCGAAATCGGCTCAAAAATCGTCTGCGCGTCATGGTAATCGATTGTAGACCCGATTTTCGGCGGATTTAGGCCTAAAAAATAATAACCGAAACAGGCCGGAAATGGCCTTTGTATATACATATATAGCCCCTAGATGCCTTTCCGACCCAAAAAATCGGTAAAATCCGCGAAAATCGGCAACTCTACCGAAATCGGCTCAAAAATCGTCTGCGCGTCATGGTAATCGATTGTAGACCCGATTTTCGGCGGATTTAGGCCTAAAAAATAATAACCGAAACAGGCCGGAAATGGCCTTTGTATATACATATATAGCCCCTAGATGCCTTTCCGACCCAAAAAATCGGTAAAATCCGCGAAAATCGGCAACTCTACCGAAATCGGCTCAAAAATCGTCTGCGCGTCATGGTAATCGATTGTAGACCCGATTTTCGGCGGATTTAGGCCTAAAAAATAATAACCGAAACAGGCCGGAAATGGCCTTTGTATATACATATATAGCCCCTAGATGCCTTTCCGACCCAAAAAATCGGTAAAATCCGCGAAAATCGGCAACTCTACCGAAATCGGCTCAAAAATCGTCTGCGCGTCATGGTAATCGATTGTAGACCCGATTTTCGGCGGATTTAGGCCTAAAAAATAATAACCGAAACAGGCCGGAAATGGCCTTTGTATATACATATATAGCCCCTAGATGCCTTTCCGACCCAAAAAATCGGTAAAATCCGCGAAAATCGGCAACTCTACCGAAATCGGCTCAAAAATCGTCTGCGCGTCATGGTAATCGATTGTAGACCCGATTTTCGGCGGATTTAGGCCTAAAAAATAATAACCGAAACAGGCCGGAAATGGCCTTTGTATATACATATATAGCCCCTAGATGCCTTTCCGACCCAAAAAATCGGTAAAATCCGCGAAAATCGGCAACTCTACCGAAATCGGCTCAAAAATCGTCTGCGCGTCATGGTAATCGATTGTAGACCCGATTTTCGGCGGATTTAGGCCTAAAAAATAATAACCGAAACAGGCCGGAAATGGCCTTTGTATATACATATATAGCCCCTAGATGCCTTTCCGACCCAAAAAATCGGTAAAATCCGCGAAAATCGGCAACTCTACCGAAATCGGCTCAAAAATCGTCTGCGCGTCATGGTAATCGATTGTAGACCCGATTTTCGGCGGATTTAGGCCTAAAAAATAATAACCGAAACAGGCCGGAAATGGCCTTTGTATATACATATATAGCCCCTAGATGCCTTTCCGACCCAAAAAATCGGTAAAATCCGCGAAAATCGGCAACTCTACCGAAATCGGCTCAAAAATCGTCTGCGCGTCATGGTAATCGATTGTAGACCCGATTTTCGGCGGATTTAGGCCTAAAAAATAATAACCGAAACAGGCCGGAAATGGCCTTTGTATATACATATATAGCCCCTAGATGCCTTTCCGACCCAAAAAATCGGTAAAATCCGCGAAAATCGGCAACTCTACCGAAATCGGCTCAAAAATCGTCTGCGCGTCATGGTAATCGATTGTAGACCCGATTTTCGGCGGATTTAGGCCTAAAAAATAATAACCGAAACAGGCCGGAAATGGCCTTTGTATATACATATATAGCCCCTAGATGCCTTTCCGACCCAAAAAATCGGTAAAATCCGCGAAAATCGGCAACTCTACCGAAATCGGCTCAAAAATCGTCTGCGCGTCATGGTAATCGATTGTAGACCCGATTTTCGGCGGATTTAGGCCTAAAAAATAATAACCGAAACAGGCCGGAAATGGCCTTTGTATATACATATATAGCCCCTAGATGCCTTTCCGACCCAAAAAATCGGTAAAATCCGCGAAAATCGGCAACTCTACCGAAATCGGCTCAAAAATCGTCTGCGCGTCATGGTAATCGATTGTAGACCCGATTTTCGGCGGATTTAGGCCTAAAAAATAATAACCGAAACAGGCCGGAAATGGCCTTTGTATATACATATATAGCCCCTAGATGCCTTTCCGACCCAAAAAATCGGTAAAATCCGCGAAAATCGGCAACTCTACCGAAATCGGCTCAAAAATCGTCTGCGCGTCATGGTAATCGATTGTAGACCCGATTTTCGGCGGATTTAGGCCTAAAAAATAATAACCGAAACAGGCCGGAAATGGCCTTTGTATATACATATATAGCCCCTAGATGCCTTTCCGACCCAAAAAATCGGTAAAATCCGCGAAAATCGGCAACTCTACCGAAATCGGCTCAAAAATCGTCTGCGCGTCATGGTAATCGATTGTAGACCCGATTTTCGGCGGATTTAGGCCTAAAAAATAATAACCGAAACAGGCCGGAAATGGCCTTTGTATATACATATATAGCCCCTAGATGCCTTTCCGACCCAAAAAATCGGTAAAATCCGCGAAAATCGGCAACTCTACCGAAATCGGCTCAAAAATCGTCTGCGCGTCATGGTAATCGATTGTAGACCCGATTTTCGGCGGATTTAGGCCTAAAAAATAATAACCGAAACAGGCCGGAAATGGCCTTTGTATATACATATATAGCCCCTAGATGCCTTTCCGACCCAAAAAATCGGTAAAATCCGCGAAAATCGGCAACTCTACCGAAATCGGCTCAAAAATCGTCTGCGCGTCATGGTAATCGATTGTAGACCCGATTTTCGGCGGATTTAGGCCTAAAAAATAATAACCGAAACAGGCCGGAAATGGCCTTTGTATATACATATATAGCCCCTAGATGCCTTTCCGACCCAAAAAATCGGTAAAATCCGCGAAAATCGGCAACTCTACCGAAATCGGCTCAAAAATCGTCTGCGCGTCATGGTAATCGATTGTAGACCCGATTTTCGGCGGATTTAGGCCTAAAAAATAATAACCGAAACAGGCCGGAAATGGCCTTTGTATATACATATATAGCCCCTAGATGCCTTTCCGACCCAAAAAATCGGTAAAATCCGCGAAAATCGGCAACTCTACCGAAATCGGCTCAAAAATCGTCTGCGCGTCATGGTAATCGATTGTAGACCCGATTTTCGGCGGATTTAGGCCTAAAAAATAATAACCGAAACAGGCCGGAAATGGCCTTTGTATATACATATATAGCCCCTAGATGCCTTTCCGACCCAAAAAATCGGTAAAATCCGCGAAAATCGGCAACTCTACCGAAATCGGCTCAAAAATCGTCTGCGCGTCATGGTAATCGATTGTAGACCCGATTTTCGGCGGATTTAGGCCTAAAAAATAATAACCGAAACAGGCCGGAAATGGCCTTTGTATATACATATATAGCCCCTAGATGCCTTTCCGACCCAAAAAATCGGTAAAATCCGCGAAAATCGGCAACTCTACCGAAATCGGCTCAAAAATCGTCTGCGCGTCATGGTAATCGATTGTAGACCCGATTTTCGGCGGATTTAGGCCTAAAAAATAATAACCGAAACAGGCCGGAAATGGCCTTTGTATATACATATATAGCCCCTAGATGCCTTTCCGACCCAAAAAATCGGTAAAATCCGCGAAAATCGGCAACTCTACCGAAATCGGCTCAAAAATCGTCTGCGCGTCATGGTAATCGATTGTAGACCCGATTTTCGGCGGATTTAGGCCTAAAAAATAATAACCGAAACAGGCCGGAAATGGCCTTTGTATATACATATATAGCCCCTAGATGCCTTTCCGACCCAAAAAATCGGTAAAATCCGCGAAAATCGGCAACTCTACCGAAATCGGCTCAAAAATCGTCTGCGCGTCATGGTAATCGATTGTAGACCCGATTTTCGGCGGATTTAGGCCTAAAAAATAATAACCGAAACAGGCCGGAAATGGCCTTTGTATATACATATATAGCCCCTAGATGCCTTTCCGACCCAAAAAATCGGTAAAATCCGCGAAAATCGGCAACTCTACCGAAATCGGCTCAAAAATCGTCTGCGCGTCATGGTAATCGATTGTAGACCCGATTTTCGGCGGATTTAGGCCTAAAAAATAATAACCGAAACAGGCCGGAAATGGCCTTTGTATATACATATATAGCCCCTAGATGCCTTTCCGACCCAAAAAATCGGTAAAATCCGCGAAAATCGGCAACTCTACCGAAATCGGCTCAAAAATCGTCTGCGCGTCATGGTAATCGATTGTAGACCCGATTTTCGGCGGATTTAGGCCTAAAAAATAATAACCGAAACAGGCCGGAAATGGCCTTTGTATATACATATATAGCCCCTAGATGCCTTTCCGACCCAAAAAATCGGTAAAATCCGCGAAAATCGGCAACTCTACCGAAATCGGCTCAAAAATCGTCTGCGCGTCATGGTAATCGATTGTAGACCCGATTTTCGGCGGATTTAGGCCTAAAAAATAATAACCGAAACAGGCCGGAAATGGCCTTTGTATATACATATATAGCCCCTAGATGCCTTTCCGACCCAAAAAATCGGTAAAATCCGCGAAAATCGGCAACTCTACCGAAATCGGCTCAAAAATCGTCTGCGCGTCATGGTAATCGATTGTAGACCCGATTTTCGGCGGATTTAGGCCTAAAAAATAATAACCGAAACAGGCCGGAAATGGCCTTTGTATATACATATATAGCCCCTAGATGCCTTTCCGACCCAAAAAATCGGTAAAATCCGCGAAAATCGGCAACTCTACCGAAATCGGCTCAAAAATCGTCTGCGCGTCATGGTAATCGATTGTAGACCCGATTTTCGGCGGATTTAGGCCTAAAAAATAATAACCGAAACAGGCCGGAAATGGCCTTTGTATATACATATATAGCCCCTAGATGCCTTTCCGACCCAAAAAATCGGTAAAATCCGCGAAAATCGGCAACTCTACCGAAATCGGCTCAAAAATCGTCTGCGCGTCATGGTAATCGATTGTAGACCCGATTTTCGGCGGATTTAGGCCTAAAAAATAATAACCGAAACAGGCCGGAAATGGCCTTTGTATATACATATATAGCCCCTAGATGCCTTTCCGACCCAAAAAATCGGTAAAATCCGCGAAAATCGGCAACTCTACCGAAATCGGCTCAAAAATCGTCTGCGCGTCATGGTAATCGATTGTAGACCCGATTTTCGGCGGATTTAGGCCTAAAAAATAATAACCGAAACAGGCCGGAAATGGCCTTTGTATATACATATATAGCCCCTAGATGCCTTTCCGACCCAAAAAATCGGTAAAATCCGCGAAAATCGGCAACTCTACCGAAATCGGCTCAAAAATCGTCTGCGCGTCATGGTAATCGATTGTAGACCCGATTTTCGGCGGATTTAGGCCTAAAAAATAATAACCGAAACAGGCCGGAAATGGCCTTTGTATATACATATATAGCCCCTAGATGCCTTTCCGACCCAAAAAATCGGTAAAATCCGCGAAAATCGGCAACTCTACCGAAATCGGCTCAAAAATCGTCTGCGCGTCATGGTAATCGATTGTAGACCCGATTTTCGGCGGATTTAGGCCTAAAAAATAATAACCGAAACAGGCCGGAAATGGCCTTTGTATATACATATATAGCCCCTAGATGCCTTTCCGACCCAAAAAATCGGTAAAATCCGCGAAAATCGGCAACTCTACCGAAATCGGCTCAAAAATCGTCTGCGCGTCATGGTAATCGATTGTAGACCCGATTTTCGGCGGATTTAGGCCTAAAAAATAATAACCGAAACAGGCCGGAAATGGCCTTTGTATATACATATATAGCCCCTAGATGCCTTTCCGACCCAAAAAATCGGTAAAATCCGCGAAAATCGGCAACTCTACCGAAATCGGCTCAAAAATCGTCTGCGCGTCATGGTAATCGATTGTAGACCCGATTTTCGGCGGATTTAGGCCTAAAAAATAATAACCGAAACAGGCCGGAAATGGCCTTTGTATATACATATATAGCCCCTAGATGCCTTTCCGACCCAAAAAATCGGTAAAATCCGCGAAAATCGGCAACTCTACCGAAATCGGCTCAAAAATCGTCTGCGCGTCATGGTAATCGATTGTAGACCCGATTTTCGGCGGATTTAGGCCTAAAAAATAATAACCGAAACAGGCCGGAAATGGCCTTTGTATATACATATATAGCCCCTAGATGCCTTTCCGACCCAAAAAATCGGTAAAATCCGCGAAAATCGGCAACTCTACCGAAATCGGCTCAAAAATCGTCTGCGCGTCATGGTAATCGATTGTAGACCCGATTTTCGGCGGATTTAGGCCTAAAAAATAATAACCGAAACAGGCCGGAAATGGCCTTTGTATATACATATATAGCCCCTAGATGCCTTTCCGACCCAAAAAATCGGTAAAATCCGCGAAAATCGGCAACTCTACCGAAATCGGCTCAAAAATCGTCTGCGCGTCATGGTAATCGATTGTAGACCCGATTTTCGGCGGATTTAGGCCTAAAAAATAATAACCGAAACAGGCCGGAAATGGCCTTTGTATATACATATATAGCCCCTAGATGCCTTTCCGACCCAAAAAATCGGTAAAATCCGCGAAAATCGGCAACTCTACCGAAATCGGCTCAAAAATCGTCTGCGCGTCATGGTAATCGATTGTAGACCCGATTTTCGGCGGATTTAGGCCTAAAAAATAATAACCGAAACAGGCCGGAAATGGCCTTTGTATATACATATATAGCCCCTAGATGCCTTTCCGACCCAAAAAATCGGTAAAATCCGCGAAAATCGGCAACTCTACCGAAATCGGCTCAAAAATCGTCTGCGCGTCATGGTAATCGATTGTAGACCCGATTTTCGGCGGATTTAGGCCTAAAAAATAATAACCGAAACAGGCCGGAAATGGCCTTTGTATATACATATATAGCCCCTAGATGCCTTTCCGACCCAAAAAATCGGTAAAATCCGCGAAAATCGGCAACTCTACCGAAATCGGCTCAAAAATCGTCTGCGCGTCATGGTAATCGATTGTAGACCCGATTTTCGGCGGATTTAGGCCTAAAAAATAATAACCGAAACAGGCCGGAAATGGCCTTTGTATATACATATATAGCCCCTAGATGCCTTTCCGACCCAAAAAATCGGTAAAATCCGCGAAAATCGGCAACTCTACCGAAATCGGCTCAAAAATCGTCTGCGCGTCATGGTAATCGATTGTAGACCCGATTTTCGGCGGATTTAGGCCTAAAAAATAATAACCGAAACAGGCCGGAAATGGCCTTTGTATATACATATATAGCCCCTAGATGCCTTTCCGACCCAAAAAATCGGTAAAATCCGCGAAAATCGGCAACTCTACCGAAATCGGCTCAAAAATCGTCTGCGCGTCATGGTAATCGATTGTAGACCCGATTTTCGGCGGATTTAGGCCTAAAAAATAATAACCGAAACAGGCCGGAAATGGCCTTTGTATATACATATATAGCCCCTAGATGCCTTTCCGACCCAAAAAATCGGTAAAATCCGCGAAAATCGGCAACTCTACCGAAATCGGCTCAAAAATCGTCTGCGCGTCATGGTAATCGATTGTAGACCCGATTTTCGGCGGATTTAGGCCTAAAAAATAATAACCGAAACAGGCCGGAAATGGCCTTTGTATATACATATATAGCCCCTAGATGCCTTTCCGACCCAAAAAATCGGTAAAATCCGCGAAAATCGGCAACTCTACCGAAATCGGCTCAAAAATCGTCTGCGCGTCATGGTAATCGATTGTAGACCCGATTTTCGGCGGATTTAGGCCTAAAAAATAATAACCGAAACAGGCCGGAAATGGCCTTTGTATATACATATATAGCCCCTAGATGCCTTTCCGACCCAAAAAATCGGTAAAATCCGCGAAAATCGGCAACTCTACCGAAATCGGCTCAAAAATCGTCTGCGCGTCATGGTAATCGATTGTAGACCCGATTTTCGGCGGATTTAGGCCTAAAAAATAATAACCGAAACAGGCCGGAAATGGCCTTTGTATATACATATATAGCCCCTAGATGCCTTTCCGACCCAAAAAATCGGTAAAATCCGCGAAAATCGGCAACTCTACCGAAATCGGCTCAAAAATCGTCTGCGCGTCATGGTAATCGATTGTAGACCCGATTTTCGGCGGATTTAGGCCTAAAAAATAATAACCGAAACAGGCCGGAAATGGCCTTTGTATATACATATATAGCCCCTAGATGCCTTTCCGACCCAAAAAATCGGTAAAATCCGCGAAAATCGGCAACTCTACCGAAATCGGCTCAAAAATCGTCTGCGCGTCATGGTAATCGATTGTAGACCCGATTTTCGGCGGATTTAGGCCTAAAAAATAATAACCGAAACAGGCCGGAAATGGCCTTTGTATATACATATATAGCCCCTAGATGCCTTTCCGACCCAAAAAATCGGTAAAATCCGCGAAAATCGGCAACTCTACCGAAATCGGCTCAAAAATCGTCTGCGCGTCATGGTAATCGATTGTAGACCCGATTTTCGGCGGATTTAGGCCTAAAAAATAATAACCGAAACAGGCCGGAAATGGCCTTTGTATATACATATATAGCCCCTAGATGCCTTTCCGACCCAAAAAATCGGTAAAATCCGCGAAAATCGGCAACTCTACCGAAATCGGCTCAAAAATCGTCTGCGCGTCATGGTAATCGATTGTAGACCCGATTTTCGGCGGATTTAGGCCTAAAAAATAATAACCGAAACAGGCCGGAAATGGCCTTTGTATATACATATATAGCCCCTAGATGCCTTTCCGACCCAAAAAATCGGTAAAATCCGCGAAAATCGGCAACTCTACCGAAATCGGCTCAAAAATCGTCTGCGCGTCATGGTAATCGATTGTAGACCCGATTTTCGGCGGATTTAGGCCTAAAAAATAATAACCGAAACAGGCCGGAAATGGCCTTTGTATATACATATATAGCCCCTAGATGCCTTTCCGACCCAAAAAATCGGTAAAATCCGCGAAAATCGGCAACTCTACCGAAATCGGCTCAAAAATCGTCTGCGCGTCATGGTAATCGATTGTAGACCCGATTTTCGGCGGATTTAGGCCTAAAAAATAATAACCGAAACAGGCCGGAAATGGCCTTTGTATATACATATATAGCCCCTAGATGCCTTTCCGACCCAAAAAATCGGTAAAATCCGCGAAAATCGGCAACTCTACCGAAATCGGCTCAAAAATCGTCTGCGCGTCATGGTAATCGATTGTAGACCCGATTTTCGGCGGATTTAGGCCTAAAAAATAATAACCGAAACAGGCCGGAAATGGCCTTTGTATATACATATATAGCCCCTAGATGCCTTTCCGACCCAAAAAATCGGTAAAATCCGCGAAAATCGGCAACTCTACCGAAATCGGCTCAAAAATCGTCTGCGCGTCATGGTAATCGATTGTAGACCCGATTTTCGGCGGATTTAGGCCTAAAAAATAATAACCGAAACAGGCCGGAAATGGCCTTTGTATATACATATATAGCCCCTAGATGCCTTTCCGACCCAAAAAATCGGTAAAATCCGCGAAAATCGGCAACTCTACCGAAATCGGCTCAAAAATCGTCTGCGCGTCATGGTAATCGATTGTAGACCCGATTTTCGGCGGATTTAGGCCTAAAAAATAATAACCGAAACAGGCCGGAAATGGCCTTTGTATATACATATATAGCCCCTAGATGCCTTTCCGACCCAAAAAATCGGTAAAATCCGCGAAAATCGGCAACTCTACCGAAATCGGCTCAAAAATCGTCTGCGCGTCATGGTAATCGATTGTAGACCCGATTTTCGGCGGATTTAGGCCTAAAAAATAATAACCGAAACAGGCCGGAAATGGCCTTTGTATATACATATATAGCCCCTAGATGCCTTTCCGACCCAAAAAATCGGTAAAATCCGCGAAAATCGGCAACTCTACCGAAATCGGCTCAAAAATCGTCTGCGCGTCATGGTAATCGATTGTAGACCCGATTTTCGGCGGATTTAGGCCTAAAAAATAATAACCGAAACAGGCCGGAAATGGCCTTTGTATATACATATATAGCCCCTAGATGCCTTTCCGACCCAAAAAATCGGTAAAATCCGCGAAAATCGGCAACTCTACCGAAATCGGCTCAAAAATCGTCTGCGCGTCATGGTAATCGATTGTAGACCCGATTTTCGGCGGATTTAGGCCTAAAAAATAATAACCGAAACAGGCCGGAAATGGCCTTTGTATATACATATATAGCCCCTAGATGCCTTTCCGACCCAAAAAATCGGTAAAATCCGCGAAAATCGGCAACTCTACCGAAATCGGCTCAAAAATCGTCTGCGCGTCATGGTAATCGATTGTAGACCCGATTTTCGGCGGATTTAGGCCTAAAAAATAATAACCGAAACAGGCCGGAAATGGCCTTTGTATATACATATATAGCCCCTAGATGCCTTTCCGACCCAAAAAATCGGTAAAATCCGCGAAAATCGGCAACTCTACCGAAATCGGCTCAAAAATCGTCTGCGCGTCATGGTAATCGATTGTAGACCCGATTTTCGGCGGATTTAGGCCTAAAAAATAATAACCGAAACAGGCCGGAAATGGCCTTTGTATATACATATATAGCCCCTAGATGCCTTTCCGACCCAAAAAATCGGTAAAATCCGCGAAAATCGGCAACTCTACCGAAATCGGCTCAAAAATCGTCTGCGCGTCATGGTAATCGATTGTAGACCCGATTTTCGGCGGATTTAGGCCTAAAAAATAATAACCGAAACAGGCCGGAAATGGCCTTTGTATATACATATATAGCCCCTAGATGCCTTTCCGACCCAAAAAATCGGTAAAATCCGCGAAAATCGGCAACTCTACCGAAATCGGCTCAAAAATCGTCTGCGCGTCATGGTAATCGATTGTAGACCCGATTTTCGGCGGATTTAGGCCTAAAAAATAATAACCGAAACAGGCCGGAAATGGCCTTTGTATATACATATATAGCCCCTAGATGCCTTTCCGACCCAAAAAATCGGTAAAATCCGCGAAAATCGGCAACTCTACCGAAATCGGCTCAAAAATCGTCTGCGCGTCATGGTAATCGATTGTAGACCCGATTTTCGGCGGATTTAGGCCTAAAAAATAATAACCGAAACAGGCCGGAAATGGCCTTTGTATATACATATATAGCCCCTAGATGCCTTTCCGACCCAAAAAATCGGTAAAATCCGCGAAAATCGGCAACTCTACCGAAATCGGCTCAAAAATCGTCTGCGCGTCATGGTAATCGATTGTAGACCCGATTTTCGGCGGATTTAGGCCTAAAAAATAATAACCGAAACAGGCCGGAAATGGCCTTTGTATATACATATATAGCCCCTAGATGCCTTTCCGACCCAAAAAATCGGTAAAATCCGCGAAAATCGGCAACTCTACCGAAATCGGCTCAAAAATCGTCTGCGCGTCATGGTAATCGATTGTAGACCCGATTTTCGGCGGATTTAGGCCTAAAAAATAATAACCGAAACAGGCCGGAAATGGCCTTTGTATATACATATATAGCCCCTAGATGCCTTTCCGACCCAAAAAATCGGTAAAATCCGCGAAAATCGGCAACTCTACCGAAATCGGCTCAAAAATCGTCTGCGCGTCATGGTAATCGATTGTAGACCCGATTTTCGGCGGATTTAGGCCTAAAAAATAATAACCGAAACAGGCCGGAAATGGCCTTTGTATATACATATATAGCCCCTAGATGCCTTTCCGACCCAAAAAATCGGTAAAATCCGCGAAAATCGGCAACTCTACCGAAATCGGCTCAAAAATCGTCTGCGCGTCATGGTAATCGATTGTAGACCCGATTTTCGGCGGATTTAGGCCTAAAAAATAATAACCGAAACAGGCCGGAAATGGCCTTTGTATATACATATATAGCCCCTAGATGCCTTTCCGACCCAAAAAATCGGTAAAATCCGCGAAAATCGGCAACTCTACCGAAATCGGCTCAAAAATCGTCTGCGCGTCATGGTAATCGATTGTAGACCCGATTTTCGGCGGATTTAGGCCTAAAAAATAATAACCGAAACAGGCCGGAAATGGCCTTTGTATATACATATATAGCCCCTAGATGCCTTTCCGACCCAAAAAATCGGTAAAATCCGCGAAAATCGGCAACTCTACCGAAATCGGCTCAAAAATCGTCTGCGCGTCATGGTAATCGATTGTAGACCCGATTTTCGGCGGATTTAGGCCTAAAAAATAATAACCGAAACAGGCCGGAAATGGCCTTTGTATATACATATATAGCCCCTAGATGCCTTTCCGACCCAAAAAATCGGTAAAATCCGCGAAAATCGGCAACTCTACCGAAATCGGCTCAAAAATCGTCTGCGCGTCATGGTAATCGATTGTAGACCCGATTTTCGGCGGATTTAGGCCTAAAAAATAATAACCGAAACAGGCCGGAAATGGCCTTTGTATATACATATATAGCCCCTAGATGCCTTTCCGACCCAAAAAATCGGTAAAATCCGCGAAAATCGGCAACTCTACCGAAATCGGCTCAAAAATCGTCTGCGCGTCATGGTAATCGATTGTAGACCCGATTTTCGGCGGATTTAGGCCTAAAAAATAATAACCGAAACAGGCCGGAAATGGCCTTTGTATATACATATATAGCCCCTAGATGCCTTTCCGACCCAAAAAATCGGTAAAATCCGCGAAAATCGGCAACTCTACCGAAATCGGCTCAAAAATCGTCTGCGCGTCATGGTAATCGATTGTAGACCCGATTTTCGGCGGATTTAGGCCTAAAAAATAATAACCGAAACAGGCCGGAAATGGCCTTTGTATATACATATATAGCCCCTAGATGCCTTTCCGACCCAAAAAATCGGTAAAATCCGCGAAAATCGGCAACTCTACCGAAATCGGCTCAAAAATCGTCTGCGCGTCATGGTAATCGATTGTAGACCCGATTTTCGGCGGATTTAGGCCTAAAAAATAATAACCGAAACAGGCCGGAAATGGCCTTTGTATATACATATATAGCCCCTAGATGCCTTTCCGACCCAAAAAATCGGTAAAATCCGCGAAAATCGGCAACTCTACCGAAATCGGCTCAAAAATCGTCTGCGCGTCATGGTAATCGATTGTAGACCCGATTTTCGGCGGATTTAGGCCTAAAAAATAATAACCGAAACAGGCCGGAAATGGCCTTTGTATATACATATATAGCCCCTAGATGCCTTTCCGACCCAAAAAATCGGTAAAATCCGCGAAAATCGGCAACTCTACCGAAATCGGCTCAAAAATCGTCTGCGCGTCATGGTAATCGATTGTAGACCCGATTTTCGGCGGATTTAGGCCTAAAAAATAATAACCGAAACAGGCCGGAAATGGCCTTTGTATATACATATATAGCCCCTAGATGCCTTTCCGACCCAAAAAATCGGTAAAATCCGCGAAAATCGGCAACTCTACCGAAATCGGCTCAAAAATCGTCTGCGCGTCATGGTAATCGATTGTAGACCCGATTTTCGGCGGATTTAGGCCTAAAAAATAATAACCGAAACAGGCCGGAAATGGCCTTTGTATATACATATATAGCCCCTAGATGCCTTTCCGACCCAAAAAATCGGTAAAATCCGCGAAAATCGGCAACTCTACCGAAATCGGCTCAAAAATCGTCTGCGCGTCATGGTAATCGATTGTAGACCCGATTTTCGGCGGATTTAGGCCTAAAAAATAATAACCGAAACAGGCCGGAAATGGCCTTTGTATATACTTATATAGCCCCTAGATGCCTTTCCGACCCAAAAAATCGGTAAAATCCGCGAAAATCGGCAACTCTACCGAAATCGGCTCAAAAATCGTCTGCGCGTCATGGTAATCGATTGTAGACCCGATTTTCGGCGGATTTAGGCCTAAAAAATAATAACCGAAACAGGCCGGAAATGGCCTTTGTATATACATATATAGCCCCTAGATGCCTTTCCGACCCAAAAAATCGGTAAAATCCGCGAAAATCGGCAACTCTACCGAAATCGGCTCAAAAATCGTCTGCGCGTCATGGTAATCGATTGTAGACCCGATTTTCGGCGGATTTAGGCCTAAAAAATAATAACCGAAACAGGCCGGAAATGGCCTTTGTATATACATATATAGCCCCTAGATGCCTTTCCGACCCAAAAAATCGGTAAAATCCGCGAAAATCGGCAACTCTACCGAAATCGGCTCAAAAATCGTCTGCGCGTCATGGTAATCGATTGTAGACCCGATTTTCGGCGGATTTAGGCCTAAAAAATAATAACCGAAACAGGCCGGAAATGGCCTTTGTATATACATATATAGCCCCTAGATGCCTTTCCGACCCAAAAAATCGGTAAAATCCGCGAAAATCGGCAACTCTACCGAAATCGGCTCAAAAATCGTCTGCGCGTCATGGTAATCGATTGTAGACCCGATTTTCGGCGGATTTAGGCCTAAAAAATAATAACCGAAACAGGCCGGAAATGGCCTTTGTATATACATATATAGCCCCTAGATGCCTTTCCGACCCAAAAAATCGGTAAAATCCGCGAAAATCGGCAACTCTACCGAAATCGGCTCAAAAATCGTCTGCGCGTCATGGTAATCGATTGTAGACCCGATTTTCGGCGGATTTAGGCCTAAAAAATAATAACCGAAACAGGCCGGAAATGGCCTTTGTATATACATATATAGCCCCTAGATGCCTTTCCGACCCAAAAAATCGGTAAAATCCGCGAAAATCGGCAACTCTACCGAAATCGGCTCAAAAATCGTCTGCGCGTCATGGTAATCGATTGTAGACCCGATTTTCGGCGGATTTAGGCCTAAAAAATAATAACCGAAACAGGCCGGAAATGGCCTTTGTATATACATATATAGCCCCTAGATGCCTTTCCGACCCAAAAAATCGGTAAAATCCGCGAAAATCGGCAACTCTACCGAAATCGGCTCAAAAATCGTCTGCGCGTCATGGTAATCGATTGTAGACCCGATTTTCGGCGGATTTAGGCCTAAAAAATAATAACCGAAACAGGCCGGAAATGGCCTTTGTATATACATATATAGCCCCTAGATGCCTTTCCGACCCAAAAAATCGGTAAAATCCGCGAAAATCGGCAACTCTACCGAAATCGGCTCAAAAATCGTCTGCGCGTCATGGTAATCGATTGTGGACCCGATTTTCGGCGGATTTAGGCCTAAAAAATAATAACCGAAACAGGCCGGAAATGGCCTTTGTATATACATATATAGCCCCTAGATGCCTTTCCGACCCAAAAAATCGGTAAAATCCGCGAAAATCGGCAACTCTACCGAAATCGGCTCAAAAATCGTCTGCGCGTCATGGTAATCGATTGTAGACCCGATTTTCGGCGGATTTAGGCCTAAAAAATAATAACCGAAACAGGCCGGAAATGGCCTTTGTATATACATATATAGCCCCTAGATGCCTTTCCGACCCAAAAAATCGGTAAAATCCGCGAAAATCGGCAACTCTACCGAAATCGGCTCAAAAATCGTCTGCGCGTCATGGTAATCGATTGTAGACCCGATTTTCGGCGGATTTAGGCCTAAAAAATAATAACCGAAACAGGCCGGAAATGGCCTTTGTATATACATATATAGCCCCTAGATGCCTTTCCGACCCAAAAAATCGGTAAAATCCGCGAAAATCGGCAACTCTACCGAAATCGGCTCAAAAATCGTCTGCGCGTCATGGTAATCGATTGTAGACCCGATTTTCGGCGGATTTAGGCCTAAAAAATAATAACCGAAACAGGCCGGAAATGGCCTTTGTATATACATATATAGCCCCTAGATGCCTTTCCGACCCAAAAAATCGGTAAAATCCGCGAAAATCGGCAACTCTACCGAAATCGGCTCAAAAATCGTCTGCGCGTCATGGTAATCGATTGTAGACCCGATTTTCGGCGGATTTAGGCCTAAAAAATAATAACCGAAACAGGCCGGAAATGGCCTTTGTATATACATATATAGCCCCTAGATGCCTTTCCGACCCAAAAAATCGGTAAAATCCGCGAAAATCGGCAACTCTACCGAAATCGGCTCAAAAATCGTCTGCGCGTCATGGTAATCGATTGTAGACCCGATTTTCGGCGGATTTAGGCCTAAAAAATAATAACCGAAACAGGCCGGAAATGGCCTTTGTATATACATATATAGCCCCTAGATGCCTTTCCGACCCAAAAAATCGGTAAAATCCGCGAAAATCGGCAACTCTACCGAAATCGGCTCAAAAATCGTCTGCGCGTCATGGTAATCGATTGTAGACCCGATTTTCGGCGGATTTAGGCCTAAAAAATAATAACCGAAACAGGCCGGAAATGGCCTTTGTATATACATATATAGCCCCTAGATGCCTTTCCGACCCAAAAAATCGGTAAAATCCGCGAAAATCGGCAACTCTACCGAAATCGGCTCAAAAATCGTCTGCGCGTCATGGTAATCGATTGTAGACCCGATTTTCGGCGGATTTAGGCCTAAAAAATAATAACCGAAACAGGCCGGAAATGGCCTTTGTATATACATATATAGCCCCTAGATGCCTTTCCGACCCAAAAAATCGGTAAAATCCGCGAAAATCGGCAACTCTACCGAAATCGGCTCAAAAATCGTCTGCGCGTCATGGTAATCGATTGTAGACCCGATTTTCGGCGGATTTAGGCCTAAAAAATAATAACCGAAACAGGCCGGAAATGGCCTTTGTATATACATATATAGCCCCTAGATGCCTTTCCGACCCAAAAAATCGGTAAAATCCGCGAAAATCGGCAACTCTACCGAAATCGGCTCAAAAATCGTCTGCGCGTCATGGTAATCGATTGTAGACCCGATTTTCGGCGGATTTAGGCCTAAAAAATAATAACCGAAACAGGCCGGAAATGGCCTTTGTATATACATATATAGCCCCTAGATGCCTTTCCGACCCAAAAAATCGGTAAAATCCGCGAAAATCGGCAACTCTACCGAAATCGGCTCAAAAATCGTCTGCGCGTCATGGTAATCGATTGTAGACCCGATTTTCGGCGGATTTAGGCCTAAAAAATAATAACCGAAACAGGCCGGAAATGGCCTTTGTATATACATATATAGCCCCTAGATGCCTTTCCGACCCAAAAAATCGGTAAAATCCGCGAAAATCGGCAACTCTACCGAAATCGGCTCAAAAATCGTCTGCGCGTCATGGTAATCGATTGTAGACCCGATTTTCGGCGGATTTAGGCCTAAAAAATAATAACCGAAACAGGCCGGAAATGGCCTTTGTATATACATATATAGCCCCTAGATGCCTTTCCGACCCAAAAAATCGGTAAAATCCGCGAAAATCGGCAACTCTACCGAAATCGGCTCAAAAATCGTCTGCGCGTCATGGTAATCGATTGTAGACCCGATTTTCGGCGGATTTAGGCCTAAAAAATAATAACCGAAACAGGCCGGAAATGGCCTTTGTATATACATATATAGCCCCTAGATGCCTTTCCGACCCAAAAAATCGGTAAAATCCGCGAAAATCGGCAACTCTACCGAAATCGGCTCAAAAATCGTCTGCGCGTCATGGTAATCGATTGTAGACCCGATTTTCGGCGGATTTAGGCCTAAAAAATAATAACCGAAACAGGCCGGAAATGGCCTTTGTATATACATATATAGCCCCTAGATGCCTTTCCGACCCAAAAAATCGGTAAAATCCGCGAAAATCGGCAACTCTACCGAAATCGGCTCAAAAATCGTCTGCGCGTCATGGTAATCGATTGTAGACCCGATTTTCGGCGGATTTAGGCCTAAAAAATAATAACCGAAACAGGCCGGAAATGGCCTTTGTATATACATATATAGCCCCTAGATGCCTTTCCGACCCAAAAAATCGGTAAAATCCGCGAAAATCGGCAACTCTACCGAAATCGGCTCAAAAATCGTCTGCGCGTCATGGTAATCGATTGTAGACCCGATTTTCGGCGGATTTAGGCCTAAAAAATAATAACCGAAACAGGCCGGAAATGGCCTTTGTATATACATATATAGCCCCTAGATGCCTTTCCGACCCAAAAAATCGGTAAAATCCGCGAAAATCGGCAACTCTACCGAAATCGGCTCAAAAATCGTCTGCGCGTCATGGTAATCGATTGTAGACCCGATTTTCGGCGGATTTAGGCCTAAAAAATAATAACCGAAACAGGCCGGAAATGGCCTTTGTATATACATATATAGCCCCTAGATGCCTTTCCGACCCAAAAAATCGGTAAAATCCGCGAAAATCGGCAACTCTACCGAAATCGGCTCAAAAATCGTCTGCGCGTCATGGTAATCGATTGTAGACCCGATTTTCGGCGGATTTAGGCCTAAAAAATAATAACCGAAACAGGCCGGAAATGGCCTTTGTATATACATATATAGCCCCTAGATGCCTTTCCGACCCAAAAAATCGGTAAAATCCGCGAAAATCGGCAACTCTACCGAAATCGGCTCAAAAATCGTCTGCGCGTCATGGTAATCGATTGTAGACCCGATTTTCGGCGGATTTAGGCCTAAAAAATAATAACCGAAACAGGCCGGAAATGGCCTTTGTATATACATATATAGCCCCTAGATGCCTTTCCGACCCAAAAAATCGGTAAAATCCGCGAAAATCGGCAACTCTACCGAAATCGGCTCAAAAATCGTCTGCGCGTCATGGTAATCGATTGTAGACCCGATTTTCGGCGGATTTAGGCCTAAAAAATAATAACCGAAACAGGCCGGAAATGGCCTTTGTATATACATATATAGCCCCTAGATGCCTTTCCGACCCAAAAAATCGGTAAAATCCGCGAAAATCGGCAACTCTACCGAAATCGGCTCAAAAATCGTCTGCGCGTCATGGTAATCGATTGTAGACCCGATTTTCGGCGGATTTAGGCCTAAAAAATAATAACCGAAACAGGCCGGAAATGGCCTTTGTATATACATATATAGCCCCTAGATGCCTTTCCGACCCAAAAAATCGGTAAAATCCGCGAAAATCGGCAACTCTACCGAAATCGGCTCAAAAATCGTCTGCGCGTCATGGTAATCGATTGTAGACCCGATTTTCGGCGGATTTAGGCCTAAAAAATAATAACCGAAACAGGCCGGAAATGGCCTTTGTATATACATATATAGCCCCTAGATGCCTTTCCGACCCAAAAAATCGGTAAAATCCGCGAAAATCGGCAACTCTACCGAAATCGGCTCAAAAATCGTCTGCGCGTCATGGTAATCGATTGTAGACCCGATTTTCGGCGGATTTAGGCCTAAAAAATAATAACCGAAACAGGCCGGAAATGGCCTTTGTATATACATATATAGCCCCTAGATGCCTTTCCGACCCAAAAAATCGGTAAAATCCGCGAAAATCGGCAACTCTACCGAAATCGGCTCAAAAATCGTCTGCGCGTCATGGTAATCGATTGTAGACCCGATTTTCGGCGGATTTAGGCCTAAAAAATAATAACCGAAACAGGCCGGAAATGGCCTTTGTATATACATATATAGCCCCTAGATGCCTTTCCGACCCAAAAAATCGGTAAAATCCGCGAAAATCGGCAACTCTACCGAAATCGGCTCAAAAATCGTCTGCGCGTCATGGTAATCGATTGTAGACCCGATTTTCGGCGGATTTAGGCCTAAAAAATAATAACCGAAACAGGCCGGAAATGGCCTTTGTATATACATATATAGCCCCTAGATGCCTTTCCGACCCAAAAAATCGGTAAAATCCGCGAAAATCGGCAACTCTACCGAAATCGGCTCAAAAATCGTCTGCGCGTCATGGTAATCGATTGTAGACCCGATTTTCGGCGGATTTAGGCCTAAAAAATAATAACCGAAACAGGCCGGAAATGGCCTTTGTATATACATATATAGCCCCTAGATGCCTTTCCGACCCAAAAAATCGGTAAAATCCGCGAAAATCGGCAACTCTACCGAAATCGGCTCAAAAATCGTCTGCGCGTCATGGTAATCGATTGTAGACCCGATTTTCGGCGGATTTAGGCCTAAAAAATAATAACCGAAACAGGCCGGAAATGGCCTTTGTATATACATATATAGCCCCTAGATGCCTTTCCGACCCAAAAAATCGGTAAAATCCGCGAAAATCGGCAACTCTACCGAAATCGGCTCAAAAATCGTCTGCGCGTCATGGTAATCGATTGTAGACCCGATTTTCGGCGGATTTAGGCCTAAAAAATAATAACCGAAACAGGCCGGAAATGGCCTTTGTATATACATATATAGCCCCTAGATGCCTTTCCGACCCAAAAAATCGGTAAAATCCGCGAAAATCGGCAACTCTACCGAAATCGGCTCAAAAATCGTCTGCGCGTCATGGTAATCGATTGTAGACCCGATTTTCGGCGGATTTAGGCCTAAAAAATAATAACCGAAACAGGCCGGAAATGGCCTTTGTATATACATATATAGCCCCTAGATGCCTTTCCGACCCAAAAAATCGGTAAAATCCGCGAAAATCGGCAACTCTACCGAAATCGGCTCAAAAATCGTCTGCGCGTCATGGTAATCGATTGTAGACCCGATTTTCGGCGGATTTAGGCCTAAAAAATAATAACCGAAACAGGCCAGAAATGGCCTTTGTATATACATATATAGCCCCTAGATGCCTTTCCGACCCAAAAAATCGGTAAAATCCGCGAAAATCGGCAACTCTACCGAAATCGGCTCAAAAATCGTCTGCGCGTCATGGTAATCGATTGTAGACCCGATTTTCGGCGGATTTAGGCCTAAAAAATAATAACCGAAACAGGCCGGAAATGGCCTTTGTATATACATATATAGCCCCTAGATGCCTTTCCGACCCAAAAAATCGGTAAAATCCGCGAAAATCGGCAACTCTACCGAAATCGGCTCAAAAATCGTCTGCGCGTCATGGTAATCGATTGTAGACCCGATTTTCGGCGGATTTAGGCCTAAAAAATAATAACCGAAACAGGCCGGAAATGGCCTTTGTATATACATATATAGCCCCTAGATGCCTTTCCGACCCAAAAAATCGGTAAAATCCGCGAAAATCGGCAACTCTACCGAAATCGGCTCAAAAATCGTCTGCGCGTCATGGTAATCGATTGTAGACCCGATTTTCGGCGGATTTAGGCCTAAAAAATAATAACCGAAACAGGCCGGAAATGGCCTTTGTATATACATATATAGCCCCTAGATGCCTTTCCGACCCAAAAAATCGGTAAAATCCGCGAAAATCGGCAACTCTACCGAAATCGGCTCAAAAATCGTCTGCGCGTCATGGTAATCGATTGTAGACCCGATTTTCGGCGGATTTAGGCCTAAAAAATAATAACCGAAACAGGCCGGAAATGGCCTTTGTATATACATATATAGCCCCTAGATGCCTTTCCGACCCAAAAAATCGGTAAAATCCGCGAAAATCGGCAACTCTACCGAAATCGGCTCAAAAATCGTCTGCGCGTCATGGTAATCGATTGTAGACCCGATTTTCGGCGGATTTAGGCCTAAAAAATAATAACCGAAACAGGCCGGAAATGGCCTTTGTATATACATATATAGCCCCTAGATGCCTTTCCGACCCAAAAAATCGGTAAAATCCGCGAAAATCGGCAACTCTACCGAAATCGGCTCAAAAATCGTCTGCGCGTCATGGTAATCGATTGTAGACCCGATTTTCGGCGGATTTAGGCCTAAAAAATAATAACCGAAACAGGCCGGAAATGGCCTTTGTATATACATATATAGCCCCTAGATGCCTTTCCGACCCAAAAAATCGGTAAAATCCGCGAAAATCGGCAACTCTACCGAAATCGGCTCAAAAATCGTCTGCGCGTCATGGTAATCGATTGTAGACCCGATTTTCGGCGGATTTAGGCCTAAAAAATAATAACCGAAACAGGCCGGAAATGGCCTTTGTATATACATATATAGCCCCTAGATGCCTTTCCGACCCAAAAAATCGGTAAAATCCGCGAAAATCGGCAACTCTACCGAAATCGGCTCAAAAATCGTCTGCGCGTCATGGTAATCGATTGTAGACCCGATTTTCGGCGGATTT
This sequence comes from Maratus michaelseni, assembly GCA_963931845.1. Classification (NCBI taxonomy): domain Eukaryota; kingdom Metazoa; phylum Arthropoda; class Arachnida; order Araneae; family Salticidae; genus Maratus; species Maratus michaelseni. The sequence goes on along the minus strand of CAWVPG010000032.1, from coordinate 7,073 downwards.
AGGCCTAAAAAATAATAACCGAAACAGGCCGGAAATGGCCTTTGTATATACATATATAGCCCCTAGATGCCTTTCCGACCCAAAAAATCGGTAAAATCCGCGAAAATCGGCAACTCTACCGAAATCGGCTCAAAAATCGTCTGCGCGTCATGGTAATCGATTGTAGACCCGATTTTCGGCGGATTTAGGCCTAAAAAATAATAACCGAAACAGGCCGGAAATGGCCTTTGTATATACATATATAGCCCCTAGATGCCTTTCCGACCCAAAAAATCGGTAAAATCCGCGAAAATCGGCAACTCTACCGAAATCGGCTCAAAAATCGTCTGCGCGTCATGGTAATCGATTGTAGACCCGATTTTCGGCGGATTTAGGCCTAAAAAATAATAACCGAAACAGGCCGGAAATGGCCTTTGTATATACATATATAGCCCCTAGATGCCTTTCCGACCCAAAAAATCGGTAAAATCCGCGAAAATCGGCAACTCTACCGAAATCGGCTCAAAAATCGTCTGCGCGTCATGGTAATCGATTGTAGACCCGATTTTCGGCGGATTTAGGCCTAAAAAATAATAACCGAAACAGGCCGGAAATGGCCTTTGTATATACATATATAGCCCCTAGATGCCTTTCCGACCCAAAAAATCGGTAAAATCCGCGAAAATCGGCAACTCTACCGAAATCGGCTCAAAAATCGTCTGCGCGTCATGGTAATCGATTGTAGACCCGATTTTCGGCGGATTTAGGCCTAAAAAATAATAACCGAAACAGGCCGGAAATGGCCTTTGTATATACATATATAGCCCCTAGATGCCTTTCCGACCCAAAAAATCGGTAAAATCCGCGAAAATCGGCAACTCTACCGAAATCGGCTCAAAAATCGTCTGCGCGTCATGGTAATCGATTGTAGACCCGATTTTCGGCGGATTTAGGCCTAAAAAATAATAACCGAAACAGGCCGGAAATGGCCTTTGTATATACATATATAGCCCCTAGATGCCTTTCCGACCCAAAAAATCGGTAAAATCCGCGAAAATCGGCAACTCTACCGAAATCGGCTCAAAAATCGTCTGCGCGTCATGGTAATCGATTGTAGACCCGATTTTCGGCGGATTTAGGCCTAAAAAATAATAACCGAAACAGGCCGGAAATGGCCTTTGTATATACATATATAGCCCCTAGATGCCTTTCCGACCCAAAAAATCGGTAAAATCCGCGAAAATCGGCAACTCTACCGAAATCGGCTCAAAAATCGTCTGCGCGTCATGGTAATCGATTGTAGACCCGATTTTCGGCGGATTTAGGCCTAAAAAATAATAACCGAAACAGGCCGGAAATGGCCTTTGTATATACATATATAGCCCCTAGATGCCTTTCCGACCCAAAAAATCGGTAAAATCCGCGAAAATCGGCAACTCTACCGAAATCGGCTCAAAAATCGTCTGCGCGTCATGGTAATCGATTGTAGACCCGATTTTCGGCGGATTTAGGCCTAAAAAATAATAACCGAAACAGGCCGGAAATGGCCTTTGTATATACATATATAGCCCCTAGATGCCTTTCCGACCCAAAAAATCGGTAAAATCCGCGAAAATCGGCAACTCTACCGAAATCGGCTCAAAAATCGTCTGCGCGTCATGGTAATCGATTGTAGACCCGATTTTCGGCGGATTTAGGCCTAAAAAATAATAACCGAAACAGGCCGGAAATGGCCTTTGTATATACATATATAGCCCCTAGATGCCTTTCCGACCCAAAAAATCGGTAAAATCCGCGAAAATCGGCAACTCTACCGAAATCGGCTCAAAAATCGTCTGCGCGTCATGGTAATCGATTGTAGACCCGATTTTCGGCGGATTTAGGCCTAAAAAATAATAACCGAAACAGGCCGGAAATGGCCTTTGTATATACATATATAGCCCCTAGATGCCTTTCCGACCCAAAAAATCGGTAAAATCCGCGAAAATCGGCAACTCTACCGAAATCGGCTCAAAAATCGTCTGCGCGTCATGGTAATCGATTGTAGACCCGATTTTCGGCGGATTTAGGCCTAAAAAATAATAACCGAAACAGGCCGGAAATGGCCTTTGTATATACATATATAGCCCCTAGATGCCTTTCCGACCCAAAAAATCGGTAAAATCCGCGAAAATCGGCAACTCTACCGAAATCGGCTCAAAAATCGTCTGCGCGTCATGGTAATCGATTGTAGACCCGATTTTCGGCGGATTTAGGCCTAAAAAATAATAACCGAAACAGGCCGGAAATGGCCTTTGTATATACATATATAGCCCCTAGATGCCTTTCCGACCCAAAAAATCGGTAAAATCCGCGAAAATCGGCAACTCTACCGAAATCGGCTCAAAAATCGTCTGCGCGTCATGGTAATCGATTGTAGACCCGATTTTCGGCGGATTTAGGCCTAAAAAATAATAACCGAAACAGGCCGGAAATGGCCTTTGTATATACATATATAGCCCCTAGATGCCTTTCCGACCCAAAAAATCGGTAAAATCCGCGAAAATCGGCAACTCTACCGAAATCGGCTCAAAAATCGTCTGCGCGTCATGGTAATCGATTGTAGACCCGATTTTCGGCGGATTTAGGCCTAAAAAATAATAACCGAAACAGGCCGGAAATGGCCTTTGTATATACATATATAGCCCCTAGATGCCTTTCCGACCCAAAAAATCGGTAAAATCCGCGAAAATCGGCAACTCTACCGAAATCGGCTCAAAAATCGTCTGCGCGTCATGGTAATCGATTGTAGACCCGATTTTCGGCGGATTTAGGCCTAAAAAATAATAACCGAAACAGGCCGGAAATGGCCTTTGTATATACATATATAGCCCCTAGATGCCTTTCCGACCCAAAAAATCGGTAAAATCCGCGAAAATCGGCAACTCTACCGAAATCGGCTCAAAAATCGTCTGCGCGTCATGGTAATCGATTGTAGACCCGATTTTCGGCGGATTTAGGCCTAAAAAATAATAACCGAAACAGGCCGGAAATGGCCTTTGTATATACATATATAGCCCCTAGATGCCTTTCCGACCCAAAAAATCGGTAAAATCCGCGAAAATCGGCAACTCTACCGAAATCGGCTCAAAAATCGTCTGCGCGTCATGGTAATCGATTGTAGACCCGATTTTCGGCGGATTTAGGCCTAAAAAATAATAACCGAAACAGGCCGGAAATGGCCTTTGTATATACATATATAGCCCCTAGATGCCTTTCCGACCCAAAAAATCGGTAAAATCCGCGAAAATCGGCAACTCTACCGAAATCGGCTCAAAAATCGTCTGCGCGTCATGGTAATCGATTGTAGACCCGATTTTCGGCGGATTTAGGCCTAAAAAATAATAACCGAAACAGGCCGGAAATGGCCTTTGTATATACATATATAGCCCCTAGATGCCTTTCCGACCCAAAAAATCGGTAAAATCCGCGAAAATCGGCAACTCTACCGAAATCGGCTCAAAAATCGTCTGCGCGTCATGGTAATCGATTGTAGACCCGATTTTCGGCGGATTTAGGCCTAAAAAATAATAACCGAAACAGGCCGGAAATGGCCTTTGTATATACATATATAGCCCCTAGATGCCTTTCCGACCCAAAAAATCGGTAAAATCCGCGAAAATCGGCAACTCTACCGAAATCGGCTCAAAAATCGTCTGCGCGTCATGGTAATCGATTGTAGACCCGATTTTCGGCGGATTTAGGCCTAAAAAATAATAACCGAAACAGGCCGGAAATGGCCTTTGTATATACATATATAGCCCCTAGATGCCTTTCCGACCCAAAAAATCGGTAAAATCCGCGAAAATCGGCAACTCTACCGAAATCGGCTCAAAAATCGTCTGCGCGTCATGGTAATCGATTGTAGACCCGATTTTCGGCGGATTTAGGCCTAAAAAATAATAACCGAAACAGGCCGGAAATGGCCTTTGTATATACATATATAGCCCCTAGATGCCTTTCCGACCCAAAAAATCGGTAAAATCCGCGAAAATCGGCAACTCTACCGAAATCGGCTCAAAAATCGTCTGCGCGTCATGGTAATCGATTGTAGACCCGATTTTCGGCGGATTTAGGCCTAAAAAATAATAACCGAAACAGGCCGGAAATGGCCTTTGTATATACATATATAGCCCCTAGATGCCTTTCCGACCCAAAAAATCGGTAAAATCCGCGAAAATCGGCAACTCTACCGAAATCGGCTCAAAAATCGTCTGCGCGTCATGGTAATCGATTGTAGACCCGATTTTCGGCGGATTTAGGCCTAAAAAATAATAACCGAAACAGGCCGGAAATGGCCTTTGTATATACATATATAGCCCCTAGATGCCTTTCCGACCCAAAAAATCGGTAAAATCCGCGAAAATCGGCAACTCTACCGAAATCGGCTCAAAAATCGTCTGCGCGTCATGGTAATCGATTGTAGACCCGATTTTCGGCGGATTTAGGCCTAAAAAATAATAACCGAAACAGGCCGGAAATGGCCTTTGTATATACATATATAGCCCCTAGATGCCTTTCCGACCCAAAAAATCGGTAAAATCCGCGAAAATCGGCAACTCTACCGAAATCGGCTCAAAAATCGTCTGCGCGTCATGGTAATCGATTGTAGACCCGATTTTCGGCGGATTTAGGCCTAAAAAATAATAACCGAAACAGGCCGGAAATGGCCTTTGTATATACATATATAGCCCCTAGATGCCTTTCCGACCCAAAAAATCGGTAAAATCCGCGAAAATCGGCAACTCTACCGAAATCGGCTCAAAAATCGTCTGCGCGTCATGGTAATCGATTGTAGACCCGATTTTCGGCGGATTTAGGCCTAAAAAATAATAACCGAAACAGGCCGGAAATGGCCTTTGTATATACATATATAGCCCCTAGATGCCTTTCCGACCCAAAAAATCGGTAAAATCCGCGAAAATCGGCAACTCTACCGAAATCGGCTCAAAAATCGTCTGCGCGTCATGGTAATCGATTGTAGACCCGATTTTCGGCGGATTTAGGCCTAAAAAATAATAACCGAAACAGGCCGGAAATGGCCTTTGTATATACATATATAGCCCCTAGATGCCTTTCCGACCCAAAAAATCGGTAAAATCCGCGAAAATCGGCAACTCTACCGAAATCGGCTCAAAAATCGTCTGCGCGTCATGGTAATCGATTGTAGACCCGATTTTCGGCGGATTTAGGCCTAAAAAATAATAACCGAAACAGGCCGGAAATGGCCTTTGTATATACATATATAGCCCCTAGATGCCTTTCCGACCCAAAAAATCGGTAAAATCCGCGAAAATCGGCAACTCTACCGAAATCGGCTCAAAAATCGTCTGCGCGTCATGGTAATCGATTGTAGACCCGATTTTCGGCGGATTTAGGCCTAAAAAATAATAACCGAAACAGGCCGGAAATGGCCTTTGTATATACATATATAGCCCCTAGATGCCTTTCCGACCCAAAAAATCGGTAAAATCCGCGAAAATCGGCAACTCTACCGAAATCGGCTCAAAAATCGTCTGCGCGTCATGGTAATCGATTGTAGACCCGATTTTCGGCGGATTTAGGCCTAAAAAATAATAACCGAAACAGGCCGGAAATGGCCTTTGTATATACATATATAGCCCCTAGATGCCTTTCCGACCCAAAAAATCGGTAAAATCCGCGAAAATCGGCAACTCTACCGAAATCGGCTCAAAAATCGTCTGCGCGTCATGGTAATCGATTGTAGACCCGATTTTCGGCGGATTTAGGCCTAAAAAATAATAACCGAAACAGGCCGGAAATGGCCTTTGTATATACATATATAGCCCCTAGATGCCTTTCCGACCCAAAAAATCGGTAAAATCCGCGAAAATCGGCAACTCTACCGAAATCGGCTCAAAAATCGTCTGCGCGTCATGGTAATCGATTGTAGACCCGATTTTCGGCGGATTTAGGCCTAAAAAATAATAACCGAAACAGGCCGGAAATGGCCTTTGTATATACATATATAGCCCCTAGATGCCTTTCCGACCCAAAAAATCGGTAAAATCCGCGAAAATCGGCAACTCTACCGAAATCGGCTCAAAAATCGTCTGCGCGTCATGGTAATCGATTGTAGACCCGATTTTCGGCGGATTTAGGCCTAAAAAATAATAACCGAAACAGGCCGGAAATGGCCTTTGTATATACATATATAGCCCCTAGATGCCTTTCCGACCCAAAAAATCGGTAAAATCCGCGAAAATCGGCAACTCTACCGAAATCGGCTCAAAAATCGTCTGCGCGTCATGGTAATCGATTGTAGACCCGATTTTCGGCGGATTTAGGCCTAAAAAATAATAACCGAAACAGGCCGGAAATGGCCTTTGTATATACATATATAGCCCCTAGATGCCTTTCCGACCCAAAAAATCGGTAAAATCCGCGAAAATCGGCAACTCTACCGAAATCGGCTCAAAAATCGTCTGCGCGTCATGGTAATCGATTGTAGACCCGATTTTCGGCGGATTTAGGCCTAAAAAATAATAACCGAAACAGGCCGGAAATGGCCTTTGTATATACATATATAGCCCCTAGATGCCTTTCCGACCCAAAAAATCGGTAAAATCCGCGAAAATCGGCAACTCTACCGAAATCGGCTCAAAAATCGTCTGCGCGTCATGGTAATCGATTGTAGACCCGATTTTCGGCGGATTTAGGCCTAAAAAATAATAACCGAAACAGGCCGGAAATGGCCTTTGTATATACATATATAGCCCCTAGATGCCTTTCCGACCCAAAAAATCGGTAAAATCCGCGAAAATCGGCAACTCTACCGAAATCGGCTCAAAAATCGTCTGCGCGTCATGGTAATCGATTGTAGACCCGATTTTCGGCGGATTTAGGCCTAAAAAATAATAACCGAAACAGGCCGGAAATGGCCTTTGTATATACATATATAGCCCCTAGATGCCTTTCCGACCCAAAAAATCGGTAAAATCCGCGAAAATCGGCAACTCTACCGAAATCGGCTCAAAAATCGTCTGCGCGTCATGGTAATCGATTGTAGACCCGATTTTCGGCGGATTTAGGCC